>OY288289.1:17389210-17709210 GCA_958450335.1 Hibiscus tridactylites | reverse complement strand
GATAGATAGATAGATAGATAGATAGATAGATAGATAGATAGATAGATAGATAGATAGATAGATAGATAGATAGATAGATAGATAGATAGATAGATAGATAGATAGATAGATAGATAGATAGATAGATAGATAGATAGATAGATAGATAGATAGATAGATAGATAGATAGATAGATAGATAGATAGATAGATAGATAGATAGATAGATAGATAGATAGATAGATAGATAGATAGATAGATAGATAGATAGATAGATAGATAGATAGATAGATAGATAGATAGATAGATAGATAGATAGATAGATAGATAGATAGATAGATAGATAGATAGATAGATAGATAGATAGATAGATAGATAGATAGATAGATAGATAGATAGATAGATAGATAGATAGATAGATAGATAGATAGATAGATAGATAGATAGATAGATAGATAGATAGATAGATAGATAGATAGATAGATAGATAGATAGATAGATAGATAGATAGATAGATAGATAGATAGATAGATAGATAGATAGATAGATAGATAGATAGATAGATAGATAGATAGATAGATAGATAGATAGATAGATAGATAGATAGATAGATAGATAGATAGATAGATAGATAGATAGATAGATAGATAGATAGATAGATAGATAGATAGATAGATAGATAGATAGATAGATAGATAGATAGATAGATAGATAGATAGATAGATAGATAGATAGATAGATAGATAGATAGATAGATAGATAGATAGATAGATAGATAGATAGATAGATAGATAGATAGATAGATAGATAGATAGATAGATAGATAGATAGATAGATAGATAGATAGATAGATAGATAGATAGATAGATAGATAGATAGATAGATAGATAGATAGATAGATAGATAGATAGATAGATAGATAGATAGATAGATAGATAGATAGATAGATAGATAGATAGATAGATAGATAGATAGATAGATAGATAGATAGATAGATAGATAGATAGATAGATAGATAGATAGATAGATAGATAGATAGATAGATAGATAGATAGATAGATAGATAGATAGATAGATAGATAGATAGATAGATAGATAGATAGATAGATAGATAGATAGATAGATAGATAGATAGATAGATAGATAGATAGATAGATAGATAGATAGATAGATAGATAGATAGATAGATAGATAGATAGATAGATAGATAGATAGATAGATAGATAGATAGATAGATAGATAGATAGATAGATAGATAGATAGATAGATAGATAGATAGATAGATAGATAGATAGATAGATAGATAGATAGATAGATAGATAGATAGATAGATAGATAGATAGATAGATAGATAGATAGATAGATAGATAGATAGATAGATAGATAGATAGATAGATAGATAGATAGATAGATAGATAGATAGATAGATAGATAGATAGATAGATAGATAGATCGATAGATAGATAGATAGATAGATAGATCGATAGATAGATAGATAGATAGATAGATAGATAGATAGATCGATAGATAGATAGATCGATAGATAGATAGATAGATAGATAGATAGATAGATCGATAGATAGATAGATAGATAGATAGATAGATAGATAGATAGATAGATCGATAGATAGATCGATAGATCGATAGATAGATAGATAGATCGATAGATAGATAGATAGATAGATAGATCGATAGATAGATAGATCGATAGATAGATAGATAGATAGATAGATAGATAGATAGATAGATAGATAGATAGATAGATAGATAGATAGATAGATAGATAGATAGATAGATCGATAGATAGATAGATAGATAGATAGATAGATAGATAGATAGATAGATCGATAGATAGATAGATCGATAGATAGATAGATAGATAGATAGATAGATCGATAGATAGATAGATCGATAGATAGATAGATCGATAGATAGATAGATCGATAGATAGATAGATAGATAGATAGATAGATAGATAGATAGATCGATAGATAGATAGATCGATAGATAGATAGATAGATCGATAGATAGATCGATAGATCGATAGATCGATAGATAGATAGATCGATCGATAGATAGATCGATCGATAGATCGATAGATCGATAGATCGATCGATGGATAGATAGATCGATAGATCGATAGATCGATAGATAGATCGATAGATAGATAGATCGATAGATCGATAGATAGATAGATCGATAGATAGATAGATAGATCGATAGATCGATAGATAGATAGATCGATAGATAGATAGATAGATAGATAGATAGATAGATAGATAGATAGATAGATAGATAGATAGATAGATAGATAGATCGATAGATAGATCGATCGATAGATAGATCGATCGATAGATAGATAGATCGATAGATAGATCGATGGATAGATAGATCGATAGATCGATAGATCGATAGATAGATAGATCGATAGATAGATAGATAGATCGATAGATAGATCGATAGATAGATAGATAGATAGATCGATAGATAGATAGATCGATAGATAGATCGATAGATAGATAGATAGATAGATAGATCGATAGATAGATAGATAGATAGATAGATCGATAGATAGATAGATAGATAGATAGATAGATAGATAGATCGATAGATAGATAGATAGATAGATAGATAGATAGATAGATAGATAGATAGATAGATCGATAGATAGATAGATAGATAGATAGATAGATAGATCGATAGATAGATAGATAGATCGATAGATAGATCGATAGATAGATAGATAGATAGATAGATAGATAGATCGATCGATAGATAGATAGATAGATAGATCGATAGATAGATCGATCGATCGATAGATAGATAGATCGATCGATAGATAGATAGATAGATAGATAGATAGATAGATAGATAGATAGATAGATAGATAGATAGATAGATAGATAGATAGATAGATAGATAGATCGATAGATAGATAGATAGATAGATAGATAGATAGATCGATAGATAGATAGATAGATAGATAGATAGATCGATCGATAGATAGATAGATCGATAGATAGATAGATCGATCGATAGATAGATAGATAGATCGATAGATAGATAGATAGATCGATAGATAGATCGATAGATAGATAGATCGATAGATAGATAGATAGATCGATAGATAGATCGATCGATAGATCGATAGATAGATCGATAGATAGATCGATAGATAGATCGATAGATAGATCGATAGATCGATCGATAGATAGATAGATAGATAGATAGATAGATAGATAGATAGATCGATAGATAGATAGATAGATAGATCGATAGATAGATCGATAGATAGATAGATAGATAGATAGATAGATCGATCGATAGATAGATCGATAGATAGATAGATAGATAGATCGATAGATAGATCGATAGATAGATAGATAGATAGATCGATAGATAGATCGATAGATAGATAGATAGATAGATCGATAGATAGATAGATAGATAGATAGATCGATAGATAGATAGATAGATAGATAGATAGATAGATAGATAGATAGATAGATCGATAGATAGATAGATAGATAGATAGATAGATAGATAGATCGATAGATAGATAGATAGATAGATAGATAGATAGATAGATAGATAGATAGATAGATAGATAGATAGATAGATAGATAGATAGATAGATAGATAGATAGATAGATAGATAGATAGATAGATAGATAGATCGATAGATAGATAAATAGATAGATAGATAGATCGATCGATAGATAGATCGATCGATAGATAGATAGATAGATAGATAGATCGATAGATAGATAGATAGATAGATCGATAGATAGATAGATAGATAGATAGATCGATAGATAGATAGATAGATCGATAGATCGATAGATCGATAGATAGATCGATAGATCGATAGATCGATAGATCGATAGATAGATCGATAGATCGATAGATAGATAGATAGATAGATCGATAGATCGATAGATAGATAGATAGATCGATAGATCGATAGATAGATCGATAGATAGATAGATAGATAGATAGATAGATAGATAGATAGATAGATAGATAGATAGATAGATAGATAGATAGATCGATAGATCGATAGATAGATCGATAGATCGATAGATCGATAGATAGATCGATAGATCGATAGATCGATAGATAGATCGGTTTAGGGGTCGGGTGAAAATAATTGCAAAATTTAATTGGAGAGTTGGACCAAATTCTTGATGGCAAAGCCCAATAGCCATTTTAATGGCATTTTTGTAAATAATGAGTCTTCCCAAATAAACCCATTTCAAATAAACAATTTTATCATCTTCTTCTTCTTCATACCAAAACCAACGACAAAGAGGCATCCCCCTCCATTTCCACTATTCCATTTCCTTGCTTCTCCATTTTAGCTCGGTTTTGAAAGGTAACTACATTTCCGACTTGCTCTCATCTTCCTCTACTTGAAAGTACAAATAGTTTTCATTTTCATCCATGTTTTGGAATTTGAGTTTTTGGAAGATTTGAATAAAAATGCTACCTTTATTATTTTTAACTAAAGGCTTTGATTTAATAATGTTAGATATGATGTTTGTGAACCAAATGGCCCAACATATATGATTTTTATATGGTTTTATACACATTCTCGGATTTAGGTTTAATAGGGGTTTTTGAAGGGTTTTAGAAGGGTTTTTGGGGTTGTTTTAGGTTGAAATTTGTGTGTTGAAATTAGTATAATAGTTGGGGGTTGTTTTGGAATCATTTGGAGGTGTTAAAAGTGTTGAAATCATGAGTTTTGATTGAGGTTTGTTGGCTGCTCGAGATTGTGGTTTTTGGGGGTTGTCCATGGCTTGAATTGTTGTGTTTGATGTTTGAATAATATTCCGGGTTAGCTACATTGATGTATGAGCTTATTTGAGGTTGTTTGGATTGTGTTGAGATTGTTTAGAGACAAGGACGTGTGTTGGTGAAGCCTCGGGAGTGAATCCGGAAGCTTGAAGGTCTTGGTTGCTTGATAGTTGAGCTTGGAAGTGAAGGTGGGTGGTTAATTTTTTCAAAATGGTCTTTGAATAATTGGTTCAAGCATATGGACTAAGTTGGGATTGGTAGACCACTCTAATCTTAAGTTTTAATTAGAGACTTTGGTTGAACTCTTTAATTGATGTTATTGCCTCATGATGATATGTGTTATGGTGTTATGTATAATGTGTTATACATGTATGTTGAGGCATGCTTGTCATGCATTGTTATATGCATGAGATATGGGCATGGTATTAATCATGGTGAGTACGTGCTAAGCACGGAAATTGTTATTGAATGATATTGTGGATTGTATTAGTATTGACACTAGTATGCTTGGGTACAAATGATCGATCATTAGGATGTTAGTGTGCACACGAGAGTCAAATACGCGTGTGGTCTTGATGATGGTAGTCATCGAGATGGAGTACAGGTTCTCCTAGAAATTCTTCTTATATATTGTGATAGTCGGTGATGAGTGTAATCCCATCGACGGGGCGTGAGGATGAGTGGAATCCCCTCTGCGAGAACGGTGATTAGTGTAATCCCACCGTGAGGTAAAGTTGTTGTTGGATGTGAGTTCCAACGTGTTTATCCGCGTATTCGAGTCATAGCTAGGTGCCAATATGAGTTGATATGTGTATCAATGTGATATGAAATGTGATTTCCTAATTGGATTAATATATGTGTTTCCATATGTTGGGGATTGAGCTTGTGGAGCATGACATATCTTTGGATAATTGTTCATGCATCATGTATATTTGGCTCATGTGGATCGAAGGTAAAAACATGCATTTACCTTGTTGTGCTCGTGCTTGGACCCTGCATTGTCGAGGTTTGTTTTTAAAGGGCTTACCCTCACTAAGCTTTATGCTTACGCTCTCTTTTGTTCGACAATGCAGATCCTTAGTTCGTGGATTGCTAGCGCAAGTGGAGGGCCTCCAAATGTGCTTGTTGGCTTTAGAGTTTATCAAGTATGAATTTTAAGTTACGAACAAGTAATAGTTAAGCAATGGGATTAGTGCTTTTGATGGATATTGTTGGTTGTTTAGGAGCATGTTTAGACTTCTTATTATGTTGTTTTTGTATGGCTTGTTGATGCCATGTTTGGATTGTAAAACCATGCCTTATTTGCTTACCATGTATGTTGGCCATGTGCCTTTTGAGGATGCCTAAGTGTATGGTTGTTGAAGCATGAAACCTTAGGTGCTTATATGTCATCTTTTGATCAAATGAATGAAATCCTTGGATGAATGATGTTGTTCATGTTGGGTGACTCGTATGATTAGATTTGGTTTATAGATGTTGTATGAATGCTTGGATGTGCCTAGGGAAGTCTTAAATTGCATCTAGAATCGAGTCTTGTGTTGTTTTGCTGAATTTTGACGTCTTGCAGTGTAGTGCGTATCGATACGTCTGAGGGCCGTATCGATACAGTTTGCCCTCCAGGACTCAGTTTTGGCTTGGTGTATCGACACGCGGGGGCGTATCGGTACGCTCAAAGCTCACTGGAAATCTGAGAAATTGGTGAGGCTTGGGCATATCGATACGAGCTATAAGCGTATCGGTACGGGTTTATCTCGTTGACCACGAGATGTTGACCGAGAAGGGCGTATCGATACGATAATCCTGTGTTGATTGATGAATGTTGACCTTGGTCAAGGCGTATCGATACCCTTGACAGGTGTATCGATACGGCCTGCTTAAAAAGTGAAAATTGGTTGTTTTAAAAGTGATGTTTTGGATGGTCGTTTTTATATTGCTTGTGTTTTCGCTGTCGTTTTCCACATAGAGCATAATAATGCATTTAGACAAGATAAATAAAAGAAAATTTCTAGGGTTGCTAACCGAGGTGGGACCTTAACAGGTTTCACATTGGTTTTCCCTGTGTAGCCTACTCGGACCGGTCAAACGTCCGGACCGGGATGAAGGGGTTACACTTGTTGGTATCAGAGCCTAAGGTTACCGAGACCTTGGGAAGGTAAGTGAGGTAAGTTAAGTTTTTGTATTGATATGCACGGTGGTTGCTTGTTTGTCAAGTATGCTCGATGTATGTTTGCGTGTTTAGCAAGTATGTTGTTGTTTTATTTGAAGCATGTCATTAGAGTCCCATTGCAACTATTACATTGGAAAAGGATTTTAAAGTAAGGGAACATACTTGAGCCACTTAAAAGCCTTGCCTTGCTAACTCAATCTTGTGTGTTTGTTGTTGTGGTTGTAGTTATTACCCGTAAAAGCGATGTCGAGGCCGAGAGGTAGGCCGAGGGTGGTTCGTCAGGAACCACGTGTTGCGGCTCCTGTTAATGAGCAGGTGGCTGGAGTTGAGGCTCATGTAGTAGAGCCTGCTGCTGGAATTGGAGCTCCTCCACCACCACCACCTCCTCCGCCTAGAGTTGGAGGCGAGGATGGAGCTGAAGGATAGGGACCTCAGGATGTTAGTGTGCACACGAGAGTCAAATGCGCGCGTGGTCTTGATGATGGTAGTCATCGAGATGGAGTACGAGTTCGCCCGAAAATTCTTCTTATATATTATGATAATCGGTGATGAGTGTAATCCCATCGACGGGGCGTGAGGATGAGTGGAATCCCCTCCGCGATAACGGTGATGAGTGTAATCCCACCGTGAGATAATGTTGTTGTTGGATGCGAGTTCTAACGTGTTTATCCATGTATTCGAGTCATAGCTAGGTGCCAATATGATTTGATATGTGTATCAATGTGATATGAAATGTGGTTTCCTAATTGGATTAATATATGTGTTTCCATATGTTGGGGATTGAGCTTGTGGAGCATGACATATCATTGGATAATTGTTTATGCATCATGTATATTTGGCTCATGTGGATCGAAGGTAAAGACATGCATTTACCTTGTTGTGCTCGTGCTTGGACCCTCTATTGTCGAGGTTTGTTTTTAAAGGGCTTACCCTCACTAAGCTTTATGCTTACGCTCTCTTTTGTTCGACAATGCAGATCCTTAGTTCATGGGTTGCTAACGCAAGCGGAGGGCCTCCAAGTGTGCTTGTTGGCTTTAGAGTTTATCAAGTATGAATTTTAAGTTATGAACAAGTAATAGTTAAGCAATGGGATTAATGCTTTTGATGGATATTGTTAGTTGTTTAGGAGCATGTTTAGACTCCTTATTATGTTGTTTTTGTGTGGCTTGTTGATGTCATGTTTGGATTGTAAAACCATGCCTTATTTGCTTACCATGTATGTTGGCCATGTGCCTTTTGGGGATGCCTAAGTGTATGGTTGTTGAAGCATGAAACCTTAGGTGCTTGTATGTCATCTTTTGATCAAATGCATGAAATCCTTGGTTGAATGATGTTGTTCATATTGGGTGCCTCGTATGATTAGATTTGGTTGATAGATGTTGTATGAATGCTTGGATGTGCCTAGGGAAGTCTTAAATTGCATCTAGAATCGAGTCTTGTGTTGTTTTGCTGAATTTTGAGGTCTTGCAGTGCAGGGCGTATCGATATGCCTGAGGGCCGTATCGATACAGTTTGCCCTCCAGGACTCAGTTTTGGCTTGGTGTATCGATACGCGGGGGCGTATCGGTACGCTCAAAGCTCACTTGAAATCCGAGAAATAGGTGAGGCCTGGGCGTATCGATACGGGCTATAAGCGTATCAGTACGGGTTTATCTCGTTGACCATGAGATGTTGACCGAGAAGGGCGTATCTATATGCCCAAGGGCTGTATCGATACGGTCATCCTGTGTTGACTGATGGATGTTGACCTTGGTCAAGGCGTATCGATACCCTTGACAGGTGTATCGACATTGTAATCACTAAATTTGTCCGGACCTCGAGCCCTTTTAGTTTGTGTTAATCTTGGGCTTATTGGGATGTTAGGTAATTTAAAAAAAATAAGAAAAAAATATATATACACATATAAATAAATACTACTATCATTATCCTTATTTTTATTACAACTATTACTATTACTATTACCATTATTATCATTTTATTGTTATTATTATTATTATTATTATTATTATTATGACGAAAATGGAAATAAAACATAAAGTATAAATAAAAGATATTGATAAATAATGAGAGCCCAAGTTTATCATTTAAACTAAAGTCCACATATACAAAACACAAAAAAATATACCTAATATTACATATTCAGCCCAAACAGCCAGTAAGCCCAAATAATCAAAAACTTTAATGTTTGTCTCTGTTATACGCAGCCAAATCTAGACCATTGGATCTGGCTGATGATCGTACGGACCAGATCGACCCGGGTAGGAGAAACCCTAGGGGAAGAGCCTTTTCTATTACCGCGCCGCAACCGTCCGATCGTAAAGCGTTGAAAGGCCAGGATGACTCGTTCGCGCGAGTATGATGCACACGCAGCACTCAGATCTTCCGGGGGAATCACGCGCGACGCTTGGCGATCCCACACGCGCGTGCTGAGCCACGCCCGTGACCCTTCGTCTGACCCCTCTGCCGCAGTCGTACGCTTCTGACCCAGTGCATGCCGATGTCCCTCCCCATTTCGGCCAAAACCAACATACACAGAAAAAAAACAGTGGTCAGGGACTCGAAAATAGCAAGAAGAGTAAAAAACAAATAAGCACTCCAAAGTCAACTTGTACCATGAGGATAGAGAGCAAACAGAGAGCAAAGGAAAATATCGCATGTAATATTTTCGGATATAAATCCGAAACTCAAACCATTGTAAGAGGATCGGAATTTTTACAGAGAAATCAATAACAAGAAAAATCCTTCTGAGGTAGCTTTTGTTTCTTTTTTTCGATTGCATGCATCAAAAATAAAAAAACAGTAAAGAGTCTTTCTTTTTTTACCTCTGTTTCGAGTCGGGATCCCCATCTTTGTTGTCTGTTGCCGACGATAAGCCTTCTGGCTCCCTCGGAAGCCATGCATGGTGAGCCGGGGTGACGCGAAAGGGGTAAGTTTGTGTTTTTTAGTTTCAGTTTTTTTTGGTTTTTAAACGAAAAAGGAGAAACGTTTTTGGTTTTTTTTTTGAAAAAAAAGGCTTCTGATCTCGTTTTGGTTTCGAAAGGAAAAAAAGAAAGTTTGTTTTTAGGGTTCCAGCGTCGGAAAGGCAACATAGAAAAGGGGAGGGTGTGTCTCGGTCTAGGGTTAGGTTTGGAGAAAAAGGATGCAAATGATTTTAAAACGGTTTATATAACATTTTAATTTTTTAAAATCGGTTTAATATGATCCTTTTATTCATGTATCGAATATGTGTTTTTGCCCTTTTGTTATGCTTGTTTAATGTGGATATTGGATTTGTGGTGCATGTCTTGTTTATCTTATAACATGTAGTTGTATGCTTTTTTTTAATCTTGTTTAAGCCTGTTTATAATGCGTAGTTTAATTTTGCCATGCATGTTTTTTTATATGTGCGTATTTTCCCTTTTCATGATGGTTCGAATATATGTGGCATGCATCCTAATATGTCATGATAGGTTGCATCTCGAATTTATAAAATGCAATGCGAATGTCTTTTTATTCGAACGAACGAGGCCAATACCAGTCGTAGTGGTGGTGGTTCGGACGTTTTTTTCTCGAATATTAAGACCTTTAAAATTTACTCAATCGTATAACCAAATTTCGATATGAATCGTCACTTTAATTCGCAAAATTTAATATTAATTAAGCGGTAATGTTTTTGGTACCAATTTTGGGCACGTCGAGGGTGCTAATCCTTCATCGCGTGTAACCGACTCCCGAACCCTTTTAAATCTCTGGTTTTATTTCGGTGTCCGGTCTACCATTTTTAAATGGCCGGTGGCGACTCCTCTATTTTTTTATAAATCCAATTAAATTTTTCGAAACCCAAATCAAAACCCGGTTCCTTCGGGCGACATCCGAGGTACTTGTATTTTTGAAATTTTTTAGTCGCAACAGATGATGACTCTGCTGGGGGCAAATTTTTGTTTTCAAAAACAAAAAAGAGAGTCAAGCCAAAAAAAACTTTACCGCTCAATTAATATTGGAAGTTGCGAATTAAAATGACCGAGTCGATTGATAATTGTTTATAAGTGCGAGTTTATTTTAAACGCATTTAAAATTGGCATTTAAACCCGTTCGTTTAAGTGGGGGGGGGGGGGGGGGAACGCTAGTGCTTTCGTAGGGATATTGTTCCTCTGTGTAGGCCTAGCAAGTACCTTCGGGGCTCGAATACCCTATATCTTCGTTGGAATATCGTTTCTCCGTGCAGATATAGCTAAAGGGTCCCCTCGAATTGAACTCAGTTGAAAGGAGCCTATAATGGGTGATGATTGGGGGCCTTGCTACCCTTAGAAGGGGACAACAAGGACAATTCGAGTACCTCCTAGAACCAAAACTGCATGTAGAGAACTAGAAAGCCCACCCCTTTTAGAGCCATGCCGACAACCTAGGTTCATTAGACTGGATAAATAGGGTTGCTTGCTTTCATGCTTGCCCTTTTATCATGTTTATCCGACACTAACGATTTTTTTTATGATCTTGCGTTTATTCTCGCATGCATATCATAACACAAAGGTGTTGAGTCAAGGTGGTTTTACCCATTTTTAGGGCTATCATTATGGACGGGAGGTTGCTAGAAAGGATAATGTCAATTAGCAAGTCCGACATTAGTTAGAGTTGAATCAGAAAGGTTAAGGGGGCAACTTACCGAGTGAACGCACAGTGTCAGGTCATACTTATAGAAGATCTATTACCCATCATCGAAGAAGGCACAACTTTACTCCACCCCAAGGAAGTCAAGCAAGATCAGATCTACTCTGAAGATCTAAAGTCATGAAACTACCCGACCGAGTGCAAATAGGCGGCCGGAAAGAGCGGGGCAACCGGAAAGGGCATGGATTAGGTCAAGAGATGGATTCAGCTTCGAGGAAATAGCTTGTTTTCCAGGACTTGATACCAGCAATTTTAGTGGGTCTTGAATTTCTAGATAAGAAAGCAAATCCGGCCCCAACATTTTTGCCGAAGTTTTCATTTCCTTGAACATGATTAGGGGGCAAGAAGGGTGCCCGTAGGACTTTTGCTATGACTATATTGTAACAAGGATATTAAAATTTGCATCTGTTGATTCGAGTCCATAATACATCCATCGTTGGACATTAAAATTTGCTTAAGGCATTTCATCGCACCATTACTAATTGGGGGAAAAACACTCATGTCAGAGAGAGAAAATGGACAAAGGAACAATTTCCAGCCAATACCGCTTCGGGAATGTGAACAACCTAGTGAGAAGGATGGATGAGCTCGAGCAGTTCCATCAGCAGTTAGTGTGGAACCAGAAGGAAACGATCGCATGCCTGAAGAAGTTCCAAGATGAAACCAAGGAACAATTTGACGAGTTGAAGGCTATGATCGCCACCCTGACCAAGAAATGCAAAACCCCCAAGCCCAAAGAGAGTATGGACGGGGATTCCGATATTGTGATGGAGGAGGTCTTATCTGAAGAAGACCAGGCCGTCATCGGCCAATATGAGGTGCACTGCTCCCATTCTGAATGACT
Organism: Hibiscus tridactylites; assembly: GCA_958450335.1. Classification (NCBI taxonomy): domain Eukaryota; kingdom Viridiplantae; phylum Streptophyta; class Magnoliopsida; order Malvales; family Malvaceae; genus Hibiscus; species Hibiscus tridactylites. Next base: position 17,696,777 of record OY288289.1, on the reverse strand, counting down.
ATCGAGCTGGCTCTAGACAAAATCAAAGATTCGCTGCGGAAAATCCTAGATGAAGAATGGGACCGGGAGAAACAAAGACGAGTGGAGACCACCAGGAGTGCCACAGTTTCGAAGCCTCGGGGTACGACTGAAGACCCTCGAAGCTTAAGGAAGGCCAAGAGTGCCGAGAAAGGGAAGGAAAAACTCACCCCTATGCTAACATACTCCTGAGTCTACCGCGCGGATTAGGTCTGAAGACGGATTAAGGTGGGGCAATCTTTTGAAGGGGCAACTTTTAGAAGACGCTGGTCTTCAACGTAGTTTAGGATGTTCTGTCTCCATGCATCATGTCTGTTTTACCTTTTGTTGTCGGATCTTTCCCTCGTTGAGGTGCATGTGTAAGTTTGTACTGTTGGCCTGTGATAGCTAGCATCTTTTGTAAGGGCTTTTGTGATGTCCGTTTGTTTTATTTTCAATGAAGGAGACTTTTGCGAGAATTTTATATTCCTTAATTTCTTTTAGACATTTCATTTATTCTTTATGGTTACAACCTTATTGTTTTTCTATTAAAAACATACATGTATATATTTTTACAAAAAATGACCTTAATACTTTGAAAAGAAAAAAAACCAAATGTTGTGGGAATGATACGAATGGAAGCACCATCTGTTCTACTCAGGCCAAGAGAGGGGTGACAACGAGTGTTTAGGAATAATCGGCCACTCCCATTGAGTGAATTTTCCTTTCGGGCATTGTTGTCTAAGGTTCTTGAATGAAGTGATAACCCTAAAACTTCTACCATCTGAAGACCAATTTTGATATCCGTGTATGGGAGGACATTTGGCATTCCTTCAATTCCATTCACATAGAAAGAAAATAAGAAAATATCCATTATTGTCCCCGTTTGAGCCTGTCAAACTTTTTTCTTCTGATTGAACCCAAACCAAGGATCACCCCTACACCGGGGGCAAAAAAGATAGAAGTCTATGGACAAGTAAATGACATGGGATCCTGATTGTGCTATGAGGATGAGGCCTTGTGAATTAAAGGGCAATAAGAAAGAATAGAGGCAGTAAACACATTTTTTAGCAGCAAAAAACATCAAAAAGGAAACAGCGAAAGAAAAGTAGGTGCTCAAAGAGCTACCCAAATCAAGTCGAAAGTTACCGACATAAAGGTTGAAGAAATCAAAAGCAAAAACACTAAAGTGAAAAGTGCAGTTTTGAAAAGAGAGAGAAGCGGATAAAGAAAATGCGCAAGAGGATTCCCTATCCAAATGAATGTCTGCTTAGATGAGCCTCGAAAGATTGTTCACCTTTGATCAAAAGTCTGCACTAATACAATGCGAAGGTACAATTTGATCCGAAACTACGCTTGATAAAAGGAAATGAACTCTAGGGTGAAAACCCCAACAAGAAGGGGCAGTCTAGAGCGATCCAAAGAAGTGAGAGAGGAAATAGCATTTCATCGGAGCATAATTGAGACTTCAGATTGAAAGAATTGATCCTTGGTTTCACCACCCTCAAACACTTGTTTGAGCCTATTTACCCTTTCTTTCATAGCCGTGAGCCTTAGCCTACATTACAAGCCATAAAAGACCATTTGGACCATACGCGGAAGGATAATTTTGTCTTCAGATCACATCCCACCTATCGGGGTTAACCTTTCTTCAAGGATTGCCACACTTCTAATGCCTGATTGAGATCAGAAAAGAGGGAAGGATGGGGCAAGGTGAGTTAGTGAGTTAAAGAGAGCCACCTTTAAATTGGGTAGAAACTAAATATGGGAGTCGTTCCTCTCGGAAGCCTAATAGCCCAGAAAAGATTTCATATGTGCATCCCCGTAACATTCGGAAAATTTCACTCGAGCCAACCTTTTTTCAAAAACCCCAAACTTGATTTTCACTTGACATGGTTCTTTAAAATGTATATTTACATAATAAAATTATTTTTACTCAATCACTTGCATAAGTCTTCTACATGGGAATGAACAAGCGGACTGACCATGGCTCGAGGTAAAGCCACGAGTACCCAGAGGGGCACCCTTGGAGGTTCAAACATTGCTACTAGACGACGATTACTACCGATTGAAATATCAGGACCGTCTTCGGTGAAATGTTGAGCTACGAAGTCGACCTTCGCTAAGAAGTGTTGGAATAGAACATGAAGGTATAAAATTTGATGTTGAGAATCGAGGAACAGAAGTTACCCTCGGAACCTAAGCATCTTGCCGGAAGAAATGTCCCGAGAAGGATTGTGTGTGTCGCGCACCAAGATGAGACGATAAGTATCGTCTAAAATCAGCAAAAGGTGACGAAGATATGCTTAAGAAAAGAAGGAAGGTAGAGGATAAAAAGAAGAGAAGTCGAGTCGGAAACCCAAAAGGCACTTTGGGGCAACAGAGTGAAATTCAGAAGAGACGCTTTTGACCATAAATTTAGAAGAACGAGGGCCGAAAGGTTGTGGCATCTTTGGAAAAAAACACACCATGTAAAGCAGCTGACATTAACCGGAGGTCAGACAGAAGGTACGTAAGCCTAAAGAGTGAAGGCAAACAGAGACAGGGCTCTATGGAAAATGAGAAGACATGTGGACACCGTAAAGATGTGAAAATTTTTAAGAGTCAAAAGTTGAAGTTGACTTCAAGATGAAAACTCAAAGGAGTACCCAAAAAGAGAAAAAGAAGAAGAAAGAGGACAAAGAAAAGAGAAGACACAGTGAAAACCCAAAAGACACTTTGGGGATTGAGGCGAAATTCAAGAGGAACGCTTCAGATCACAAACTCATGGCGAAGGAGACAGATACTCAAAGCTCGAGACAAAGATATATGACATCTGCTTATCTATTTGGCATTTGGAGAATAGAACCCGCCTATCCGTTCAGGCACTTGGAGAATGGAAATCTGCTCATCTATTCGGGCATTTGGAGAATAGAACCCGCCTATCCGTTCAGGCACTTGAAGAATGGAAATCTGCCTTCCTATTCAGGCAATCAAAAGTCAGTAGAAGAAAAGAAAGAAGAAAAAACAAAAAAAAAACAAAGCAACAACAACAAAAAAGAAAGAAAAGAAAGGAAAAGAAAAAGGGAAAAAGAAAAGTTCAAAGTGAAAACTCGCATGAGCACTTTGAGGCAGACAATTCCAGAAGTGGGTCAAGATGAGAAGAAGAAGAAAAATGGTCCGGGAGAACCGAGAAGAGAGGCAATCAAAGCAAGAAGCAGCACCAAAGGACACGATGTCAATAGAATTAATATGACTAAGTAACTTGCAAACCCCAATCATGCATCACGAGTAGTTAGGCATCCCTAGGTTAGGAGCATGCTAAGTCATACCATCATAGCATTTTTATCCCTTTTCATAGATTCTTGAAAGACAAATTGAATACCTCTTGGGATGAGGAGAAAACGATAAAGCGAGAACTAAAAAAGATTTCAGGCGAAGCCTTTCAAGCCGCCGCTCTAGAATGTCAGGTGAAGCTTTCATGTTCGCCACTCAAGGATTTCAGATCAAAGCTTTCAAGCTTGCCGAAAGATTTCAAGATGAAGGATCCTACAGAGAAATGGTCCAAACAAGCTCTATGTAGGAGGAACTTGCGACTTCAGGATCTCGAAAGCGGAGGGTCCTACGGATAGGGGACATGTAGATCCTTGATTTCAGAGAGGAGTTCAATAGAGAAGGAACTACTACTCGAAGAGTACGCTAAGGAAGAGGAGTTCTATGAAAGAAAAAAAAACTCAGAATCCTAAGGCTTCAGTATCTCAAAAGCGGGGGGTTCTACGGAGATGGGACTTGTAGATCCTTGATTTCAGAGAGGAGTTAAATAGAGAAAGAACTACTACTCAAAGAGTACGCTAAGGAAGAGGAGTTCTGTGGAGAAAGAACTTAGAATCCTAAGGCTTCAAGATCTCGAAAGCGGAGGGTCCTACAGAGAAAGGACTTCGAGATCTTTGATTTCAAAAATACTAAGACGAGAGTTCTATATAGGAAGAATTGCCACTCGAAGAACACGCCAAGGAAATGAGTTCTATGTAGAGAGAACTCATATTCTTAATGCTTCAAAGAGAAAATTACTCGGTGTAGCGCGTTGCAGCTCCAGGAGAGTAAATCGTCCAACAGGAAAGTTGGACAGATATAGTTACGACCAGTTTGCTTTACGACCGTGAAAGGAAAGCAAATCCACTTGGACGCCCAAGTTCGCCTTTCAGCCGCGAAGAGAAGGCAAAAGTATTTGGAGTTTCAGCTTGCTTTTAGACCGCGAAAGGGAAGGCAAGGTTGTTTGAATAACCAGCTTGTTTTTTCGAAAAGAGAAGAGAAAGATATTCGAAATCTGCTCATCGATTGGGCACTTGGAGAATAGAACTTGCCTATCTGTTCGGGCACTTAGAGAATGGAAATCTGCAAAAAAAACTCTCTATCTATCTGTTCGGGGCATCTAAGGGGAGGACTCGTGATCGAAAAATCGGGAAGAAGAGTTACTTGGAATCGCGTGGCTACTTTGGGAAGGCAAACCGTCCAACGGGGAAGTAGAACAAAATTAGTGCTTATTGTCTTTGCTTTATTCTTGTTCCACAACTATAAGCAAAGAGGGACAACTGTAATCACTAATTTTGTCCGGACCTCGAGCCCTTTTAGTTTGTGTTAATCTTGGGCTTATTGGGTTGTTAGGTAATTTAAAAAAATAAGAAAAATATATATATATATATAAATAAATACTACTATCATTATCCTTATTTTTATTACAACTATTACTATTAGTATTACTATTATCATTATTATCATTTTATTGTTATTATTATTTATTATTATTATTATGACGAAAATGGAAATAAAACATAAAGTATAAATAAAAGATATTGATAAATAATGAGAGCCCAAGTTTATCATTTAAACTAAAGTCCACATATACAAAACACAAAAAATTATATCTAATATTACATATTTAGCCCAAACAGCCCGTAAAGTCCACATATACAAAACACAAAAAATATATCTAATATTACATATTCAGCCCAAACAGCTCGTAAGCCCAAATAATCAAAAACTCTAATGTTTGTCTCTGTTATGCGCAGCCAAATCTGGACCATTGGGTCTGGCTGATGATCGTACGGACCAGATCAACCCGGGTAGGAGAAACCCTAGGGGAAGAGCCTCTTCTGTTACCGCGCCAGTCATCCGATCGTAAAGCGTTGAAAAGCCAGGATGACTCGTTCGCGCGAGTATGTTGCACGCGCAGCACTCAGATCTTCGGGAGGAATTACGCGCGACGCTTGGTGATCCCACGCGCACGTGCTGAGCCACGCCCGTAACCCTTCGTCTGATCCCTCTACCGTAGTCGTACGCTTCTGACCCGGTGTATGGCGATGTCCCTCCCCATTTCGGCCAAAACCAACATACACAGAAAAAAAAAACAGTGGTCAGGGACCCGAAAATAGAAAGAAGAGTAAAAAACAAATAAGCACTCCAAAGTCAACTTGTACCATGAGGACAGAGAGCAAACATAGAGCAAAGGAAAATATCGCATGTAATATTTTCGGATATAAATCTGAAACTCAAACCATTGTAAGAGGATCGAAATTTTTACAGAGAAATCAATAACAAGAAAAATCATTTTGAGGTAGCTTTTGTTTCTTTTTTTCGATTGCATGCATCAAAAAATCAATCAAAAATAAAAAACATTAAAGAGTCTTTCTTTTTTTTACCTCCGTTTCGAGTCGGGATCCCCATCGTTGTTGTCTGTTGCCGGCGATAAGCCTTCTGGCTCCCTCAGAAGCCATGCATGGTGAGCCGGTGACGCGAAAGGGGTAAGTTTGTGTTTTTTAGTTTCGATTTTTTTGGTTTTTAAATGAAAAAGGAGAAACGTTTTTGGTTTTTTTTAAAGAAAGGGCTTCTGATCTCGTTTTGGTTTCGAAAGAAGAAAAAAAAAGTTTGGTTTTAGGGTTTCGGCACCGGCAACGGCGACCGAAACCCTTTTGCGGCGCCGGAAAGGCAACAGAGAAAAGGGGAGGGTGTGTCTCGGTTTAGGGTTAGGTTTGGAGAAAAAGGATGCAAATGATTTTAAAACGGTTTATATAACATTTTAATTTTTTAAAATCGGTTTAATCGCCTTACAGTCCCTCTGCGTCGTTGTAATATCGCGGGAAGGGCTTCCGCCTTTCAAAACCACGCTCGTGGTCCTCCCATGTTTTCAAGCGTTTTTAATATGATCCCTAGTCTGGTTTCAATCGATTTGCGAAGGGGAAAATTACCGTCATCGTCCCTGCAGCTTTCCGCGCTTTTTTAATTAAGTCCCTATTTCGCTTTTTAATTAGTTTTTAAATAGGTTTATTACAGCTTTGACCCCTGCCAGATTGCTCTTTTATTTCAGCATTTATTTATGATCCTTTTATTCAAGTATCGAATATGCGTTTTGCCCTTTTGTTATGCTTGTTTAATGTGGATATTGGATTTGTGGTGCATTTCATGTTTATCTTATAACATGTAGTTGTATGCTTTTTCTAATCTTGTTTAAGCATGTTTATAATGCGTAGTTTAATTTTTCCATGCATGTTTTTTATATGTGCGTATTTTCCCTTTTCATGATGGTTCGAATATATGTGGCATGCATCCTAATATGTCATGATAGGTTGCATCTCGAATTTATAAAATGCAATGCCAGTGTCTTTTTATTCGGGAACGAACGAGGCCAGTACCAGTCGTAGTGGTGGTGGTTCGGACGTTCTTTCTCGAATATTAAGACCTTTAAATTTTACTTAACCGTATAACCAAATTTCGATACGAATCGTCACTTTAATTCACAAAATTTAATATTAATTAAGCGGTAATGTTTTTGGTACCAATTTTGGGCACGTCGAGGGTGCTAATCCTTCCTCGCGTGTAACCGACTCCCGAACCCTTTTAAATCTCTGGTTTTATTTCGGTGTCCGGTCTACCATTTTTAAATGGCCGGTGGCGACTCCTCTATTTTTTTATAAATTCGATTAAATTTTTCGAAACCCAAATCAAAACTTGGTTCCTTCGGGCGACATCCGAGGTACTTGTATTTTTGAAATTTTTTAGTCGCAACAGATACGGCCTGCTTAACAAGGGAAAATGGGCTGTTTTAAAAGTGATGTTTTGGATGGTCGTTTTTATACTACTTGTGTTTCCGCTGTCGTGTTCCACATAAGGCATAATAATGCATTTAGACAAGATAAATAAAAGAAATTTTCTAGGGTTGCTATCCGAGGTGGGACCTTAACAGGTTTCACATCGGTTTTCCCCGTGTAGCCTACTCGGACCGGTCAAACGTCCGGACCGGGACAAGGGGGTTACAGTTTCGGTCTAACCACGATCAGATATATGATTTTTGAGATTAAATATACATTTTCATTATACTTTCTTGGTGAATTTTATTCTTTACTTAGAAAAAAAAGAATATTATTAGATTGTAATATTCCAATAAAAAAACTGTAAATTCTTGATAAGAGCATGAAATCGAATTTGAAAATAAAACTCACTCTAGCTCATGCCGAATCTCGAGTTGAACTCGGAATTGAGCTTCCAAACCCCCAAAAAATAATCTAAAACGATGGATACAAGTACAATAGAAACCAATATACAGTGCCATAAGGGAAAATCAAATACTTGAACTAAGGCAAAGTAAAATCTCTAGTCCTAATTTCTCTACAACTCAACAGGGTTTAACCTAAAATGCAAAAGATCCTTTGCATTGCCAATTCTAAGAATTTCACTGAAAACTCCAAATGACAAAATCCATAGGAACATTTCTTTTATTTTTCTTCCATAAACAAATTACATAAATTCCAAATGTTGTTGTTAACATGTATATAGGTATATTTACATTATTAGTGCAAATAAGCATGTTAGTGTCATACTCATGTATATAGAGTTGTGATTTTTTATAGGGACAAGAAATTTTGCATGGTACATTCCATTATCATGCATTTTTATAGGGACAAGATCTTTGTTTTGTGTTCTCCTTTTGCGTAAAGTATATTAACTTTATTGTTATGTTGAATAGGTTGAGAGCGATTCCACATTTCTGTTCATCCTTCAAAGTTGTGGATAATTCTCAGTTGTGAAACGGTGGTCTTCCTCAACAGGCAACTTTCTCTTGAATTTTCATGTTTGGTTGAATTTTACTTAATTGGTAATGTAATAGTTACATCTTTCTTCATCCTTCAAATATACATCATGTTAATTGAACTTTGCAGACATTTTACTTTTTGTATCTACGATTATCAATTTAAAAGAATAAATTTGAATCTATAGTATTAGCAATTAATAGTTGAAATAGATATTACAAAAATATAAAATGGATAGGAGTTGGATGAATTTGTCAAGGGTGAGGGCCGAGTATCGAAATGGAGTAGAAAGTTTTCTCAATTTTGCTTTTACGAACGCAAGCCAAGAGACTACGATTCTCTGCCCTTGTAAGAAGTGCGCTAACATTAATTGGCATATTCGTGAAGTTGTATACGAACATCTAGTTGTTTATGGCTTTGTCACGGGATATATAAAATGGATATTCCATTGAGAGATTACACCTCGTAGAGCTTCTTCTACGAGTAATTCAGCTCATCCTTCTAATTCTCATCGTCGATCTCTTAGAGAATATGCCATGGAGAGTATGTTGTGAGATACATTTAATATGCATGATTATCATCAATCTGTTAGAGAAGATCTACCAAAAATTGGTGTTAGTGATTTCACCGAGATGGGAAGAAGTGGGTGTGATGAAGAATGGAGAAGCGGCAAAGTTTTATAATTTGCTTAATGAAATGAATGAAGAACTTTACAAGGGATCAAAATATTCAAAACCCTCATTTTGTATCCGTCTTTTTCACTTAAAATGCTTGGGAGGATAGACTAGTAACTCTTTTACGCAATTATTAGAGTTCTTAGGAGAAATGTTTTCTTTTGAAAAAATTCCTCAATCCAGCAAAGATATGAAGAAAATGATAAAGGATTTGGGTCTTGGTTATGAGAAAATCCATAGGCGTCTGGACGATTGCATGTTATATTGGGGCAATCGAAAAAACCAGGAGTCCTGTCATGTATGCAGTAAATCTCGGTGGATGAATGAGGGTGCAGAAAATGTGAGTAGGGACGAAGTTGAAGCACGCTCAAGACAGAAGCCATTAAAGATTCTACGATATTTTCCTCTAATACCTAGGCTTCAAAGACTTTTTATGTCTTCAAAGACTGCTGAGTTTATGAGGTGGCATCACGATGGACGAACTAATGATGGATTATTAAGACATCCTGCGAATTCTTTAGCTTGGAAGTCATTTGACCAAAAATTTCCAAGTTTTGCAGGAGATCCTCGAAATGTCAAACTCGGTCTAGCATCTGATGGGTTTAATCCTTTTAAGATCATGAGTACTTCGTACAATACTTGGCATGTTCTTATTATTCCCTACAATTTACCACCGTGGATTTGCATGAAACAAACATCATTTGTCTTATCCATTTGACATCTACATGCAACCTCTTATTGATGAGTTGAATAAATTATGGCTGGGTGTCGAAACATATGATGTGCTGAAGAAGGAGAACTTTAATTTACGTCTCAACTTTATTGTGGACTATTAATGATTTCCCTACTTATGCAATCTCATGTACGCTCTCGAAGATTACATCAACGTGAGATTCATAAGTTATTCAAAGAAACTTTCCATGAATGGTTGGGGCGAACGGTAAGCAACTAAATCTTTGTATGGCGCGTAACTAATATATAATTTTTCTAGTTTTAATACTTTATATAAATGCTAACGTTTTCACTTTTTACGCGTAATAGGTTTGGAATAGGAGAGAAGTTAGTGAAGAGGTTAAATGGCTTTCTCAAGGTCCGAATAGAGTTGTTAAAAGATATAATGGCTTCCTTATTAATGGGTTCAGGTTCCACACGAAATCTCGTGAAAGATTGAGGAGGACACAAAATTGCAGAGTAGTTGTTACTTCTTCAACTACAAGTTATGTTAGTGCTAGGGACAACCATCATGTGGAGGGAGATGTAGAATATTATGAAATTCTAACAGACATTATTGAGTTGGATTATTATGGCAAATGAAAGGTTGTGTTATTTTGCTGTGACTGGACTGGTGTTAATACTACTCGAGGCACTAAAAGAGATCAATTTGGTTTTACTATGATGAACTTATCTCGATTAATTCACACAGGTCAACAATTGATGAATGAACCATATGTATTTTCTTCCCAAGTGAAATAAGTTTTTTACTGTCATGATCCAATGTATGAGGGTTGGTATGTTGTCCTCCGTAACACCCTAGAGACTTGATAGACATCGGAGATGGAAGTAGTGATGACATTGAAACAAGATCAGAAACTTTGCCTTTTGCAGCCCTAAACTTAGATGGAACAATTGCTAGTTATAGTGCGTAATTCCAATGTGTTCGAGAGGACATGGATGTAGATTTTAATGAAAACAGATGACATAACAATGTAGTAACATATTATAACTCTAACTCGATGTTGAATACATATAGTAATAGTAATATTGTCACTAGTTTCTAAAATTGTTTGTTTATTGCAGATATTATGCCTAGGAGAAAATTGAGTGACTTGCGGATTGTTCAAGTTCCTCGAGAGGAGGAAGTAACAAATAATGATGAATGTCTGGTGTTGGATCTTCACAAGTTCCGGAAACAGCTGAAGAAAATGTAGAAATCGAAGGTAATATTCAACACTTTATTTAAATGGTAGATGTTTTTCTTATTTTGACTTGACTTTAAAATTTTCATTGAATATTTATTATATAGCTAAAAATGGTCGAAGGCACAAAAGTAGAGGGCGCATGACGTTGACGGATTTATACCATCTTCATCCCGAGGAACGAGTGAAAGTTTCAAGAAATAATGTTGGCCAACCTATTGGGAAAGAAGCAGGTGTTCTGGCCAATTTCATAGGCATGATTGCACGTAATGCATCATTTTTGCCAATCAATTATGAGTCATGGCGTGAGATGCCAAGTAGTAATAAAAACCAGACTGTGGATTATGTGAAAGTAATAATGTCATTGTAATAGATAATTCATTACAATGCGATAATAATTTATTTTTACTTTGGTTGTGTCATTTGTAGGTGAAATTTTCTTTAGAGGTCTTAGGCGATTATGTGAAGCATGTGTTAGGGAAGAAATGGAGAGACCATAAGAGTTTTTTGAAAAAGAAATATTTCAAGAATAATCTCAGCCTGCAAGAAAAGATGCAAAATGTCCCACCTGGAATGCTCCGGTATCAATGGGAAGATGCAGTCAGGTTTTGGAGTTCAACGAAAGGAGAGGTATGATCGATACACTTTAAAAAAAATACTACTATGTTATTACAATATTGATTTTATATGCAATACAACTTTTAAATTTAGGATCGAGAGTGAGTTAGAGTTGCTAGCAGACATCAACAGAAATTTACTAGAACAACCAGGTCGAAGAGTTTTGCTCGTATAGCTAATGACGAGGTATTGTTTTCTTTTGGTTTATCGATTATTTTTTAATCTACTACTTGTTCGTTAGTATTAATTTTTATTATACATTGTAGCAAGTTACGACCGGTAATAGCATTGGACGAGTAAAGCTCTTCGACATTACACATACAAAAAAGATGGCTCTCCTATCACTCATGAAGCTGTAGAAATTATGGTATATTTATTGGACACAAAATCAGGATTATGCTATGTTTATATCAATATTATAACATGTTTGTATTAAATATGGATTATGTTATGTTTGAATCCGTTTTCTTACTTGATTATCAGGCAAAATTGAAGGATAAAATGATGGAGTATGAAGCTACGGCTTCAACTAATGGTTCTGCTAATGTGGATGAGATTGACAATCAAGTTATTGCTGAAGTTTTGGGTCCTGAATGATATGGTCGGGTTCGATGCCAAGGATCATTCGTTACCCTAACAAAATACTTTGACGTTAACTCGTCTCAATACATGCCATCATAGAGCCAGTCTTCCCAAGCAGAAGTTAATCGTTTACAACAATATTTAACTCAATTTAAAGCCGAAGTAGAAGCGAGGGAAGCAGAGAGAGCAGAGAGAGCAGAGAGACAAGCAGAAAGAGAAGCGAGAGAAGCGGCATATGAGAATCTCAAAAATAAATTTCAAGAAATGATGGCGATGTTCAAGCAAAATCTCCCATCTTAGTTGATTTATTAGGTTTGTTCATGTTTTGTTTATTGTACTAAACAAATGTTGAATTACATTTCACTTTGACGTTGAACTACAATGTTGAATTGCATTTCACTCTCATGTTCTAGCCTTTGAATTTAATTTTGTTGTTAAGTCTTTCTAATTAATTTCTGTGATTATTTTAGCTTTGGTCTTACAGGTTAATTTGGGTAGTAATCATAAATGGAAAAAATAGGTTGTTGTAGCAGTACGATTCGCAGCGTTTCTAAAATAGAGCGCCACTATAGAACATACATGTTGCGGCGTTTTCTAGGTAAGCGCCGCTAATGATCATACACATGTTGCGACGTTTATATAAAAAATGTCGTTATAGAGGAAGGCAATCGTGGCGTTTGATAGACCAAATGCCACTATAGAACGTTACCTTTTACGGCGTTTCATAGCCAAGCGCCGCTACAGAACACACATATTTCGCGGCATTTGTGATACCAAACACCACTAAAGAACATGATATATTGTGGCGTTTTTCTACGCAAATGCCGCTACCTTTTGCGGCGTTGTTTTCTCCGGCGGTTTTGGCGGCGCTAAAAAATGCCGTCATAGACCTAAAAACGCCGCTACAGAACAAGTATGATGTAGTGTACACATGATTTTATATAAGGGATGTGAATATTAAAAATGTACGGGGTATGAAATTACACATTTTAAGGTTACAGAATTAGATTGTCAATAAAAATACAAAGAAATGTCTAAACTATAGAGAAATTTTAAATTTTTTAGAGAGTTCATTACCCTAGTAGAAGAAAATTCGTCTACCTCTATTTTTGTATAATTTTACATGCTCTATCAATGATTTTATGTCACATGTATTAATAATTATTTTTACTATTTTATTAATTATTTTTATTTTATTAATAATACACGTGACATAAAAGTATTAATGAAGCATATAAAAAAGTCATAGAAGCATCCCCTCGGTCTATGGTTAATGGTTTCATATTTTTTCCGAGTTTTATTTTCATTTGTTTTTTCTTCTTCTTTTTGTTGTGTCTGTGTTGCTGGATTGACGGCTATTTCGGCACTTAGCCAGCGGGCAGGGAGGGTTGTTGTTGGCTTTTGGCCAACCAACAAAGTTTACTGCGTTTGAATCGAACACAACGCCTTGCAAACTCAATTTCTATACTAATGCTTTGTAACGACAGTGTATTGTAGTTAGCAACTTTGAAGCATAAAGAGAACTCTTAAAAAATATGCAAATTAAGATGTTATTTGAATAATCTAGAAAGTACTACAAATTAAATATAATTAAACCAATTAAAAATTTAAATTTTAAGCTATGAATTCTTTTATTTTACATTTTATGCTTGTTTTTAGCAATAAATTGAATTTTATTATAATAAAAATTGCTATAACAAAACACACCCCAAAACAAATCTCATATATAAACACAACCCAAAACAAATTTTATATATACAAAAATATTCGAAATATAAATCAATTATTAAAACAGTAAATTAAAACTGTTTACTTGTGTTGAGGCCTGTGTAACACACAGTTTTCTTAAAACAGATTAACATTACCACAATAATATTTGAATTAAAAGACAATATTTTATCATATACTTAACCTTTAATTTCAAAATATTCAAAAAATAATAATCAAATTTAAGAATAATCTCTGATCATTTATCATTTTATTTAAGTTATTAAAAATGTTATATTTAACAAAAATTATCTCGTAACGGGATAAAATATTCACAAACCCACAAAATGTCCAACTAATTTAAACATTCACGTTACTCATATCATATAAACTTAAATTATTCAAGAATTATTAAATGCCCAACTAATCTAGAAAATACTACATATCTCACGCTTGGTACCCCATCAATGAATAAGCTTTTTCTATTTCTTTAACTCAATTCACAAGTCTATTTTGAACATCAATTTTTCATTCATCACTCACCCGTTTTGAGCGTATGAGATATCGTTATAAAGGTCTCATGAATTAGAATATGATGTCGTGATTTTATTATTCGAATATCTATCTTTATTCAAAAAAAACATGCCTCAAAATTTCTACTTTATTATACATTTTTTCAACTTAAAAGACAATAAGATATTTTTTATGACACCTCTAATATACTTTCGACTAGTAAAAAGAGTAATCGAATAATTTTGTAATTAACAACAACGATGATTGGATGAAAATACCCTTACATAATTTGTATTCAATAACATGGATAATTGGAAAACAAACAAGGTGAAACACCCACATTAAAAGAAAATAACTCTTAGCAAAATTTTATTGAACTCAATTCATCATTCTATATTCCATTAATGAAACAACATACCTTTAAAATAAATTATACTACATAATAGTTTAGTCATAGATGGAAAAGGCTATAATAGTATTAAAATAAAGGCTTAAATATACATTTAGTATTTAAATTATATTTTTTCTCTCAAAATTAGTATTAAATTTTTTTTATCTCAAGCTGGTACCTAAACTAGGCATTTTCTCTCAAATTAACACCTAAAAAAATTTTGCTCCAATTTTGATACCCAAACTTTAATTCAATATACTATTTTCATATTTTTATTAACATATTTAGTCTCACAACTAGTTCAGATATTAAACGTATATTTAAGCCTAAAAATATTTTTTTTACTTAAACCTAAAATAAACAATGATAATTTTTATGATAAACTAAATTGAATAAGGCTATAGTTTAGCCCTTAATTTAAATTTGACACTTTTTAAAGTTCAATTTTAAAATATTTTAGTTATATTAAGAGAAAATAATCCATGTATTGGTAATGAAAATTTTGCTTTCTACATACGGATTCAATTTAAGGTTTAGGCTTCGTTCGACGTTGTTGGTAAAACCCTGGTTTGGTTTGAGAAGCAACGTTAAGCTACGTTTAAGACCAAAATCAGTGTAAAAGCAGGATAACGAGGGCCAAAAGGTGGGTGTTTGGTGGAACTTCTCCCAAAGCTAGGTGGAGAAGCAACGTCGAACGAAGCCTTATGGTTTAAGTTTTAGAAGTTTAGGTTGTAAGATTTAAAATTTACGATTTATTGTTATAATTTAAATTTTAGGGGTTAAAATTTAAGGTTTTATAACTGCGATTTAAGATTTTAATTTTTAACGTAAAATTAACAATATTAGTATGAAAAGAAATTTCATTGTCAATGCATAAAATATACCCATCCTTAAACTTAGACTTTCAATTTTTTAAACTTTACATTTACGACACATTGACAAAATTTCAAATGATCACATCATTGAAGTACAAAAAAATCCAAATTTATGGACTAAATTAAAAAGTATTACTAAATATAGAGGGTAAAAAATAGTTTTTTCTCCAAATTAATTTACCACAAAATTTACCGAGTTACCGACTTCATCATCATAGTTTTACTGTCAGTGAACCAGTCATTCTCACGTAAGCTGCGTGTTGTTTAAGTAGTCTCTCATTTTCCGTCTCTTAGTCATTTTGACTATTGTGGACTTAAGACTTTCTCTCATATTTTCTATCACTTTGCCGAGAAAATTTATCCCTCAGTCAAAAACCTACTTACCCAATGAATAACCCCAACCTACACGAAGCCAAAGGCAAAGGCATCCAAACTAACGACGATGACAAAGAAGAGCTCAAATATGTCCTTGGTCTCCAACATCAACTACTAATGGAAGCCAAAACCATGAACTCCGACCTCGACTTAGCCTTCCAACTCCAAATGCAAGAAACCGTCACCGCTTCTCTTTCCCTTCCCGACGCTTCCCCTTCCCTCGACGCCACCGTTTCGCCTCCCCCCGAAATGGATTCCGACTACGTAACCCTCATGCTCGAGGACATAGCCAGGTACGAGATGGAACGCCGAGACATGGAAGAAAGCGAGGAAGCGATGAGGAGATTCAAGAACGACCTGAACCGTTCGATCCACGATCAAAACTTCGCTAGGTACATCATGAATGTCCCCGAGGAAGAGTGGAGAGATTGCGGGGACGAGTACGAGAGACCGTTCGATGGGAATGTTGGTGAAGCCGGGGACGTGGGTTTTAGGGTTTATGTTAAAGGGTTGGTGAGTGAAGAGAGGGTGAGGGATAAGACGGTTATGGCGGGGGGCGTTGGAGTTGCCATTTGTGATTTCCGGAACAATTTGGTTTTGGAATTGAGGAAGAAATTGGAGGGTGCGGAGTTCTTGAGCGGTGAAATGGCTGGAGTCGAGGCTGTGATTCATGGGCTTAATGCAGCTTTGAGTTTGGACTTGAAAAGGCTCACTCTTTTTGTCGATGATTTCATGGTTCATCAATATGTAAGTTTCACAACAATATGCTTTTCTTCAAGTTCTCTTCTTCTTTTTTTATGTCTCTTTGGTGTTTGTTTGATTGCTTCAATGTGCATGCTTCTCCTTTTATAGCACTGTTAATGATTTTTTTTGGTTGGTTTCTTATATAGAAAATTTTAAAGATACTGGCTTGAATAATTGCAAGAATCATGTAGGCCATAGTACCATGTATATAGCCGTCATTTATCTTTTGTTTTGGTTTGTATAGCTTTGATATATCACTTGTTGCGTTGCTTTTACATATGGGTCCTGATGTGGACAACAAACTTAGGCAAAAATGGTTAACAAATGAGCAACCCTTTTTCTGGATTTTAAGATGTTTGCCCTCTTAGGTGATTAAATTGGTTTAGTCGAGGCCTATTTGATTTAGGCCAACAAGGAAATCATGCAATTGGCGAACAAGAAATTGCGAGCTTTGTAGATAAATTTAACCACCCTTTAGAGCTTATGGTCCTAATTATATATATATATATATATGATCCACTTATGCACAAGGTAAAACTCAATAGTTTTACACATTTTTTGGATGGTTGGATTGAGTGAAATGGATTCAGATTAACTCCTTATTTTTTTTCAAGTGATGATCAACATCCATTTCACCCGTCCAACGATCCAAAAAAACGTGTAAAACTTAAAAACTCTTGTAGGCTTGTTTGATTCTCCCATTATTTTCTTCTGTCTGTCTTTCCCTTATATGGATTTACCTTTTACGGATGCTAAGTAATGGTAACTTGTAGCTTATTTTGGCTAGACTAAATTTTATCAATGTCATCACTGGCTTTTCTATAGGGAAATGGTTGTTGCTGATAAGTAGTAGTGTTTGCAAAGTTTTGGGAATTAAGATTCAATGCCATGTATATTGTACTTATATTTAGGACTTTATAAATATCTAAATAGTGACGCTTTTCGCCATGTTTTTTTTCCTGAGAGTATAGATTACAGGCAGAGTGCAACCAGGACAGAGCAAGATGGGGACAAAAGTCAATGAGGTGGCTCTTCTGCAAAAGCGATTTACTTATTTCCAACCATCACTTGTGGCACGTAATGATATGAAATTTGCGCTCGCACTAGCAAGAGATGCTATAGTCTCTCAGATTACCTGGTCTGCAGAAAGTAGTAATGGAAAAGGTTTGAAGGAGACTTGTGTGATATGTTTTGAAGATGTGGATACTACTCAGATGTTTTCAGTCGATGGTTGCTTTCACAGATATTGCTTTTCTTGCATGAAGCAGCATGTGGAAGTCAAATTGCTTAATGCAACGGTGGCTGGTTGCCCACATGAAGGCTGTAATTCCGAGGTGACCATTGATAGCTGTGGGAAATTCTTGGATCCTAAATTAGTCAAGATCATGAGCAACCGCAAGAAGGAAGCTTCCATTCCTGTTTCAGAGAAAGTTTATTGTGCATTTCCGAGGTGTTCTGCACTAATGTCCAAAAGCGAGGTCTTACAATATACTAAGACTGTATTTCTTGGTGCTGAAGGCTCTGGGGCCAGAAAATGTGTGAAATGCCATCTCTTTTTCTGCATCAACTGCAAGGTTCCCTGGCACTATGATATGACCTGCTCTGATTACAAAAGACGGTATCCTTATCTTGCAAAAGAAGATGCTATGTTCAACTCTCTTGCTAATAAAAGAAAATGGCGCGAGTGTATAAAGTGCAAGAATGTGGTTGAACTTGCTGAAGGGTGCTATCACATCACTTGCAGGTATGTAACTTTTTCTTCTTTTCCATGGAAAGATATAGCAACACGAAATTAAACACGATTCAAGGAAGGAAAATAGAAACTATTCATGTCGGAAATAGTATAAACTACTTTTGGTCTCATTAATGTTAGAAAGCCAGGGTTTGATTATTTTCTTGATGATTATTTACTTTGATCCCTGTTGGAAGCAAGATCATGATAAATCAAATTTACCATTTTCTTCCATGTATCCTTCTGCAGATGCGGATACGAGTTTTGCTACACTTGTGGAGCTCCGTGGAAAAACAAGAAGGCAACATGTTCCTGCCCGGTCTGGGATGAGCGAAATATTATACATCGTCAGGAAAGAAGGCAATGATCTGGATCTCTAGATGGAACTGAAGAACATATGCAATTTACTTCCATGAATTTGGGGTCCTGCTTTCCCAGTTTCTTTCTACAGAGCTAAACTTTTTGGGGTCCTGGATTTCGTGTTTCTGTTTGTTCAAGGTACAGTGGATAAACCTGATGACTGAAGAAGTTCTTGGAATTTGCTTGCGGCTTAGGTTTCCATTGTTAATTGCTATTTGCCATCTCCCCATCCTATGCATATTGATTTCTACAAGCATTACTTATTAAAAGTGCTTTTGGGGGCAGAAGTATTGCTAAGAAACCGGCTTTTGGAGAAAAAAGATTGAAATTCACTTTATTTATAATTTATAAATTTATATTATTTTACAAAGGCATAATTATATAATTAAAAAAGTATTTTTTTTAATTTAAAAATTATATATATTTATTTATGTCAAGTTTTTTAAATTAAATATTTTAAATATATTATATTTTCATGAAACACATGCAATTGTTAGAAAAATATGTATTTACTAATAAAAATATTTTTTATATTTTTATAATAATTTAAGTCGATATATTTTATATATTATAACATTAAAGATTTTGGATGTTAATTATATATATACATATATAACTTACAGTATTATGTTTAAAATAATTATTTATTTTTTTAAAATTATTTTTTAACAGCAATATTAAACATTCTAGGTTTAAACTCAAAAATTTTAAATCATTTTTAAAAAGCATTTTTCAAATGTATTTTTTTATCCTACTTTTCAAAGTAATATTGAGTGTTTTTACTCAGTCCATCTTAATATCAAATCACGGCTGCTAAATTTATGAAAAGAATAAACGCGCTCTTTGCTATTTTTAACAGTTTGAGTTGTGAGTGAAGTCAAATTTAAATTATAAATTTTAGAATTACTTTAGTAATAAACTAATTAAGCTATAAGTAAAAAGGGTGAAATTATGATATGAGTTTTGTTGGGTAAACAATTTTCGAGTTAAAATTAGGTGTTTAAAGTATTTTTAGAGGTTTGACCAGTTAAATTTGTTAATTAATGTTTGGTAAGTAGAGGATTGTAATAGCGGATTGAGTGAAATCTCTCATTTTAAAAATATTTTTTAAGAGTTTTTTGAGTTATAGATTTGGATAAAAGACGTGTAAAGACTATTTTTTCTTTGATATTTATAAAAAATTTCTCCAAATAACATAAATTTGATTAGCTAATAAAATTTTAAAAAACAATTTTATAAAAAAGAAATTAATATATAAATTAATAAATACATATAAATTTAATAATTAATAAAATTATATTCAAAATATAATTTTATAGGTAAGAAATTAATATATACATCTAAATTTAATTATTAAGGATAAACTACTGCAATGATCACTTATGTATTCGCCTAGTATAGTTTTAGTCACCGATTTTTAAATTCGACCGATAAGGTCACTTACATTTTCGATCTGTAAATTTCTGGTCACTTGAAGTTAAGTGTCATGTTGGCACCTAATTGAGTGATTAATTTATTTAATTAAATTAAAATTAGGTTCAAATTGATATAATATGTAACTAACGGGGACTAATGTGTAAATATATAAATTTCCCTTAACAGCCACGTCACCCATTTAACAACACTTAACAGAAACTAGCGTTCGAGTGACCAGAAGTTTACAGATCGAAAATGTAAGTGACCTTATTGGTCAAATTTGAAAACCGGTGACCAAAACTGTACTGAGCGAAAACATAAGTGACCATTGCAGTAGCTTACCCTTATATTAAAAAGATAATTTAACAAATAAAAAATAAATATCAGTAATGATATTAAAAAAATTAACTTTCATAATCTAATTAATATTAATAGATACAAAATGTTAATAACTAATAAATTATTCAAACAACTCTCAGCTATTATACAATTAGCTAATCAAATCAGCTATATGCTATTAGCTAAAATAATATGATATCTGCTATCAGCTAATTGCAAAACATGACTATTATATTTTAGAATATTATTTGATACATGTGTAGATTATACAACTTAAGTTTTAGTTTTTAGAGAATATATATGCAAACTATGAAATTATGTTTTGTAAAAGGATAGTATTGAAAATTATAAACGCAGGGTATTGGCTTAAAAGAACAAAATATCAGACCAGAAGCTAAAAAGAATCCATTACATAGATTAAGATATCAGTTTTAGATGGAACCACTAACCAGTACAAGCAATCGGTCTGTTTAAAAGAGGGTTGATTTCATGGCGCAAAATCAATACCAACATTCTATTAAAAAGATGAGAAAAAATACTGAATTTTCAGCAAATGAAACCAGGTAGCTAAGTTCTCTATATATGGTGTCACAAAACAGTGAAATCCGACGGCCGAAGTTGAACGAATGTTCTAAGAGAAAGTAGCATATGACATGGAATGGGAGCTACAAAACTATGAATTTCAACAGTGAAAGTAATTCCTAATCTTCTTTTGCAGTGGCGGCCTTGGAATGCCTGAAGCTATCACAACCAGGGCAATTGTGCAGACTCTCATGAATGTAAATGTCACACTCCAGGCAGAAGTACCGTTTGCACTTCGGGCACACGACAGCAAGCCCGGCTTTGTTTCCTGAGACAAAAACCAGCAAGGAGAACTATCGGATAAAATAAAACACATAGGGGGGAAGAACAATGACAAATTACAACGTCTAGAAAACATAACTGCATAATCCAAGTTTAGTTCATGCAGTCAGCCTTAAAACGTAACAGATAGTATCACTCAAGAAATTCCAACCAATATTAGCAGCACTCAATACGTCCCTTGTCACCGCTCACCTGAATCGAGGAGGTTTTGTTGGCACCCGAAACAATTTCTTTTCTGTTTGCGGATTGGATCGTTTAAATGAGATGGGGGCACCTCGTCAAATGGTGCTATAGGAAAGAGATGATGATATGATCTAGCCAAATGGGGTGAAGACACGAGTGTCAACCCGCAAACGCGACATTCAGTAGGGAGCTCACATGCACGGGCTTTGCATCTTGGACAAGTGTAACCTGCACCTACCTTAGCTTCTTTATGGCATGAACAAATAGATATAGAACCCTCAGCTGCTCTTTGTGGGAATCCCATCTTGATCAAATTAGCAACTGCAAATTCCGCTATGGCCGGTGGTGGCGGTGCATGCTCCAATATTAGCTCTTTAAAATGGGACTGCACAAGAACAACACAAGAAAAAATCATTTTCCCACTTCATTTATGGACATGAAACTCATTACATGTCAACTGAAAATACATAAAAAGAACCAACAACTCCATTCTCCACATTCCCAAAACAAAACAGAAAGCAACAAATGTAAGGAGAAAAAGAAATTCTCGAGAACAACATTCAATATATAACATTTAGAAGACAAAGAGAGTAAGAGATCCATAACTAGTCAATGAAATTTCACTTGGCTTTCTAAGACAAAGGTCCCTTGGATACTTCTAAAATAGAATTTACTGTTCCTTTATAGTTAGCCAGTGAATTTCAAATCGACTAGTTTATGTCAGTTAAGTTTAATATCAAGTGTCCTGTTTCTCTTACCTCATCGAGTGCAACAGAGTATGTTCCTCCGGTTTCCTGGCAAAGATGTTTGCATATAAACATTTCTGCAGAGAGGCCAATAACTGAACATCTTATTTTAGATTTCCTGCATTTCTGAATGGTCTCCATTATATCTCCAGGATCACAAGTACTGAGAGCAGAATATAGTACAAGAACTTCACGATGACCGTATGACGGAATTTGATTCAGATAGCCATCTACGAGATCCAATGCATTCTGTAAGGAGGAATCACCAGAACAGTCCAACTTCTTCATCAAAGCATTGATATGAGACTCAGGACTACCACCGATCTCTGTTAAGCAGTTAGCAACTCCATCTTTTATGGTCACAATGCCAACTTGACTAAGAGGATTCTGGTAAAAGAACTCCCGGATGAAAGCCTCAACATGTTTTGCAATGACAGCAATTCGACTTGGTCGAAAATCCATCTCTGAAGCTGCCTAAATATAGTAAAAAAGAATCAGTTGTTCATATAAAGAATCAATAAATTTCAACTATTTTTTAACTTCAAGATGATCGAATCAAATAACCAATTTTCAGGGGATAACCTTACTTTATCCCCCCCCCCCCCCCAAGATAGAAACTGGGACCTTAAGTGATATAATATGTTCAATTCAAGGTTTGTGGACAATCTAGCAAACCAATTAATTAAACTTTATCAAATAACATATTTACAACATACATCTAAAGCAAATACTAGAATGGTTTTCAAGTGAAGAACTTTCATAAGAATATATTGATTTCAGGTTGCTTAACTCATGCAAGTCATATACCCACGAGAAACTTCAGTGAAAAATTCAACGAAAATGGTTTTTGGCCTTTTCTCTAGGTGAACAAAGATAGGTGGACAAGTTATGGGATCCAAGTCTCTATTAAACACAAGCTCGGGATTGGTAATATGGTAGACTAGTGTGAGGTGCGAATGCGATCACTTAAAACTACGCATTGTTAATCATGGTTGTGAAACTCAATTCCTAGAAGTAACCAAATCAAAATCTAGATAAGAATGTTTATCAAACTCGATTGTCCTGCTACAAATTTACGCACTCTAAAACAAAATTCGATTCTCTTTATTAGAATAACAACATATTTAGTCAACCCAAGCAAAATCTTAAACTTGAGTGACATTGAGGGTGAAAAATGGAACCTTGGAAAGATCAATAACAATGTAAAGATAACGAATGAGACCCTTTTGTATCCGAGCAGCAGTGGATGAAAGGGAACGAAGCCGCCGGCGATACTGTGAATGATAAAGGGCCTGGTTGTCAATGGGGCGAAGCATCCCCGATTCATCCTCTTGCAACGATTCCCACGACCTCTCATCGGTGTAAGTTCTCTCCCACGCATCAAGATCCCCATTCACATCATCTTCATCATCATCCTCTTCAACACCACCATTGATCCGTTTTCCCGCTCCGTTGTTCATTCTTCCTTAAACCAACAATATAAACTCTTCTTACAACTTAGATTAGGTTAGGTTCTACCAATATGCAGTGTCCTAAAAACCACAAAAATATTAGCAACAAATATTATGACAAAATGGGCGAATTAAACAAACAAATCCATTCAACAAACTAAAAACTTCAACACCATTTTTTAACACAACTGCACATACCATAAAATCAACACCCTTTGTAATTAAAATTAATCATGTTTAACTCTTCAAAAACATTATTTGCTTGTTGATATATATCCAAAAGCAAAGCTTTTATTCTCAATTTTGCTCCCAAAAGCAACAAAAAGGGAAATTTACAGTTTCATGAGAATGCAAGGCAACTGTTCGAGGAAATGAGTGAACTAACAAAAAAATTGTTTGGCGGATTTTGATTAAAGACTGGGATTTTAGACAACCCATTAGAAAGAATAAGTTAAAGATCAAATCAAAGGGAGAAAAACAAATATTTATATAAGAACAAAATTGCAATTAGAAAAATAGAAACCAAAGCACATAAAAGAAAATTAAAAGATTAACCTTTTCTTCTTCTTACAGAGAGAGAGAGAGAGAGTAAAGAATCACCTGGAATTTCCAGAAAACTTGAAGATTAGATGCTAAACTGAATCGAAACCAGATTATTGAGTGCCAACGCTTGTGCTCGATTACTTATATCTTGAATTTTCAGTCTTTTTTTAATGAAAAGGGGGAATAAAATAAAATAAAATAAAATTACTGTTATTGATTTCGCTACCAAAAACGGGAAGAAAAAGCTCCGCCGACGAGGTGTTCGAACACACTGCCAAAAGGTTAAACTTAATGCTCATTTTGGTCCCCAAAGTGTACCCTTTTTACACTTTGGCATCAAAATCTTTTTGTATCCCTTTTAGTACCTAAACTATCATTCTATTGTCGATTTAATCTAAATTTATAATGATATTAAAGAGTGGCCTACGAGATCCACTAATTTGTTTAGTAGTTAATAATGTTCATATTTAGGGGTGAGTGTTCGATCTAGTCGAGTCGAGTCGAGTAAAAAAATTTCGAGTTATTCGAGTTGACGAGTCATATTTTACAACTCAAACTTTATTTGAATTTTTTTTGATTCAAGTCGAGTTTAAGAAATTCGAGTCGAGTCGAGTCGAGTTTAAGAAATTCGAGTCGAGTCGAGTCGAATTTTCGAGTTCTTATAAAAATTTAATTGTAATTATTTATCATGTTATAGTAGAGTTTAATTCCAATTTAAACTCATTTTTCTAATCATATAAGATATGCACATATATATTTTTTCACATGTGACAATATTTCTTCATATTTTTATATATCAGTATGTATATATCATAAAAATAGAGGGACTTGTCTCAAACTTAAAAATAAATCTACTAATTACTAAAAATTTCGAGTTATTCGAGTTATTCGAATTTTCATTTTACAACTCAAACTTTATTTGATTTTTTTCCGAGTTATTCGAGTTTATGAAATTTCGAGCCGAGTCAAGACGAGTCGAGTATTTTTGCCTCGAGTCGAGTCGAGTTATTCGGTTTTTTCGAGTCGAGTCGAGTTTTGCTCACCCCTATTCATATTATCTCATCTTGCATAAGTTCGAATTTCGATATGAGAATATAATACATCTCTGTTTAATTAAACAAACGACCCCACAAGCTATACTTAAAAGAAATTATTACGTGGCATTTCCAACCAATTGAAAAGTGAATGTGGCGTTAACTATTGATTTTATAAAAAGAAATTAAAAATAAGAAAAAGTTAAATATGTTTTAAAGGGTAAACTATCTAAATGGTTACTCAATTTTTAAGACGATAGTGTTTTGGTCACATAAAAAGATAATTTCAGTTTATTTACTGAACTTTTAGGCCACTAATGTTTTGGTCTTCAAACATTAATTCACTAACGAACGTCCATTCCAGCTATAATTATTTTTTTAGAGAATTAACATTTGGATGACTAAAACATCAGTGTGCTAAAAGTTGATGTGACCGGTTAAAAAATTTACTCTTAAAACCATTGCTTTTACTGCGTTGACTGATATTGACTAATTGGTGGCTAAATTTAGTTTTAATATTATAAAATTTTTAATAAGTTTTTTTTTTAATTTTAAAAATTATTTTAATTTATATAAAAAAATACCAATTACAAATAACATATTTTGTAATTGGTATTTGTATTATGCTTACGTACACTTTCAGGTAAGGGTGAGCGTTCGATCGAGTTAAATTAAACAATTTTGAATTATTCGAATTGATGCGATATATTTTACAAATCAAACTTTATTTGAAATTTTTTCGATTCGAGTCAAGTTTATGAAATTTTAGTCGAGTTTGAGTTGAGTTTTCGAGTTCCTATACAAATTTAATTGTAATTATTTATCATGTTAGAGTATAGTTTGATTCTAATTTAAACGACTTTCTCTAATCATATAAGATATGCATATATATTTTATCATATATTTACATATGTGACATATATTTCTTCATTTTTTATAGTGATATATATATATAGGGAAAATTGAGGAACTTGACTTGAACTTAAAAATTAATCACTAATTACTAAAAATTTCGAGCTATTAGAGTTATTGAAATTTTTATTTTACAACTCAAACTTTATTTAAATTTTTTTATAGTCAAATCGAGTTTATGTAATTTCGAGTCGAGTCAAAAATTTTAATTTTTTCGAGTCGAATTTTACTCTTTCTACTTTTAGGAATGATGGAGGATAAAGTGATATTACAACTTATATATATATTACATCACATTTTTGCAAATAGTATTTGCATTGTGCTTTATAATTTTGAGAATGATAATAATTTCTAGGGTATATAATTTTATATAAAATTTCTATACGAAGAGGTATAGCAACAAGGACTCCGTGGCCCAATGGATAAGGCGCTGGTCTACGGAACCAGAGATTCTGGGTTCGATCCCCAGCGGAGTCGTGTGTATTTATTTTCTTACTTTTTGGACCAAGCCTGAAACCAGCATTAGTCCGTAATGCCCAATTAGCAAGTTCCAGCTTTTCTCCTCAAAACCAGACTATTATTCTATACATTTTCCTTTCCGCGTGTACACTGCAAATAATATATGCAGATTTGAAATCCCACAGCCCTTCTCTCATTTTAGCTCTTCCAACCGGTCAAAATTCTACTTTTATTTAGGGGATATCGTGAGGGAATAATTAAAAATCGTGGGGATTTGAACTGATAAAACGAAAAATAAAATTTTCACTTACAGAGACAATAACAAAGAAATTTTATCCTTAAAGCTCAAATGGGAATGAGACATGAATTGCTATATATGCACCGTAGGAATTCTCGAACTATACCCATATTATTTTTCGTGTGGATCCCTGAAAGATATCTACAAAAATTCATATATATATAGTGAAAAAACTCTAACTGCACTATTTTTAAGTGTAATGAATTTAATGAATATATGACTTGTAAAGTAAAATAGAGATTTCTCGAAATTGTATATTTTATATATTATAATATTAAAAAATCGAATATCATTTAAATATATATTTTTAACTTATAACACCATATTTAAAATGTTCATTTGTCTTTTTCAAAAGAACTTTTTCACATCAATATAAAATACTCAAATCTCAAACTAAATAATTCAAGAGCATTTCTTGAAAGTATTTTTAAATTTTTTTTACTGTATTTCTCAAAAGTAATATTAAATTGATTCTAAAGTTGATTAATGTTACGAAAAAAACAACTCTTTTTTATAACCTTAATGTCAAAATCTATAATAAAAAAAACTTAAAAGATCTATCATGACCTCTAAAAACCGTGATTCAACTGTAATTATTTTTTTTCAAATATAGGTATAATGTTAAAAAATATCTCTAGCCTTTCATTAGATAATTATTTTAGTCCATATTTTTAAGCACTTTAACCTTCAATGTTTTATTTTGGGTTAAAATGATCCCTCTGTAAATGAAAATTCTTGGCCAACTAACGATAAACAACTTGAAATGACTTGACAGAATGACAAACCAGCAGGAAAAATAATTTTATATTTTATATAATTTTCTAAAAATATTTTTGATTGATGTGTCATTATGTCAAGCCATCACATTTGTCTATACGATATTGTTATGTCAATGTGCACTAGCATGTAGGTTTACTATCTCATTTTAAATCATTTATCGTTAGTTGACTAGCATTTTTCATCCATAGAGGAGACATTTTTGGCCTAATGTTAAGGGTTAAACTGCTTGAAAATAAGAATATGAGCCAATGTGACTATCCAGCCAAACGTTAGGGATATTTTTTTTGGCATTATGCCCCAAATATACAATAACTGACTCATATTTGAAAATATTTTAAGATTTAAAATTAGAAAGAAAAGAATATATTGAGTAGTCTCAATGGCAAAAGATAACGTTATTATTCTTATGTGATTCAGATTTGAGTAGGGCAGTTTGCCGATATGTATTTTATCTAAATTTGAAACTGAAATAAGATAATATCTTATAATTTAAAAGAGCATTAAATTCTACGGTTGAAATTATTTATTTATCTTTTTTTCCTTAAATATCTTTTTATTTTCAACTTTTAATCTCAATCATTAATTTACATTCATCTAATAATTCAAAATAAATATAAAACAAATTATTTTACATTATATAACCAAATCATATCTCATATTTAAATACACCATTTGATCGTTTAATTACTTTTTATTTGTTGTTATTTGAGATTATCAAAAGATTAAGTTCGATAACTAAAATTAAAGGTTTAGTGTTCCATTAACATAGCATATTATCACGATGATTGAGTTTAGTTCAATTAGCATTATTGTTGGTACAATATATGTGAAAACATGAGATCAAACATATTTAAGTGTTTACTATTGTTCGTCTAATTTATGGGTGGGGAGGGGTTTGTGTAGTATAGATATTATACCAAAATTATATCTTAAAAAGAAAGGCAATCATTATTCCAAAATGTTATTAAATTTTTTATTTTATAAAATAAAAGTTTTAAATAATTTTTGGGTAAACTTTGTAACCCCTCGTCCCGGTCTGGCCGGATGACCGGTCCGAGTGGGCCACACGGGGAAAACCGAAGCGAAACCCGTTAAGGTTCCTCCTCGGTTAACAACCCTAAAAATTTCTTTTTATTTATCTTGTCTAAATGCATTGTCATTGCCTATGTGAAACACGTCAGCGGAAACAAGAGCAATACAAAGATCAACCATTCGAGAGATCATACATAAAATAGCCCATTTTTTGTAATTAAACAGGCCGTATCGATACACTTGTCAAGGGTATCGATACACCTTGACCAAAGTCAACACTCAAGGGTCAACACAGGAAGACCGTATCGATACACCTGTTAAGGGTATCGATACGCCCTTCCCAGTCAACATCTCGTGGTCAACGAGATAAACTCGTACCGATACTTTAACCTACCGTACCGATACTGTAACATCTCACCAAAATCTCAGAATTTCAGTGAGCAAAAACCGTATCGATACGCCCCCGTGTATCGATACGCCCAGCCAAATTTGAGCCCTGGAGGCAATAGCGTATCGATACGTCCCTCAGGCGTACCGATACGCCCTGCACTGCAAAACTCCCAAACTCAGCTAAATCATGCAAGACTCGAACCTAGATGCAATTTAGGACTTCCCTAAACCCCAACAAGCATTCATACAACATTTACAGATCACTATATAGCCATACAAGCACCCAACATGTACATACATCAAGGAATTCATGAAGTTGATCAAAGAGGACATTTAAGCATTCAAGTCTCATACTCCAACATTCAAACACAAGGGCAACCTCAAAAGGCATATAGCTAACATTCATGGTAAGCAATTTAGGCATGGATTACAATTCAAACATGGCATAACAAGCCATACAAAAACAACATAACATGAAGTCTAAGCAAGCTCATAAACAACCAACAACATTCATCAAAATAACTCATGTCCCATTGCTTAACTATTACACATTCAACATTTAAAAGTTCATACTTGATGTACTCAAAGCCAACAACCACACTTGGAGGCCCTCTACTTGCTCTAGCAACCCACGAACTAAGAATCTGCAATGTTGAACAAAGAGAGCGTAATCAATGATGCTTAGTGAGGGTAAGCTCTTAAAAACAAACCTCAACATTGCAGGGTCCGAGCACGATCTTAGCCAAGGCAAAACACATATTTACCAAGGATCCACAAGAGCCGCAAGATAAAGATGCATGGACAATATTCAATTAAATGTCATGCTCCACAAGCTCTATTTTACAACATATGTAAACACATATAAACATCCAAGTAAGGATCATATATCACAACACATTGATACACATATCAATCAACATTGGCACCTAGCTATGACCCGAATACGCGGATAAACACGTTGGAACTCACATCCAACAACCACTTTACCTCACGGTGGGATTACACTCATCACTAGTCTCGCGGAGGGGATTCCACTCATCCTCACGCCTCGTCGATGGGATTCCACTCATCATCGACTATATATAATTACAATTTTCGGGCGAACCCGTACTCCTCCTTAGTGACTCAACACCACCAAGGTCACGCGCGACTTTTGACTCATGTGTACACACTAACATCCTAATGATCGATCATTTGTACTCAAGCATACTAGTGCCAACATTTTACTTATTCCACATTACTCATTTCAATCAATTTCGTGCTTAGCACGTACTCACCATGAACACAATCATGAACCATTACCATGCATGCCTTAAGCATTACAAATCATGCCTCATCTCACATGTATAATACAATATACATAAGCATTCATATCACAAGACATACGAGGCATAAACATCCATACATATAAGTTCATCCAAAGGCTCTAGATCAAGTTTAGGATTAGGCTACCACCCTAATCCTAACTCTAGGTGGGTCTACCAAGCCCAACTAGTCCACATACTCGAACAAATCATTTAAAAACCATGGAAAACGTTTAACCACTCACCTAAGCTCCCAAGCTCAAAGACCAAGCAAGCGACCACCTTTAAATTCCCGGATTCACTTCCGATGCTTCACCGACGCCCAACCTCGATTCTAATCAATCCCAAACACAAACAGAACATCCACAATCAATAACTCATCGTCGAAACTAACCCGGATTAACGTTTTCAAGCAACCAACACTCAAAATCAAGTCCAAAATAGAATTCCCGAGCAGCCCACAAAACCCACTGAAATCTCCCAATTCAAGCATCCAAACAACCATCAAATACACCCAAAGTGACCCTCATATATCATACTAACACCAACCCTAAAAAACCAACATAAAACTACCCCAAAAACCACTTTAAAACCCTCCAAAACCCCCCTTGAAACCCAATTCCGGAAATCATTATAAAACCTTGTAAAAATTAGGTATGTTGGACCTTTTGGACAACAAATGACTCATCTAAAATCACCAAATCAAAATCTCAACTAAAAGCTAACAAAGTTAACATTTTTAACTCAAAACTCAAAAACTTCAAAATACAAAATCAAGGGTTTTAATGAAAACTAAAGGTATAGACATGTAGAGGAAAGTGAGGACAAGCTAGAAACATGTTTACCTTTCAAAAATCACCAAGGATGAAAGTGTATGGTGATGGAATAGTAGAGAGGGTGAGGAGGTTCTATTTCACGTTGGTCTTCTTTTTTTTGAAGAAGAAGAGGATGAATAGTGGAGTTGGGTATTTTCCTTTAATTGTTTTGTTTTATCATAAAAGTCAAAAGGCCATTTTGCCATTAATGAAGTGAGACATTCACAAGGATGGAAACCCATGACTATTGAGTTTAAATCAAAATAGGCCCAACACAATTTATTTTGAAAGCAAAACCCGAACATTATTTTAATTATGAACCCGAGCCCAAAATAATATAAAAATATTATTTTCACCTAACCCCTAAACCCAGGTGTTACAACTCTCCCCCATTTAAGGAAATTTCGTCCCCGAAATTACCTGGTGGAAACAGTTACGGAAAGTGCTCAACCATATCCGCTTTCCTCTCCCACGTGGCCTCTTCCACACCTCTATATCTCCACAGCACCTTGACCAACTCTATGGTCTTACCACGCAACACTTTGCTATCAGAAGCAAGTATTTCAACAGGCTCTTCATTATAGGACAAATCCGGATTTAACTCTATCTCCTCAATAGGCATCACATGAGAAGGATCCGATCTATATCTCCTAAGCATAGACACATGAAAGACATCATGGATCTTTTCTAACTCAGAAGGTAACCTCAAACGATAAGCTACAAGCCCAATCCGCTCAACTATCTCATACGAACCAATGAACCTCGGACTCAACTTGCCCTTTCGGCCAAATCTCATTACCTTCTTCCACCGAGATACTTTTAGAAACACTTTCTCACCCACGGAGTACTCAATCTCTTTCCTCTTCAAATCCGCATAAGACTTCTGACGATCGGAAGCTGCCTTCAAACGGTAACAAATCAACTTAGCTTTGTCGGTGGTCCCCTTAAGCAAATCTGGCATAAGTAACAATCTCTGACCTGTTTCAGCCCAACAAATCGGAGTCCTACATCGTCTACCATACAAAGCCTCATAGGGAGCCATCTGAATACTAGACTGATAATTGTTGTTGTAAGCAAACTCAAGTAACGGTAAGTGCTTCTCCCAAGAACCCTGGAAGTCAATCACACAACAACGAAGCATATCCTCTAGAATCTGTATCACTCGCTCTGACTGCCCATCGGACTGCGGATGATAAGACGTACTAAAATGCAAACGGCTACCCAGAGCACTATGCAAACAACCCCAGAATCTCGAAGTAAATCTAGGATCTCTATCTGAAACAATAGACTTCGGAACTCCATAAAGTCTCACAATCTCACAGATGTACAAGTTTGCCAACTTGTCTAAGGAATCCATAGTGTTCACTGCTAAGAAGTGAGCACACTTAGTGAACCTATCAACAATCACCCACACGGAATTCTTCTTCGAAGGAGACAAAGGCAACCCCGACACAAAATCCATGGTGATCCTCTCCCATTTCCATTCTGGAATCTTCAAAGGCTGTAACAAACCTGAAGGAACCTGATGTTCTGCCTTCACTCTTTGACAAACCATACAACGGCTCACATACTCGGCTACATTTTCTTCAAACCAACCCAGAAATAATCACTCTTCAAATCTCGGTACATTTTGGTACTACCCAGATGCATAGAAAAGGGACTTGAATGTGCTTCACTAAGAATCTAACGTCTCAACTCAACATTTTCTGGTACAACAATTCTATCTCTAAAGCACAACAAGTTCTCACCACTAAAACTGTACTCGGTCGATCTTCCTTCGGCTATGTCTTGAACATGAGGGACTAAACTCACATCTTGCAACTGCTTCTCTCTAATCAACTGAATCAAAGAAGGCTTCACTTGCAACTCGGTGATCAACCCACCATCATCGGACACACTCAATCTAGAAAACATAGCTCTCAACTCAACGACCACCTTTCTACTCAAAGCATCGGCTACTACATTCGCTTTACCCGGATGGTACTCAATGGTCAAATCATAATCTTTTAGCAACTCTAGTCATCTTCTCTGTCTCAAGTTCAACTCTTTCTGTGTCATCAAGTACTTCAAGCTCTTGTGATCGGTGTAAACTATACACTTCTCACCATACAAATAATGACGCCAAATCTTCAATGCAAACACAACTGCGGCTAACTCTATATCATGAGTAGGATAGTTCTTCTCATAAATCTTCAACTGTCTAGAAGCATAAGCAACAACTCTTCTTTCTTGCATCAAAACACATCCTAAACCTACGTAGGAAGCATCACTGTAAATCACAAACTCCTTACCGGAAACAGGTTGCACTAACACTAGGGCATTTATCAAGGCTTCTTTCAATTTCTCAAATGCCTTTTGTCTTGCATCTAACCATTCGAACTTAACTCCCTTTTGCAACAATTTAGTCAAAGAAGCGACTACTCTGGAGAAACTGTCAACAAATCTCCTATAGTAACCGGCTAATCCTATGAAACTCCTAATCTCGGCCACGGACTTAGGTTGTTTCCACTCAACAATCGCCTCAATCTTCGATGGATCAACTCGGATACCTTCGGCCGAAACAACATGGCCAAGAAATACAACCTCTCGAATCCATAACTCACATTTACTAAGCTTCGCATACAACTGATTGCTCAACAATCTCTGTAAAACAAATCTCAAATGTTCATCATGCTCTTCTTCTGTCTTCGAGTACACAAGTATGTCATCAATGAAAACAACTACAAAACGGTCTAGATAGTCTCTAAAGATTCTGTTTATCATGTCCATGAACGCTGCAGGTGCATTTGTGAGCCCAAACGACATCACAAGAAACTCATAGTGACCATATCTAGTCCTAAAAGCTGTCTTCGGAACATCACACTCTTTCACCTTTAACTGGTAGTACCCGGATCTCAAATCTATCTTCGAGAACACTAAAGCACCTCTCAACTGATCAAACAAATCATCTATACGAGGTAACAGATACTTGTTCTTCACAGTCAACTGATTCAACTGTCTATAGTTAATACACATGTGCATACTACCATCTTTCTTTTTCACAAACAACACGGGAGCACCCCAAGGAGAACTACTAGGCCTAATGAAATCACGGTCTAATAATTCTTGCAACTGACTCTTCAATTCTTTCAACTCTTTCGGAGCTATACGGTATGGAGCTATCGAAACTGGATTAGACCCTGAAACAGTCTCAATCACAAACTCAACATCTCTGTCAGGAGGCAAACCCGACAACTCTTCAGGAAACACATCCGGAAAGTCACAAACTGTTCTGATATCTTTCGGTCTAGCTTCACTCATATTCGGATTCATAACATAAGCTAAGTAAGCCCCACATCCGGAGTCCATCAACCTATGAGCCTCTAAAGCTGACACCACAATAGACAAGAACTTAATGTTCTCGCCTACTACTACTACCTCGTAGTCATCATAAAGTTTCAAGGAAATTCTCTTCGTCTCAAAGTCCACACTAGCTCGGTGCTCAACTAACCAGTCCATACCCAAAATAATATCAAAGCCATAGAAGGGAAGTTCCATCATATCAACTGAGAACACATGACCCTGAATCTTCAGTGGACATCTCCTATACATACGTCTAACCACAACTGTCTCACCAAAAGAACTAGTAACATGCATACCTACATCTAAGATCTCAACAGGGATATCTAACTTCTGTGCATGCTTACTCAAAATGTAGGAATGCGTAGAACCCGAATCAACCAAAGAAAGCAAAGACATAGACTGTAACTCGAAATTACCTGCTATCACATCAGTGTCGTTCCTGGCCTCTCTCTGAGCATAAACTCTCGCTGGTCCTCCCGCCTCTGGCTGCACTGCCACAACATGAGCAAGGTTCCTCTGAGCATCTACCCTAGGTGCATCAGCCCTAGGCTGGAAGTAGCCACGACCGCGCCCACGGCCTCTCTGAAAATCATTCGCTCTCGCAGGAGCCTGAGCAATGTTCGGTGCTTGTGTCGCCTGATGCGGACAATCCCTCCTAAAGTGGTCCCTCGAACCACAGTTCCAACAAGCATGAAAGTTACCCCAACACTCACCAGCGTGCTGTCTCCCACAACGTGTGCACTCGAGCAAACGCCCTCCTCCTCTATGGCCCCTACCATGATGGCCACCGCCACGTCTATGGTCAAACTGATGTCCGCCACCTCTGTGCCTCTTGGCATCTCTACCATCAAAGTGGTTATGCCTCTTACTAGAACTGGAACCACCAGATCGTTTGGCCGAACCCAAACTATGCTCCAAATCTTTTGCCCTCGCGACCAATACATCAAAGTCTGAGTAGTCAGAAGCTAACGTGTATCTCTTGACCTCTTCATTCAACCCATAGCGGAAACGGTTACAACGTTCCACTTCAGTAGGAACCAACTCTAGAGCATACTGACTTAAGCGAACAAAACGGATCTCATAGTCAGTCACAGAAGCCTCTCCCTGAGTAAGGGCCATAAACTCTCGCTTCTTCTCATCTAAGTACCTCGGTCCCAAGTACCTCTTCCAGAAAGCGGTCTCAAAGAAATCCCAATCAATCTCTGCCTCTGGAACCCCAGTAGTAATGGTGACCCACCAGGTGTAGGCATCACCCTGAAGCAACGAGATCACACAACCCAATCTACGTGCGCCCGCACAACCCATCTGAGCCAAGATACGAACTGTCTTCTCCAACCATAACTCCGACCTCTCCGGAGTAGGTCCCCTAAACTCCTCGGCCCCAAGCTACGGAGCCTTTCCAAAGGTAGACTGGCATTGTCACATCTAGGCTCAGCTGCAGCCTGAGCTCCCGCAACTGCGGCCTGAAATGCTCCCGCTATTGCTTGCACTAGCGGAGTCATATCAATTCCAGCTGTACCTTGGCCGCCTTGGCCACTTTGAGGTCCCTCTCCTTCAGCTCCATCCTCGCCTTCAGCTCCAGGCGGAGGAGGTGGTGGAGGTGGTGGAGGAGCGCCAACTCCCGCGGCCACCGGCCCTTCTATGTGAGCCTCCAAACCAACTGCCGGCTCAACATGAGCCGCAACCCGTGGTTCCCGACGAACCACTCTCGGCCTACCCATTGGCCTAGACATCGCTCTAACAGATATTAACTACAACCACAACAACAAAACATACAAAGATGGGTTAGCAAGGCAAGGCTTCCAAGTTTTCAAGTACGTTCCCTCACTTAAAAATCCTTTTTCCAATGTAATAGTAGCAATGGGACTCTTACACAACATGCTTTGAAACAAAACAATCAACATACTTGTCACACAAGCAATCATACTTACAAAGCAAGCAACCACCGTGCATATCAATACGAAACTTGAACTTACCTCACTTACATGCCCAAGGTCTCGGTAACCTTAGGCTCTGATACCAACAAGTGTAACCCCCTCGTCCCGGTCTGGCCGGATGACCGGTCCGAGTGGGACACACGGGGAAAACCGAAGCGAAACCCGTTAAGGTTCCTCCTCGGTTAACAACCCTAAAAATTTCTTTTTATTTATCATGTCTAAATGCATTACCATTGCCTATGTGAAACAAGTCAGCGGAAACAAGAGCAATACAAAGATCAACCATTCGAGACATCATACATAAAACAACACATTTTCTGTAATTAAGCAGGCCGTATCGATACACTTGTCAATGGTATCGATAGACCTTGACCAAAGTCAACACTCAAGGGTCAACACAGGAAGACCGTATCGATACACCTGTTAAGGGTATCGATACGCCCTTCCCAGTCAACATCTCGTGGTCAACGAGATAAACCCGTACCGATACTCTAACCTACCGTACCGATACAGTAACATCTCACCAAAATCTCAGAATTCCAGTGAGCAAAAACCGTATCGATACGCCCCCGTGTATCGATACACCCAATCAAATTTGAGCCCTGGAGGCAATAGCGTATCAATACGTCCCTCAGGCGTACCGATACGCCCTACACTACAAAACTCTCAAACTCAACTAAATCATGCAAGACTCGAACCTAGATGCAATTTAGGACTTCCCTAAACCCCAACAAGCATTCATACAACATTTACAGATCACTTTATAGCTATACAAGCACCCAACATGTACATACATCAAGGAATTCATGAAGTTGATCAAAGAGGACATTTAAGCATTCAAGTCTCATACTCCAACATTCAAACACAAGGGCAACCTCAAAAGGCACATAGCCAACATTCATGGTAAGCAATTTAGGCATGGATTGCAATTCAAACATGGCATCACAAGCCATACAAAAACAACATAACATGGAGTCTAAGCAAGCTCCTAAACAACCAACAACATTCATCAAAATAACTTATGTCCCATTTCTTAACTATTACACATTCAACATTTAAAAGTTCATACTTGATGTACTCAAAGCCAACAACCACACTTGGAGGCCCACCACTTGCTCTTGCAACCCACGAACTAAGAATCTGCAATGTTGAACAAAGAGAGCGTAAGCAATGATGCTTAGTGAGGGTAAGCTCTTAAAAACAAACCTCAACATTGCAGGGTCCGAGCACGATCTTAGCTAAGGCAAAACACATATTTACCAAGGATCCACAAGAGCCACAAGATAAAGATGCATGGACAATATTCAATTAAATGTCATGCTCCACAAGCTCTATTTTACAACATATGTAAACACATATAAACATCTAAGTAAGGATCATATATCACAACACATTGATACACATATCAATCAACATTGGCACCTAGCTATGACCCGAATACGCGGATAAACACGTTGGAACTTACATCCAACAACCACTTTACCTCACGATGGGATTACACTCATCACCGGTCTCGCGGAAGGGATTCCACTCATCCTCACGCCCCGTCGATGGGATTTCACTCATCATCGACTATATATAATTACAATTTCTGGGCGAACCCGTACTCCTCCTTGGTGACTCAACGCCACTAAGGCCACGCGCGACTTTTGACTCATGTGTACACACTAACATCCTAATGATCGATCATTTGTACTCAAGCATACTAGTGCCAACATTTTACTCATTCCACATTACTCATTTCAATCAATTTCGTGCTTAGCACGTACTCACCATGAACACAATCATGAACCATTACCATGCATGCCTTAAGCATTACAAATCATGCCTCATCTCACATGTATAATACAATATACATAAGCATTCATATCACAAGACATACGAGGCATAAACATCCATACATATAAGTTCATCCAAAGGCTCTAGATCAAGTTTAGGATTAGGCTACCACCCTAATCCTAACTCTAGGTGGGTCTACCAAGCCCAATCTAGTCCACATACTCGAACCAATCATTTAAAAACCATGGAAAACGTTTAACCACTCACCTAAGCTCCCAAGCTCAAAGACCAAGCAAGCGACCACCTTCAAATTCCCGGATTCACTTCCGATGCTTCACCGACGCCCAACCTCGATTCTAATCAATCCCAAACACAAACAAAACATCCACAATCAATAACTCATCGTCGGAACTAACCCAGATTAACGTTTTCAAGCAACCAACACTCAAAATCAAGTCCAAAATAGAATTCCCGAGCAGCCCACAAACCCACTGAAATCTCCCAATTCAAGCATCCAAACAACCATCAAATACACCCAAAGTGACCCTCATATATCATACTAACACCAGCCCTCAAAAACCAACATAAAACTACCCCAAAAACCACTTTAAAACCCTCCAAAACCCCCTTGAAACCCAATTCCGGAAATCATTATAAAACCTTGTAAAAATTAGGTATGTTGGACATTTTGGACAACAAATAACTCATCTAACATCACCAAATCAAAAGCTCAACTAAAAGCTAACAAAGTTAACATTTTTAATTCAAAACTCAAAAACTTCAAAATACAAAATCAAGGGTTTTAATGAAAACTAAAGGTATAGACATGTAGAGGAAAGTGAGGACAAGCTAGAAACATGTTTACCTTTCAAAAATCACCAAGGATGAAGGTGTATGATGATGAAATAGTAGGGAGGGTGAGGAGGTTCTATTTCACGTTGGTCTTCTTTTTTTTTTTGAAGAAGAGGATGAATAGTGGAGTTGTGTATTTTTCTTTAATTATTTTGTTTTATCATAAAAGTCAAAAGGCCATTTTGCCCTTAATGAAGTGAGACATTCACAAGGATGGAAACCCATGAATATTGGGTTTAAATCAAAATAGGCCCAACACAATTTATTTTGAAAGCAAAA
The DNA here is from genome assembly GCA_958450335.1 of Hibiscus tridactylites. Classification (NCBI taxonomy): domain Eukaryota; kingdom Viridiplantae; phylum Streptophyta; class Magnoliopsida; order Malvales; family Malvaceae; genus Hibiscus; species Hibiscus tridactylites. The sequence continues at coordinate 17,657,475 of OY288289.1, read as the reverse complement.
CCCGAACATTATTTTAATTATGAACCCGAGCCTAAAATAATATTAAAATATTATTTTCACCTAACCCCTAAACCCGGGTATTACAAACTTCCTTTTTAGTTACTCAATTTCAACATGTTTATGTTATGGTCATTCAATTACAATAATTTTTAATTTGATCACTAGACTTTTAAATTTGTTGTTTATACTCACTCAATTGTTAAATATTCGACACTTGTTAGAAATTATGTGAAGTCCTTAATTACTCTTTTTTTTAATTTATACAAACTGCCCCTGAAACTTTCCTCTTTTAAAGTGTCAAACTTAGATTTTAGACTCTTTGATTCACCGATGTCGTAGTATTTTCTTGGGTAAACTATATCATTGACCACCGAACTAATTGGGGATTCCTATTTTGACCACCGAACTAACGAACTCGTCAATCAGACCACCGAACTTATAAAATGAACCTATTTTTACCACCGCCGTTAAAAATCTAACGGTGGAGTGACGGAACTGCCACGTGGCAGCTAACGGGAAAATTTTAAAATTACACATTTGGTCCTGTTATTTACACATTCTTTCAATTTAGTCCTAATTTTAAATTAATTAAATAATAAATTATTTAATTAGGTAGTGACACGTGTCAACACCTTATTGAAATTTTATTGGAGGACTTTAATTATTGGAGGAAAATGAAATTGAGCGCAAATAGCACCCAGGGGATTCGAACCTGGGTGGGGTAGCTGGAGAGACAGTGGTTAAGCCACTGCACCAGGCCCAACAATGTCCTTTAAAACACCAAATCTAATATATAACTCTTATTGGTTTCTACATTTATAACCCAAAAGCTCAAACCCTAAACACTAATTTCACATATATAACCCTAAACCTTAAACCCAAAATATTTCAAATTAATTTTACACTCAAAATTCAAATTAATTTTACATATATAAACCCTAAACCCTAAACCCAAACCCTAAACTCTAAAGCTCGATTTAAAATATTTGGTGTGAAATTAATTTCACATATATAACCCTAAACCTTAAACTCTAAATATTTCAAATTAATTTTACACTAAATATTTCAAATTAAATTCACATATATAAACCCTAAACCCTAAACCTTAAACCCTATATATTTCAACTTAATTTTACACTAAACATTTCAAATTAATTTCACATATATAAAGCCTAAACCCAAACCCTAAATATTTCAAATTAATTTCACGCTTAATTTCAATTAATTTCACATATATAAACCTTAAATCCTAACCCCTAAATATTTCAAATTAATTTCACACCAAATATTTTAAATTGGGCTTTAGAGTTTAGGGTTTGGGTTTAGGGTTTAGGATTTATATATGTAAAATTAATTTGAAATGTTGAGTGTAAAATTAATTTGAAATATTTAGGATTTAAGGTTTAGGGTTATACATGTGAAATTAGTGTTTAGGGTTTGAGCTTTTGGGTTATAAATGTAGAAACCAATAAGAGTTATATATTAAGTTGGGTGTTTTAAAGCACAATGTTGGGCTTGGTGCAGTGGCTTAACCACTGCCTTTCCACCTACGCCACCCAGGTTTGAATCCCTTGGGTGCCATTTATGCTCAATTTTGTTTTCCTCCTCTAAATAGGTGGTGACACGTGTCATCACCTGATTGGAGGAGGAAAATAAATTAATAAAATTAAATCTAAATAATTAAAGTCCTCCAATAAGGTGTTGACACGTGTCACTACCTAATTAAATAATTTATTATTTTATTAATTTAAAATTAGGACTAAATTGAAAAAATATGTAAATAACAGGACTAAATGTGTAATTTTAAAATTTTCCCGTTAGCTGCCACGTGGCAGTTCCGTCACTCCACCGTTAGATTTTTAACGGCGGTGGTCAAAATAGGTTGATTTTATAAGTTCCGTGGTCTGATTGACGAGTTCGTTAGTTCGGTGGTCAAAATAGAAATCTCCAATTAGTTCGGTGGTCAATGATATAGTTTACCCTATTTTCTTTCAAAATTGAATGGTGGGTAGATCGAGTAGGTGAAAAAAAAAACAGTATATCCATATTATGTGTTGGTCAGACAATGAAGATTACAAATTGAACCATGATAAGCTTTGGCATGAGTTTTGTCTGTTTTGAGAAAAATCAAAATGAGAAAAAGAAAGAGGAAAGTTTTGGTGCCAATTACGTAACAAATGACAAACGATGATAGTCAAATGACATACGATGATAGTCAAGGGCAACAAAAAAGCTAATATATTAGGTTAATTTCAGAATTAAAAAGTTTAAAATCTAAAGCTTCGGTGTTGCAACATCGCAACATTACAGAATTAACGTGCGAGTGACTTAAAATAACAAAATTTAAAAAGTTTAATGAACAAATTAAAATTCTTCGTAGTTAAATAGCTAAACATAAACACCCCAAAATTAGAGGACTAAAAATACACTTCAACCTTAATTTTTGGGCTAACTGCTAATGTTCCTTCTGCGACAAAATTTTGAGATAAGAAAGACAGCGAGTGTGTTAGATGGAATAAAGAAATTTACAAGTGGGATTATAAAGTTAATTATTTCATGCACAAGTTTGTTTTTATAAGTATTTTAATTTTAGGGTTTAGAGATTTTTTTATATAATCTAGTATTTAGAGGTTTTAATAAATGAGTTTTGAATTTAAGGGGTGCGGTTAGAATTTAAGATTTACAGGTTAAAACTTAAATCTCTAACTATATTACCCTAAAAATTAACCTTAATATCTAAACCCTAAATTCTTACTCTTAAACCCATGAATACTAAACCTTAAATACTAAACTTTTACACTTAAACTCTAAAAACTAAAGAGCTTATGAATTTTTTTTGTTTCTACCACCGTTGCCTAAGATATTTTCTTTTATAAAAGTATTATATATAATTGTGTTGTTGTATTGTAAATATAAAAAGTAACAAAATATTTGACAGTTTTATAATTTTGGTTAACGATGTAGTCAGAAAATTATTTAAGAGGGCGTAAATTATTTTTAAAAATATTTTAATACAAATTATATAAAAACCATCTTTAATATGTCAACACTCAATTGACATCCCAACCCTTCAAACGACTCCGCCCATTATCTCGGTATTTAATTTTATCTTTTTGTGTATTAAATAATAATTTATTTTTTTTATAAAAAAGGTAAATAATAGCTATTTAGGAAGCGTTTGGTTTTCGGAAAAAATCATCACCGGAATAATAATTTTTTAAAATTATATTTTTATGTTTGGTTTGAAGTGATTCCTACTATGATGGGAAAGATTATTATCAACAATAGTATTTTTTTTGGTGAAAATGGTGAGATGTGATTCCCTCTTTTTTTTTTCTTTAAGTATTTTTTAATTCTCACTAAATTGGACAATATTGTCCCTAAAATAATTAGTTTTTTTCATTTAGATCCTTTGTATCATTTTTTTAACTAGATAACTAATTATTTCGAGTATAAATTTATTAAATATTTTTATTTCATATTAACTTAATATTTAAATGATGTTACATATATTTAATACTTTAATATTTAAAATAATTTTATTATTATCATATTTATGATATCTCTAATATTATTTTTAAATATATTATCTAGTGGTCACCTTTGTATTTTTTGTTGATTGATCCTAGGATGCCCGTTTAGAATTATGTTTGCTCTTAGTAATCCTCTACTAATTTAGCCCGATAGAGACTAAAAGATTGAAGCATATTTGAATCCATAAATTTTGTATGTTGAGTAGAAGAATATAAACAAATTATACCAAATTATACAAGCTACAAAGAACTATATTTTTGTACATACATTTAAATTAATATATATTGTGTATCATTTTTCGTGATGAAATATGGTTGTATTTGAACATCATTTAATATACTAATTATATTAATAATATGTTAAATAATTTTTTTGTAAATTTAAATAGTGTAACGGAAATAGTTATTTGAATTTTCATGCAAATATTTTTAATTTAACATTGAACGTTTAACTTGTTAAAAATAAAACACACCACAAAAATAATTTAGTAAAATATGCATTCAGGTAATCTTATATTTCCCAACCAAGCATTTTAATCTTATAATCTTGTCAAACAAACTAAACAATGTAATATAACATTCTCAGTAATATATCAGGTAATGTTACATTTCAGTAATCATATTTCTAAAATAATTCTTACATTACGTAAACCAAACACCCCTTAAAAAGTGAATTTGAGGTTGATATTAATTAAAGGCTTGATAATTATTAATAAGTTGTTTACAACATTACATATATAGACTATAGTTCAATCAACATAAAAGAGTTAGTTACATTAAATGTTTTTTAACTATGATTCAAATGTTAATTTAATTGTTAAATTTAAATTATTTTAATTTACTTCTTAAATTTAAATTATTTTAGTTGCGTCGTAAAATTATTAATTTTCAATTAAATTATTACGACAGTCTAGACATTAACTTAGACGTTAAATGACAACTTAAATTTAGTACATAGAATATTTAAAATACACGAATCAAAATTTAAATATTGTGGATCTACTACAAATGACAACTTGAATATGATATGTTTAAAAAATAATCACATTAAATTTGGCTTAAGGGCCTAAGAAAAATATTTTTGGACTTAAACTAATTTGCAAAAATATTTTAAGAAATCCTTAAATTTTTTAAAAAAAATTAACTAAGCCTCCAAAATTTTTTGCACTCAATTAAGTCATTGAACTAAGGAATTTGATAAACCTATTTGATTTTGATATAACTTAATGAAAAATGTTTTTGGACTTAAACAAATTTGTAAAAATATTTTAAAAGTCCATTTACTTGAAAAATATGTTTGCAATGTTTTCAAAGGGTTTTTGACAAGTTTTAAATGATTTTAAATAGTCAAAGTATCAAAAACTAGCTTTGAGTATCGACACCCTTTCCTCGGTATCGATACCCAGTCACCTGTACTGATACAATCAAGTACGTATCGATATGCCCCTTTGTCCCCGTGTTTTGGCAAATTCTAGTAGCCAAATTAGGTATCGGCACAAGCTTGTCTGTATCGATACGTATGGGTCGAATTGATACGCTTATGTAGCGTACCGATGCTCATTTGTATTAAATGCTCCAACGACTATTTTTCTTAAGAACAGGTACCGATACTGGTTCTTGCGTACCGGTACCGACAAGCCCATGACTGCATTTATTGTGGGAAATAAAGATTCTAACGGCTAGTAACGACCACAAACTCCTTAAGGTGCGTTTGGTTCACGGAATGTAAGATTACCTTTGGGAATATGATTCCTGGAATGCATCATTACTTTGATAATGTTACATTGTCACCCCCTCGTCCCGGTCTGGTCGGATGACCGGTCCGAGTGGGCCACACGGGGAAAACCGAAGCGAAACCCGTTAGGGCTTCCCCTCGGTTAACGACCCAGAAAATTTCTTTTAGCTTTAGTCTTATCTAGATGCATATTTAATTCCTATGTGGAGCACAACAGCGGAAGATACAAACAACGAAACATTCACCGACCAACAAAAAGGTAAACAGTCCATTTTACTTCATTACAGCAGGCCGTTTCGAAACACCTATAGGGTGTTCCGAAACGCCCTGACCTAGTCAACGGGCCTGGGTCAACCACAAGGGGACCGTTCCAAAACAGGGGAGACCCGTATCGGAACGCCCTTGACGGTCAATATCTCGTGGTCAACGAGATTTGACCGTTTCGGAACCTCAGAGGCCTGTTTCGGAACGGCTTCATCTCGCCAATTTCTCAAAATTCCAGTAGCGAAAACGTTCCGGAACGACCCTCATCCGTTTCGAAACGGCAGGCCATTTACACAGGGGCCGTTTCGGAACACGGGGACCCGTTTCGAAACACCCCCTGTCTGCAGACTTATCTGGGCTGTTTTGAGGCACAAGGATGCCCCAAAACACCAACAAACCACCAAGCAACTTCAAGACAAGACATCTTAAGGTATAACAACCATTCTAGCATGCTTCAACATTAATTAGACATGTCTATCACTATGGCAACAACCCACATCATGCATTCATACAATCATCATTCAAACAAAGTCTAGAAACATACATCCTAGATTTAACATACTCAAACACATACAAGCATGGATTTAGACAATCTTTCATACATAGCAAATTACACATGTAGAGCCTTTCATACGAGCATGCTTGAAGACATTAAAAAGAACCAATAAGCATCATACATTTCAAATAAGTTTACAAGCCATTCAAGCAACTTAAGCATCCATCATACAAGCATATGGCAAGATACCTCATGCTTACAAATCAAGTCATCCATAGACATACATCAAACTCAAACCAACAATACCTATCCCATTGCTTTACTATTACAATCTTTAAATTTAAACATCATACTTGAGCTAACCGTAAGCAACACTTGGAGGCCTTTCCTTGCCCTTGCCACCCTCAAGCTATTGATCTGCATTGTCGAACAAAAGAGAGCGTAAGCATAAAAGCTTAGTGAGGGTAAGCTCTTTAAAAACAAACCTCGACAATGCAAGGTCCAAGCACGAGCTACCACCAAGATAAAATGCATGATCTTACCTCCGATCCACGCGAGCCATAAATATAGATGATGCATGAACATATATTCAATATCATGTCATGCTCAACATGTTTAAATCCACAACATATGAAATCACATATATTAAACCATGTTAGCAACACCTCCCAAAACACATTGGCTCACAAATTAACCACAAATTGGCAATATAAACTACAATCTGTATTGGCACCTAGCTATGACTCGAATACGCGGATAACCGTTGGAACTCACATCCAACAACTCAACCATTACCTGACGGTGGGATTCCACTAATCACCGTTCACGCGGAGGGGATTCCACTCATCCTCACACCCCGTCGATGGGATTCCACTCATCATCGACTAATATAAATACAATTTCCGGGCGAACCCGTACTACTCCTTGGTGACTCAACGCCACCAAGGCCACGCGCGACTTTTGACTCATGTGTACACACTAACATCCTAATGATCGATCATTTGTACCCAAGCATACTAGTGCCAATACTACACATTTCATTAATCATTCATAACACTTCCGTGCTTAGCACGTACTCACCATGACTTACCGTCATGCACAAGCCACATTTCCATGTCTAGCATGTACTCACCATGATCCCCGGATCATACAAACACCTCATAATATCATTACACATGTCAACACTACATGCATCTCAACAACACAATTATCACATCATATTTCATACACATGTATATCTCTATCACATTTATCATCAACATGCACGTAACAATGCATTAAGCCATGCCTCCACATACATGTATAACAACATAAGCATAGCCACCATGAGCATGATTAAACATGAGGCATAATTCAACACTTTAAAGATCAACCAAGGTCTCTAACTAAAGTTTGGGATTAGGCCACCACCCTAATCCCAACTCTAGGTGGGTCTACCAATCCCAACCTAGTTCACATGCTTGAACCAACACTTGAAAACTATTTAAAAGTATTTAACCACTCACCTAAACATCCAAGCTCCAAGCCAAGCTAGCAACCTCCCTCAAATTTCCGGATTTCTTCCCGAAGCTCTTCCAACACGAATTCCCGCTTCCAAACAACCTCAAACACATTTCAAACAATTCCAAATCAGCCCAACATCAAAAGACCAACCAGGAACACAATTCAAATACAATTCACAATGTTGCAAGCCATGACCAAACCCCACTTTTAGCAATTTCGGACAGCCCTAAACCATGTCCAAAAACCATCTTTCCAACATTCATAGCACCCACAAACATTCCCAAATCAACCCCTAACCATAGTACTACCAATGGGCTATCAATTTCCACCTAAAACAACCCCCAAAACTCACCCAAAACCCTCCAAAAAACCCATTTTTACCCAATTTCGGGAATCATGTTAAAACACTTTAAAATTCACTTATGTTGGACCTTAAGAGTTGCAAACAACTTATCTAACAATAATAAATCGATAGCTTAAGTTAAAGACCATAAAGCTCTCATTTTTAAACAAAACCCTAAAACTTCCAATTTCAAAATCATGAACAATAATGAGAAATATTGGTACCAACATGGAGAGGAAGACAAGACTAAGTCAAAAACACAATTACCTTTTAAAAAGCTCCAAAGATGAAGTTGAAAGAGTTGAAATGGTGAAAAGGGGAGGGAGAGGGCTTCCATGTCTTCAAGATGAAAAAGGGAATAAAGAAGATGAAGACAAGGCTTATTTTAACATAAAGGGGGTTTTAAATTTGAAGACTCTCATAATTACCATCTTGCCATTAATGAGATGGCAAATCCTCCTTTATCATAAAATCCATGGGATTTAATTCCCAAAACAATTTTGATCCAACATAGAATTTTTTTGATTCGAATATCTAAAGCCCAAAATAATATTTTATTATTTTAAATTTTAAAACCGAAACCCGAAACAATATTTTAATATTATTTCCATCCGACCCCTAAACCCGGGTGTTACAACTCTCCCCCACTTAAGAAAATTTCGTCCCCGAAATTTATCGGACAGGAACCCACTTCCCATCTCACCACAACATACTAACCAACCGAAAGACTTACCACACAACACTTGCTATCTTGCACTAAGATCTCAACTGATTCTTCAAGGCATGCCAATTTCAAACTCAACTCAATCTCTTCAACAAACATAGCACGGAACAGATCTAACTCACATTTCTGAATCATGGATACACAGAACACATCTCAAACCCCTTTCTAATCCTGGTGGTAACCGCAACAGTTAACAACAGAACTAGCCCGATTTACAAACTCATATAATACTGCTTGAACACTCGACTCACAACTTCCTCTGACTGATCCTCTGTCTTCATCAATTAACCAAACGCTATGCAGACGTCTTCAAAATTATTCTAGTTGAAATCTCGAATCTTTATTACTCACTTTTACTGTGAACCTTCCACGGATGTAACAAACTAGAAGGAAAACTGAAGCTCGGTCTTGACACGCTGGCAATTTACATACTTACTCTCATACTGAACCACATTATTCATCAACTCAATCCAGAAGTGCTCGTCTTCAACCCACAATACGTCTTCATACAACTCAGATGCAAATAAATCAAACTGCTGTGTGCTTCGGCCAACACAATACATCTCAAAACACTAGGTCAATCGGTACAACTATTCTGTCTCTGAAATGCAAAACTCTATCATCTCTGAAACTGTATCCTGAAGGTCTTCCTTCTACTATGCCTCGCACGTGAGGTGCCAAGAATCTATCTTGCAACTGTTTCTCTTCAACATTCTGACTCAAGGTAGTCTCAACTTGAAACTCGGCCACAGAACTACTATCATTTGATATACGGAATTCGGCAATTGCAACTCGTAACTCAACTACTAATCTAACAACAAATACAACTCGGAACTCGGTTTCTACGTAGGCTCTCTTCAGATAGTACTCAATCTTGAGATCACAATCTTCAAGCAATTCTAACTACTCATGTTGTTCAAGTTCCAATCATTCCCAAGTCTTCAAATATTTCAAGCTCTAATGATACGTACATATACACTGCGCATTTCTTACTACACAAGCTTGTCTCCAAGTCTTCGAAGCAATTACAACTGTAGTTTAACTCTATGTCTCATACCGAATAACTCTTCTCACGGTCTTCCAACTATCATGATGAACAAGCGACAAACTTCTGTCTTGCATAAGCACACAACCTAACTCTACATGTAATGCCTCACTGTGGTTCACAACTCTTTCTCTGACATAAGTTGATTCAAGGTCAAAGCTCTCTTCAAAGTCTCTTTCAGTTTCTCAAGGGCTCGTTGTCTCGCATCTAACCACACAACTGAACATTCTTCTGTAGCAATCTATCAATTGAGCAACTATCTTCAAACACTATTTACAATTCTCTAAAAGTAACAATGCTAGACCTAGAACTATAGATATCCGTCACAGTCTTCAATTTCTTCCAACTCACATCTTCATTAACCTACTAAGGATTTACTCTAGTACACTCAGCTGATCTACATGTCCTAGGAGAACATCTTCATTAACTCGGAGTTCATGTTGGCTCAACTTGGCATACAACTGATTCTCTAATAGAATCTACAATACTAACTCTAAAGCTTGTCATGGTCTTCTTCGGTACTTCAAATTTCTCACCTTCATCTGGTAGAAACGGATCTCAAATTAATCTTCAAATAGACTGAAGCACACACTAACTGATCAACAAATCACTGACACTTGTTTCGACTGTATGTAAACTGAACACATTCTCGTACTGTCACTCTTTCTTCTTCACAAATTACACTGTAGAACTCTGAGATGATGCACTAGGCCTAATGAATCTAAGGTCTAACAAGTCTCGAAGCTAATTCTTCAACATTCTCAATTCTTCCGGAAATCATAAGATATAGAGCAATCAAAACAGGAGTAAACTCGAAGACGGTCTCAATATCAAACTCTTCCTCTCTAGCAAGAGGTAAACCGGCAATTCTTCCAAACACTTCTAGGAAAAGAAAACACAACTATTTTAACATTCTGCGGTCTAATCTTCGTTCAAAAATCAAATCCATCACCATTGCTTAGCAAGCCTGTCAACTAAACTCAATCGACCTTTGATCTCTAAAACTGGATCAACATTCAATAAGAAGCTCACATCCTCACCTACCACTACAGTCTCACAAAAATCTGTGTCTTCAAAGCAACTCTCTTTTTGTCTCAACGTATACACTAATTATGTGCTCTTCAAGCCAAACCTTGACAAAAGGTACATCAAAACCGTAGGAAGACGATCGCTTCACACCTACTAGAAACTAATAACTCTAAACCACCAACAAACATCTTCTGTACATCTTTCTGATCACTACTGTCTCCCAAAGAGGCTAGTCACATGTGTCCCTACATCTAAGGTCTCAACAAACTTATCCAATTTCTTACATGCTCACACAAAGGAGGTATCCGCGGAGATTGCAACTTCACATGTACACACTGATAGTCTCCGATCCTCTTGTTTTCAGACTGGTTCTTCAACAAAATCTGAATCTTCTAAACTGTTCTTAGAGCATCTCGTAACTTCAAGACTCAATTCTGATCGCACACAAACAGTCTAGCTGGACTTGTTCTACCCCTACCAAACAATCCTGAAGTCAAAGCTCAAGGCTCCCTTCTCGGCTCAACTATATCGGAAGTGACTTCATCTCTTCCGCTTGCTGGAAAACAACTCAACGTACACTGACTCAATCACACAAACTAGCTCCCACTCACGGACACTGACCGGCTGTCTTGCATTAAAATCATAGGCCAACCCCAATGGTCACCAACTAACACCTCACCAGGCATGTTCAACTTGCATACTTGCTAACAATGTACAGAGGTACGGGTTCAGAATCAACTGGAGGAAACAACTTGATACTGTACCAAGGGCTCATTCGATAAAACATTGACACCACTCTAACTCCCACTCATGTGCCTTCACTTCTTCTTACCAACCAATGTCAGAGTTGGTCACATTGTCCCTCCTCCACAAGAGTCAACCCACATACACACCGTCTCAAACGGACGAATTGTACCTCAATTCTGGTACAACCGTACCTCTCTAACTAAGGTGGTGGACTCCCCTAACGTCGTCCACCTTTTCAGAAACTACAACTTCTACTTACTAAAAAGCAATTAAATAAACAACAACATCAACAGTAAATTCTCATACAAATTGGGTTAGCAAAGGAAAGGGTCCAAGTGGCTCAAGTATGATTTCCCTCACTTAAAATCCTTTTTCCGATGTAATAGAAGCAATGGGACTCTACTAAACATGTTTCAACCAAATCAGCACACATACATGCTCAACCAAGCATATAACAAGGCATACTTGCTAAACAAGCAATACATGCGTACGATCAAACAACATGCATTCTCAATCAAACAATCACACATCACAGCATACACGGGTAACGAGCAACATGCTTTTAATCAAACAGTCAACATACTTGACATACAAGCAATCATACTTACAAAGCAAGCAAACACCGTGCACATCAATTCAAAACTTAAACTTACCTCACTTACCTGCCCAAGGTCTCGGTAACCTTAGGCTCTGATACCAACAAATGTCACCCCCTCGTCCCGGTCTGGTCGGATGACCGGTCCGAGTGGGCCACACGGGGAAAACCGAAGCGAAACCCGTTAGGGCTTCCCCTCGGTTAACGACCCAGAAAATTTCTTTTAGCTTTAGTCTTATCTAGATGCATATTTAATTCCTATGTGGAGCACAACAGCGGAAGATACAAACAACGAAACATTCACCGACCAACAAAAAGGTAAACAGTCCATTTTACTTCATTACAGCAGGCCGTTTCGAAACACCTATAGGGTGTTCCGAAACGCCCTGACCTAGTCAACGGGCCTGGGTCAACCACAAGGGGACCATTCCAAAACAGGGGAGACCCGTATCGGAACGCCCTTGACGGTCAATATCTCGTGGTCAACGAGATTTGACCGTTTCGGAACCTCAGAGGCCCGTTTCGGAACGGCTTCATCTCGCCAATTTCTCAAAATTCCAGTAGCGAAAACGTTCCGGAACGACCCTCATCCGTTTCGAAACGGCAGGCCATTTACACAGGGGCCGTTTCGGAACACGGGGACCCGTTCCGAAACACCCCCTGTCTGCAGACTTATCTGGGCTGTTTGGAGGCACAAGGATGCCCCAAAACACCAACAAACCACCAAGCAACTTCAAGACAAGACATCTTAAGGTATAACAACCATTCTAGCATGCTTCAACATTAATTAGACATGTCTATCACTATGGCAACAACCCACATCATGCATTCATACAATCATCATTCAAACAAAGTCTAGAAACATACATCCTAGATTTAACATACTCAAACACATACAATCATGGATTTAGACAATCTTTCATACATAGCAAATTACACATGTAGAGCCTTTCATACAAGCATGCTTGAAGACATTAAAAAGAACCAATAAGCATCATACATTTCAAATAAGTTTACAAGCCATTCAAGCAACTTAAGCATCCATCATACAAGCATATGGCAAGATACCTCATGCTTACAAATCAAGTCATCCATAGACATACATCAAACTCAAACCAACAATACCTATCCCATTGCTTTACTATTACAATCTTTAAATTTAAACATCATACTTGAGCTAACCGTAAGCAACACTTGGAGGCCTTTCCTTGCCCTTGCCACCCTCAAGCTATTGATCTGCATTGTCGAACAAAAGAGAGCGTAAGCATAAAAGCTTAGTGAGGGTAAGCTCTTTAAAAACAAACCTCGACAATGCAGGGTCCAAGCACGAGCTACCACCAAGATAAAATGCATGACCTTACCTCCGATCCACGCGAGCCATAAATATAGATGATGCATGAACATATATTCAATATCATGTCATGCTCAACATGTTTAAATCCACAACATATGAAATCACATATATTAAACCATGTTAGCAACACCTCCCAAAACACATTGGCTCACAAATTAACCACAAATTGGCAATATAAACTACAATCTGTATTGGCACCTAGCTATGACTCGAATACGCGGATAACCGTTGGAACTCACATCCAACAACTCAACCATTACCTGACGGTGGGATTCCACTCATCACCGTTCACGCGGAGGGGATTCCACTCATCCTCACGCCTCATTTCACGCGGAGGGGATTCCACTCATCCTCACGCCCCGTCGATGGGATTCCACTCATCATCGACTAATATAAATACAATTTCCGGGCGAACCCGTACTCCTCCTTGGTGACTCAACGCCACCAAGGCCACGCGCGACTTTTGACTCATGTGTACACACTAACATCCTAATGATCGATCATTTGTACCCAAGCATACTAGTGCCAATACTACACATTTCATTAATCATTCATAATATCAATTCATAACACTTCCGTGCTTAGCACGTACTCACCATGACTTATCGTCATGCACAAGCCACATTTCCATGTCTAGCATGTACTCACCATGATCCCCGGATCATACAAACACCTCATAATATCATTACACATGTCAACACTACATGCATCTCAACAACACAATTATCACATCATATTTCATACACATGTATATCTCTATCACATTTATCATCAACATGCACGTAACAATGCATTAAGCCATGCCTCCACATACATGTATAACAACATAAGCATAGCCACCATGAGCATGATTAAACATGAGGCATAATTCAACACTTTAAAGATCAACCAAAGTCTCTAACTAAAGTTTGGGATTAGGCCACCACCCTAATCCCAACTCTAGGTGGGTCTACCAATCCCAACCTAGTTCACATGCTTGAACCAACACTTGAAAACTATTTAAAAGTATTTAACCACTCACCTAAACATCCAAGCTCCAAGCCAAGCTAGCAACCTCCCTCAAATTTCCGGATTTCTTCCCGAAGCTCTTCCAACACGAATTCCCGCTTCCAAACAACCTCAAACACATTTCAAACAATTCCAAATCAGCCCAACATCAAAAGACCAACCCGGAACACAATTCAAATACAATTCACAATGTTGCAAGCCATGACCAAACCCCACTTTTAGCAATTTCGGACAGCCCCTAAACCATGTCCAAAAACCATCTTTCCAACATCCATAGCACCCACAAACATTCCCAAATCAACCCCTAACCATAGTACTACCAATGGGCTATCAATTTCCACCTAAAACAACCCCCAAAACTCACCCAAAACCCTCCAAAAAACCCATTTTTACCCAATTTCGGGAATCATGTTAAAACACTTTAAAATTCACTTATGTTGGACCTTAAGAGTTGCAAACAACTTATCTAACAATAATAAATCGATAGCTTAAGTTAAAGACCATAAAGCTCTCATTTTTAAACAAAACCCTAAAACTTCCAATTTCAAAATCATGAACAATAATGAGAAATATTGGTACCAACATAGAGAGGAAGACAAGACTAAGTCAAAAACACAATTACCTTTTAAAAAGCTCCAAAGATGAAGTTGAAAGAGTTGAAATGGTGAAAAGGGGAGGGAGAGGGCTTCCATGTCTTCAAGATGAAAAAGGGAATAAAGAAGATGAATACAAGGCTTATTTTAACATAAAGGGGGTTTTAAATTTGAAGACTCTCATAATTACCATCTTGCCATTAATGAGATGGCAAATCCTCCTTTATCATAAAATCCATGGGATTTAATTCCCAAAACAATTTTGATCCAACATAGAATTTTTTTGATTCGAATATCTAAAGCCCAAAATAATATTTTATTATTTTAAATTTTAAAACCGAAACCCGAAACAATATTTTAATATTATTTCCATCCGACCCCTAAACCCGGGTGTTACATACATTATCTTGTTTAGTTTATTTGCCAAGAATGTAAGATTACTATGTTTGGTTGGAGGAAAATAAGATTACCTAGAAGTAAACTTTACCAAATTGTCCATGGGTTATATTTTCTTTAACATGCTAAACTTTCAATATTAAATTAAAAATATCTATATAAAAGTTATAAAACTATTTTTGTTATACTATCTAAAATTTGCAAAAATTATATATTTATCATATTATTAATATAATTATTATATTAAAAAAATTAAAAATATTTTATATTTGCATATCATCGTTACTCTATTAAAATAATTTTGTGGATTTTTAAATGCTAAACGTTTAACATGTTCAATTTCTTTTTTATTACTTAGGACATATTGTCAAATAAATTAAAGAAAATAATAAAATAGAACTAAAAGTTATAAAATAGTGATAAAAATTTTAGATCATAAATTTAACCTACTAAAATATTTTATAATAAGATAAAAATCTTATAAATCAAAGAATAAAATTAAAAACATCAACTACTAACTTATTAATTCTCAAACAATATGATCAATCTAACATATAACCTATAAACATCATAAATATAATATTAATAAAAATACATTAAATATTAAAACATAAATACATGTAACACCATTTAAATATTAAATTAATATGAATAAAATATTTAATTAATTTACACTACATATAATTAATCATCTAATCAAAGTTTCAAATAAAGGATCTATATGAACACAATTCATTAACTTAAGGGCACTATGGTCCAAAGAGGCGAGAATTGACAAATACCTAAGAAATTGGTGGGAATGATATTCCCACCATTTAGGGGGGAAAGTAACATTGCTGAGAAAAAAATTATTACCCCATAGAGGGAATGCCCTCAAACCAAACATGAGAATGTCATTCCGAAAAAGATTTACCCTCGGTAATAATTTTTTCCACGAACCAAACGCCGCCTTAGAGGGTTTAAAAGACTCAATCAAATAGCTATGGAACAACAAGAAACCAACTACCAACAAGAAAGTGTTTTAGAGCTTAATTTTGTCACATTTCTTTGTAGAACACACTTGTGAAGTTAATTGTTATATATGCTCAAGTGTTAGGATTTGAGTAAAAACTTAATTGTACAAACATTGTACCTTGTGAGGGTTTTCTAGTTTGCTATTTGTTTTCCTCTTAAAAGAGAGTGTATTTTCAAAGCTTTGGAGTATAAGCTTTGACGTTGTAAATGTTTCCTCTTGAACCTAAAAAAAGGAAGAAATTTATAGTGAATTTGAGAAATCCTTAGTGAGAAGCTAAGGTAGTGGATGTAGAGCTTGGTTAGAAGCTTGAACCACTATAAATTCTTGTGTTAATTTTTAAATTTCCATTGCTTCCGCCATAAACACTCAAAATCTAATTCACCCACTCTTGGCTATTTAGATTGATCAATCGAGCCTCCCAATAAAATTGAATCCATTAAGCTCTTTGACCAATTTTGACCATTAAATATTGACATTTTTTGGATATATTGATGCAATGCGTCGTGTCAAAGTATTTTCATTTGATATTTTTAGATTTTTTTTGAAGTTCTAAAAGCTTATAAAATTTATAAACTATTTTTTGAAAAACAAATATGTAAATGCGACATGATAGAACTGTAGGGTTTCACGTGCCGATAATATCTAAAGAAAAAAATTGTCAATATTTAGTGGTCAAAATTGGTCAAATGGCTTAATTGATTCAATTTCTTGGTTCAAAGACTTAATTGATTAAATTTCTTGGTTCGGAGACTTAATTGAGTGCAAAAAATTAAGGGTTGAATTAATATTTTTTTCAAAAGTTCAAAAACTTTTTACACCCTTAGTCCATTAAATTTTAATGACACTTCTTCCCAAATGATTAATGTAGCATGGGTACATATATTTAAATTTTAATCAATATATTTTTAGCTAATACAGAAAAACAAATAGATAACTATATTATAGGTAAATCTTCCTACACAAGCATTTGCACAACATTCGGTGGATCATGGAAGTGGCGTTCCTCATCCATGAGTCCTCGGCTCATGGCAACAACTACATCCGCAATAGCATTCCTTTCCCAGTAAATATGTCGAATCAGCGTCTCCTAATTCCGTTCCAATAGCTCTAAAATAGCAGCAACTAAACCATGTTCCTGCAGGGTTGGAAAGACTCGCGATAAAATTTGCACCACTTCCTGACTGTTCGTCTTCAGCTCTACTTTGCGATAACTCAGTCTCCATGCATGAAAGAGAGCGTCATGTATACCCTGAAGTTTTGCGATAAGAATAGATCATATTCCAACGCTTCGAGTAAAACAAAACAGCCAAACATCATTATTATCATGCAAGACTCCCCCAACAATCGCGGGTCGATCATGAGGGTGAACTGCACCATCCAAGTTGGCTTTGATCCATCCGGGAGAAAGACAACACCAATGCACCAGCAGCCGTATTACCAACATGACACTAGCATCCCTGTTTAAATTCACTTGAAACTCTGTCGCAGGCCTCAAGCAATGCTCGACAAAATCATGTTTTCCCACATAAGTATCATTCAATAATAGGCTACAATGACGCTTCCAAAGTTAAGGGTGAGTGTTCGATCGAGTCGAGTTAAAAAATTTCAAGTTATTCAAGTTGAAGAGTCTAATTTTACCATTCGAACATTCATTCGAATTTTTTTTAGTCGAGTTGAAGAAATTTGAGTCAAGTTATTCGAGTTTCTATTCAAACTTAGTTGTAATTATTTATAATGTTATAGTACAAATTAATTCTAATTTTAAACGACTTTATCTAACCATATAAGATATATATATTCATATTATTTTTCACATGTATAAATAAGAATTATAACATTCTTTAATAAATTAAATATCATCTAAAATTATATAATATATAATTTAGCCCAATCGATAAATTTTATTAATAAAATCCTCAAAAATGAGATAAGACTATAAAATTTAAACTCGTTGAACTACAAAATCATACCAAAGAAAAGAAAATATGAAGCAAAACACATACACGAACCCAACTAACGCACCTAAATGGAACACCATCAGCTACCAAAGATAACAATTAGCATACATAAAATCAAAGCTAACAAGAATTCTTCACCAGTATACAAGTACATAATATAATAATGTCCACCTACGAAAAGCCAAAAGCTTCAAATACCAAGCATCATAGGATATGGTCAACTTCAATCAAGCAAAAGCACTTTAACAGTTTAACATCATATCCACGCTAAAAAACAAACCCTCAAACACATTAATAAGAACACAATATAGTTTAGTAAATCCAACAACAGTCAACTACACAAGATGAAACAAACCGATGAAAAGCAAAGCAATAATAATCCAAAAATCAAAATGCAACAAAATACTTCTTCTTGAGTTTTTGTATTACATTGTCGAATACCTTAGACTTTTCTTCCGCTTAGTACAATGTCGGCAATTGTGTGGAAGCTTCTTGATTTTCAGGTATTGTTGATAACTCTAACAAAATAAAAAAAAAATATTAGTTAAAATATAAATAATGTCAGAAATTAACGATAATATTCAAAATTAAATATTACCATCGTTTATGTCTTGAAGTTCCCCAACATATTCGTCAAAATTTGTAACGCCCCGAGTTTAGGGCTGGGAGATATCGGGTTAGTGAAATCAAGATGAGTTAAATTAAATTGAAGATAAACTATTTTAATGCACCGAAAAGAGTTTTAAGAGAAAAAGAGGCAAAAAGGAGGATTTTTCACAAAAGGGAATAAAAAAGGAGTTTTTAGCAAAAGCCACATTCTTTTCTATTTTGAAATTCACGTTCTAAAATCCTCCCTAAACCCTAGTCACTATTCCATTGAATTTCAAGCTCTCAACTAAGCGATTTCTTCAAGGTAATAATGTTTTTGACTTCTCCTCTTCATCCTCAACATTTTCATTGTCTTGGATTTCCATAAAACCCATTTTTGAGTTGTTTCAAGTGTGCAAAGTTTTAAATTAAAGTGGAAACTTTGTTGGTTTTTCGTTGAGTTCTTAATTTGTAAAGTTCATATATGTTATAAACTTGCTTTTAAGCTTAACATATGTTAAAATGGTGAAGTTTTAATGAAATCCCGAAATGGGTATTAGTGTGTGAGTTTAGAAGTGAAAATCTTGAGTTTTGAGGTAGTTACGTGAGGGGAAAGTTGGGCTGATGGTATGGTTACACTTGGGGGGATATTTTGAACATGTTTAGTGATGATCTGGATGATGAAATTGATGGGTAACTGTTGGGTTGTGTCCAGGTCCGAAAATGAAGAGTTTGGGTTAGTTCTTGGTTTGGAAATGTAGCGAATTTTGTCTTGGGTTTTAATCTGATTTGTGGCAGTGATTTTGTGGATGTTTTGATGTGTAATGCACTATTTTTGGTTGAGTAGAGGCAAGGGAAAACGTTGGAGAAGCTTCAGGCTTAATTCCGGGGAATTTGGAGGCTTGATCGACATTTTTGACTTGTGTTGGGTTTCATCGGTGAGTGGGTCGATTTTAAAAGCCTTAACGTGGCTAAGGCAGTGTTTTGAGAGTTTGGATTGAGCTTGAAAGGCCAATCCAAGATCGAGAGTAAGTTTTAAAGGTTTATGCAATTAAATTGTATTTTACGATCTCTTGAATGCAAGTTTGAACATGCTATGTTGTATTGCGTGGAATTGCATTGTTATGCAGGTTGAGATGTGAGACTTGTGTTATACTTGCATTGTGAGTACATGCCTTGCATGGAAGTTGGACTTGGTAAGTGGTCCAAGCATCGATAATGCTTGTGGTTGTGTTTGAGTATATTGACATGTGTTTGGTTGTTACCGGATATAATTGATCGATCAATAGGATTAGAGTGCACTCGAGGTAAAATTAGCGCGTGGCCTTAGTGATGTTAGATTCCACTAAGGAGGAGTACGATGATGTGAGATTCCACCAGAAATCATGTTATTACTAGACGGGTGAGTACAATGATGTGAGATTCCACCGGAAGTGTCTAGTGGGTTTGAGAACTATCCGCATATCCGAGTAAAAACGTTGAATGTCAATATACCCATGAATGCTTTAATTCTCATGTTAAGCATGTTGATGATTCTACCCATTTATGCTTATGTTTATGCATTGTTGTTTACTTTACTTGTGTTATGAGAATGAGCATATGGTAAGCCAACGGCTTGTGGTTGCATTCGGTAAATGCACGTGAAGGTGAAAGCATGACATTGTGTGTTCAAGCATGTGGAAATGATTTGGAAATGGTTTTGGTTTCAAGCAAACTTCCGTTTTAAAACTGTATTGTTGTAGCTACCCTTTTGAGCACCACTCACTAAGCTTAAACGCTTACGCTCTCTTTTCCAACAATGCAGGCCCTTAGACCTTCGGAGCAGCTCGGGGAACAAGGGAAACTCCAAGGGAGTTTTAGTTTGCTTAAGTATGGTTTAGACTTCGATAATTAGTATTTAAGCAATGGGACAGGACCTTTATGTTTGAAGTGTTGATGACATGTTCTTTTGCTTAGACAAGTTTGCTATGACGTTTTGGGCCTGTATTGCCTTATGCTATGTTGAAGTATGCTTTTGTTTAACTTTTGGCTATGTGGGTGAATGCCTTATATGCATGTTTCCTCTAAGAATTCTTATCTTTTTGGTTGTTGGTTGTTGCTTCGTTGAATGTTTAAATCGCTTCGTATGTTTATCCATGGTTGCCTTGTGATGTATGAGTGTCTGTATGTTGCTTGACTAGTCGTTAAATACCTCTAAAGTCAAGTCCTTGTGTTTTTAGCAGCCAAAATAAAGGTTTGCAGTGTAGGGCGTATCGATACGCTCAAGGGCTTTATCGATACGGTCCTATGCTTTGAACCTAGTTTTAGGCAAGGCGTACTGGTATGCGGGGGTGTATCCATACGCCAAAAGCTCTCTGGAAATCTGAGAAATTGACGTATCAGTACGGGTCCTGAGAGTATCGGTACGGTCCTTGTAGTTTGACCTTAGAAAGTTGACCGTTGAGAGCGTATCGATACGGTCTCATAGCGTATCGATACGATCTCCCTAGGTTGACTTTGGGATGTTGACCAGGTCCAGACGTATCGATATAGTCCTCCAGCGTATCGATACAGCCTGTTGTAAAAGCTAAAAAGGGTTTGTTTAATTGCTTGTTTCGTGCGTTTTGTATCCGTGTGTGTTTCCGCTGCGTGTCCTCTCACATAGGATAGAATAAACATCTAGACAAGATAACTTTAAAAGAAATTTTCTAGGGTTGCTAATCGCAGTGGAGCCTTAACGGGTTTCACTTCAGTTTTCTCCGTGTAACCCATTCGATGCGGTCTGGCGGCTAGGCCGGGTCGAGGGGGTTACATTTGTTGGTATCAGAGCCTAGGTTTCGCCTAGGTTCGTTGAGTTTTCGCAAGCCAAAAGGTAAGTGAGGTAAGTTTTATGGTGTAAGTTTTTCTATTGTGATTGCACGGTGATTGTGAGCATGCTTGTGGTTATCCTTGTGTTGGATGAGAAGTAGTAGAGGCACCCTTTGCTAGTATACTATTATTGTAAGTGATTTTAAGTTTAAGGACTTGAGCACTTTGGACCTTGTTCCTTGCTGACCCCAAATCATTTCACTTGTTGTGCTCGTTGTTTAGTTTTGCATCTGTTAGCATGGTGAGACCGAGGGGAAGGCCGAGGGTTGAGCGGATTAAGAATGTCGAGGATGTGCGAGGAGAGAACTTGCCTCCTCCCCCGTCTCCGGATGGTGGAGCGAATACGAAAGGTGTGTGACCCCAGACCGGTCAGGGACATGCAAGTATCGATGTGAATCCGCTGATTTAGGCTATAGCCGGGGATATACAGATAGCTTTAGCGGGTGTTCGGGTTGCAGCACCACCTCAGGGTGCAAGTTCTGGTTTACCGTTAGAGCGACTCTGTAGCTTGGGCGGGGTTCAGTTCCGTGGGTTGTCACCCGAGGGTTCCGAGGCATGTTTTAAGAGCACAGTTCATATTTTGAGTCAGATGGAGTGCTCTGAGGCACATAAGTTGGGTTGCATTGTCTCTTTGCTTCAGGGAGATGCTTACACTTGGTGGACTACTATCGCTATGGGTATGCTCGAGGCCGAGGTTACTTGGGAGTTCTTCAGGAATGCTTTCTGTAAGAAGTTCCTAGGTCCTCGATACCTAGATGAGAAAAGGAGGGAGTTCATGGCTCTAGTTCAGGGTAGCTTGACCGTATCCCACTATGAGGTGCACTTTGTACGACTAAGTCAGTATGTTTCTGAGTTAGTTCCCACTAAGGCGGAACGTTGTGAGCGTTTCCGTTATGGGTTGGTTCAGAATGTGAAGACCTACATGTTGGCTTCCGACTATACAGATTTTCATGTGTTGGTCGCTAGGGCCAAGGACATCGAATAGTCTTTGGGACTTGCGGATCGCAAGGGTGGTTCTAGTTCTGGAAAGAGAAATGCTGATTGGGACAGAGATCGTGCCAAGAGGCACAAAGATAGGAAACCCCATCATGATCATAGACGCGGAGGTGGTAATTCGGGGAGAGGCCATCACAGCTAAGGGACTGAGAATTGTACTCTCGAGTGCAACAAGTGTAACACCCGTGTTTTGGGCCTAGGAGTTAGTCGGGTATTAGTTCGAGTTAAATAAAACTTAATTAAAACAATTCAATTTCAAATAATGGTCTAAATGAGTTTTATTAAGTTGGGAAGGACCTATGTTGCTATTTACCCAAGTTTTAAATAAAGGAAGACCACTTTATTGTAAAGTTGTCTTCCTCCCTCATTCTTCCTCCTTTTCCCATTTTGAAAACCCCCACCATTTCTAAAACCTCCCAAGCTTGGAGTTACTATTCCATCAATTTTAGCAACCGATTTCCACACCATTTTAAGAGGTAATTGTATTTTCTTAACCTCCTCTCCATCCTCTACTTACTTATTGTCTTAAATTTCAAAAATATGGGTTTTGAGAAATTAGGGTTTAAGATGAAAATTGGGTTTTAATGGGGTTTTTCGATTGGTCTTAAGAAATTGTGTTGGGGTTTTTGTTAATCATGCTAAAGTATACAACATATATGAATTTGGTCAATTTTGGATGAATTTTCGTAGGGGGTCTTTAGGGCCAATTTTAGGGTTTGAAAAATTGGGTTTTTGAGAGGATTTGTGTGGGAATTGAAGGGCTGATGGTCTACCTATGTTAGGAGGGTGATTTGGGATATTTTGGAAGTCATTTGGATGCTTGGAATTGGGTATTTCAGCCCTTGTTTGTGGGAGTCCGAAAATTGGGTTTTTGGGATGCTATGTGATTTGGAATTTGTGGAAATTGAGTTGTGTTTTGCAATGTGGATTGATGATTGAATTAGCATTGATTTGGGAAGTGATGAATGTGTTTTGTTTGGCTAGAAGCAAGGGGAAACGTAGAAGAAGCTTCGGGATCGAATCCGGGAATTTGAAGAACGGTCGCTTGCTTGGTCTTGGAGCTTGGGAGCTTAGGTGAGTGGTTGTTAGCTTTTAAAGGTTTTAAATTAGTTGGTTCGAGTATATGGACTAGGTTGGGCTTGGTAGACCCACCTAGAGTTAGGATTAGGGTGGTAGCCTAATCCTAAACTAAATCTAAGCCTTTGGATGAACTTGAATGTATGAATGTATATGCCTCGTATGTCTTGTGATATGAATGCTTATGTATATTGTTCTATACATGTGAATTGAGGTATGGGTTGTATTGCTTAAAGCATGCATGGTGATGGTTTATGGTTGTGTCCATGGTGAGTACGTGCTAAGCACGGAAATGATTGAAATGTGTGTTGTGGAATGAGTAAAATATTGGCACTAGTATACTTAAATACAAATGATCGATCATTAGGATGTTAGTGTGTACACATGAGTCAAAATTCGCGCGTGGCCTTGGTGGCGTTGAGTCACTAAGGAGGAGTACGGGTACGCCCGGAAATGGTATTTAAATATAGTCGGTGATGAGTGGAATCCCATCGACGGGGCGTGAGGATGAGTGGAATCCCCTCCGCGAGACCGGTGATGAGTGGAATCCCACCGAGGTAATGTGGTTGTTGGATATGAGTTTCCAACGAGTCTATCCGCGTATTTGGGTCATATCTAGGTGCCAATGTCGACTGATATATGCAACAATGTATTGAGATATATGAGCTGTTGGATGTTAAATGTGATTACATGTATGGTTGTGTTAAGCTCATGATTATGACATATATGTGAGATAATTGCTCATGCATCTATATCTTGTGGACTCTTGTTATACGTGTGTTGCTTTGGCTAGATCGTGCTTGGACCCTGCAATGTTGAGGTTTGTTTTTAGAGCTTGCCCTCACTAAGCATGATTTGCTTACGCTCTCTTTGTTCAACATTGTAGATCCTTAGTTCGTGGGTTGCTCGGGCAAGAGGAGGGCCTCCAAGTGTGTTTGTGACTTGAGTTCCCCAAGTATGGATTTAAAATGCTAGACATGTAATGGTTGAGCAATGGGATATGAGTGTTTTGTGGTGGTTGTTGGTTGATAGGAGCATGTGTAGACTCCTTTATATGTATTGCTTTGCATGGTTGTCTTGCCATGATGTGTGTTAACTCATGCCTATTTACTTGCTTGAATTGTTAGCCAATGCCTTAAGAGTTTTACATGTGTTTGAATATAGTATGAACGAATGCATGATGTGGATTGTTGCCTTTGTATTATACATGTTTAAGCCTTGTTGAAGCATGCTTGTATGGTTGCTACACTTTAGGATGTCTTGCCTTGAAGTGGTTTGGTGTCTTGGGGATGTTTTGAGGCATCCTTGTGCCTCAAAACAACCCAGAAAAATCTGCAGACAGGGGGCGTTTCGGAACGGGTCCCCGTGTTCCGAAACGGCCCTGCGTAAATGACCTGCCGTTTCGAAACGGATGAGGGTCGTTCCAGAACGTTTTCGCCACTGTAATTTTGAGAAATTGGCGAGATGAAGCTGTTCCGAAACGGGCCTTTGAAGTTCCGAAACGGTCAAATCTCGTTGACCACGAGATATTGACCGTCAAGGTCGTTCCGATACGGGTCACCCCTGTTTCGAAATGGTCACCTTGTGGTTGACCAGGCCCGTTGACCAGGTCAGGGCGTTTCGGAACACCCTATAGGTGTTTCGAAACGGCCTGCTGGAATGAAGTAAAATGGACTGTTTTATGCTAGTTTGATCGGTGAGTGATGCGTTGTTTGGTTCTTCCGCTGCTGTGCTTCACATAGGATTTTAATTGCATCTAGATAAGATTAATTTAAAAAGAAATTTTCCGGGTCGTTAACCGAGGGGAAGCCTTAACGGGTTTCGCTTCGGTTTTCCCCGTGTGGCCCACTCGGACCGGTCATCCAACCAGACCGGGACGAGGGGGTTACACTTGTTGGTATCAGAGCCTAAGGTTACCGAGACCTTGGGCAGGTAAGTGAGGTAAGTTTAAGTTTTTTTAGTTGAATTGCACGGTGTTTGCTTGTTCTACAAGAATGGTTGCTTATGTGACAAGTATGCTGATTGTTTTACTTTTAAGCACGTGTGTGTGGGTCCCATTGCTACTATTACATTGGAAAAAATGATTTTTAAGTGAGGAAACATACTTGGACACTTGGGAGCCTCACCTTGCTAACCCATTTTGTGTGTTGTTGTTGTGGTTGTAGTTAATATCTGAGAGAGCAATGTCTAGACCGAGAGGTAGACCGATGTTGGTTCGTCAGGAACCGCGAGTTGTAGCTCCGGTTGAGCCGATGGCTGGTGCGAGGGTTCACATAGAAGGACCGGGGGCCACGGGAGTTGGCGCTCCTCCACCACCACCACCTCCTCCACCGGGAGTTGGGGGCGAGGATGGAGCCGGAGGAGAGGGACCTCAAGGTGGCCAAGGTGGCCAAGGTCCAGCTGGAATTGATATGACTCCGCTAGTGCAAGCGATAGCGGGAGCGTTCCAGGCCGCAGTTGCGGGAGCTCAGGCTGCAGTTCAGCCTAGGTGTGATGATGCTAGTTTACCTTTGGAGAGGCTCCGTAGCCTAGGAGCCGAGGAGTTTAGAGGATCTACTCCGGAGAGGTCGGAGTTATGGTTGGAGAAGACAGTTCGTATCTTGGCTCAGATGGGTTGTGCGGGCGCACGTAGATTGGGTTGTGTGATCTCACTGCTTCAGGGTGATGCCTACACCTGGTGGGTCACCATCACTACCGGGGTTCCAGAGGCCGAGATAGATTGGGATTTCTTTGAGTTTGCTTTCAGAAAGAGGTACTTGGGACCGAGGTACTTGGATGAGAAGAAGCGAGAGTTTATGGCTCTTACTCAGGATGATGCTTCTGTGACTGATTATGAGATCCGCTTTGTTCGCTTGAGTCAGTATGCCCAGAGTTGATTCCTACTGAAGTGGAACGCTGCAACCGATTCCGATACGGATTGAATGAAGAGGTCAAGAGGTACACGTTGGCTTCTGACTACTCAGATTTTGATGTATTGGTCGCGAGGGCCAAGGATTTGGAGCATAGTTTGGGTGCAGCCAAACGAGCTGGTGGTTCTGGTTCTGGAAAGAGGCATAACCACTCTGATGGTAGAGATGCTAAGAGACACAAGGGTGGCGGACACCAGTTTGATCAGAGACGTGGCGGTGGCCACCATGGTAGGGGCCATCAGGGCCATAGAGGAGGAGGGCGCTTGCCCGAGTGTGCACAGTGTGGGAGACAGCACACTGGAGAGTGCTGGGGTAACTTCCATGCTTGTTGGAACTGTGGTTCGAGGGACCACTTTAGGAGGGACTGTCCACGTCAGGCAGCTCAGGTACCGAACATAGCTCAGGCTCCTGCGAGAGGGAATGATTTTCAGAGAGGCCGTGGGCGCGGTCGTGGCTACTTCCAGCCGAGGGCTGATGCACCTAGAGCAGATGCTCAGAGGAACCTTGCACATGTGGTGGCTGTGCAGCCAGAGGCGGGAGGACCAGCGAGGGTCTATGCTCAGAGAGGGGCCGGGAACGACACCGATGTGATAGCAGGTAATTTTGAGTTACAGTCTATGTCTTTGCTTTCTTTGGTTGATTCGGGTTCTACACATTCCTACATTCTGAGTGAGCATGCACAGAAGTTAGATATTCCTGTTGAGATCTTAGATGTAGGTATGCATGTTACTAGCTCTTTTGGTGAGACAGTGGTAGTTAGACGTATGTATAGGAGGTGTCCGCTGAAGATTCAGGGTCATGTGTTCTCAGTTGATATGATGGAACTTCCTTTCTACGGTTTTGATATTATTTTGGGTATGGATTGGTTAGTTGAACATCGGGCTAGTGTGGATTTTGAGACAAAGAGAATTTCCTTGAAGCTTTCTGATGACTACGAGGTAGTGGTAGTGGGCGAGAACATTAAGTTCTTGTCTAATGTGGTGTCAGCTTTAGAGGCTCATAGGTTGATGGACTCTGGATGTGGGGCCTATTTGGCTTATGTTATGAATCCGGATATGAGTGAAGCTAGACCGAAAGATATCAGAACAGTGTGTGACTTTCCAGATGTGTTTCCTGAAGAGTTGCCGGGTTTGCCTCCTGACAGAGATGTTGAGTTTGTGATTGAGACAGTTTCAGGGTCTAACCCAGTTTCGATAGCTCCGTATCGTATGGCTCCGAAAGAGTTGAAAGAATTGAAGAGTCAGTTGCAAGAATTATTAGACCGTGGTTTCATTAGGCCTAGTAGTTCTCCGTGGGGTGCTCCAGTGTTGTTTGTGAAGAAGAAAGATGGTAGCATGCGCATGTGTATTGACTATAGACAGCTGAATCAGTTGACCGTGAAGAACAAGTATCCGTTGCCTCATATAGATGATTTATTTGATCTGTTGAGGGGTGCTTCAGTATTCTCGAAGATAGATTTGAGATCCGGATACTATCAGTTGAAAGTGAAAGAGTGTGATGTTCCGAAGACAGCTTTTAGGACTAGATATGGTCACTATGAGTTTCTTGTGATGCCATTTGGGCTCACGAATGCACCACCAGCTTTCATGGACATGATGAACAAAATTTTTAGAGACTATCTAGACCGGTTTGTGGTTGTCTTCATTGATGATATACTTGTGTACTCGAAGACAGAAGAAGAGCATGATGAGCACTTGAGATTTGTTTTGCAGAGATTGTTGAGCAATCAGTTGTATGCGAAGCTCAGTAAGTGTGAGTTCTGGATTCGAGAGGTTGTATTTCTTGGCCATGTTGTTTCGGCCGAAGGCATCCGAGTTGATCCATCGAAGATTGAGGCTATTGTGGAGTGGAAACAACCTAAGTCCGTAACCGAGATTAGGAGTTTCCTAGGATTAGCGGGTTACTATAGGAGGTTCGTTGATGGCTTCTCTAGAGTAGCTGCTCCCTTGACTAAGTTGTTGCAAAAGGGAGTCAAGTTTGAATGGTCAGATGCAAGACAAAAGGCCTTTGAGAAGTTGAAGGAAGCTTTGACAAATGCTCCAGTGTTAGTACAACCTGTTTCAGGTAAGGAGTTTGTGATTTACAGTGATGCTTCCTACGTAGGCTTAGGATGTGTTTTGATGCAAGATAGGAGAGTTGTTGCTTATGCTTCTAGACAGTTGATGATTCATGAGAAGAACTATCCTACTCATGACATAGAGCTAGCCGCAGTTGTGTTTGCATTGAAGATTTGGCGTCACTACTTGTATGGTGAGAAGTGTGTTGTTTACACTGATCACAAGAGCTTGAAGTACTTGATGACACAGAAAGAGTTGAATTTGAGACAGAGGAGATGGCTAGAGTTGTTAAAAGATTATGACTTGACTATTGAGTACCATCCGGGTAAGGCAAACGTAGTGGCCGATGCTTTAAGTAGAAAAGTGGCCGTTGAGCTGAGAGCTATGTTTGCTAGATTGAGTGTGTCCGATGAAGGTGGTTTGATCACCGAGTTGCAAGTGAAGCCTCATTTGATTCAGTTGATTAGAGAGAAACAGTTGCAAGATGCGAGCTTAGTTCCTCATGTTCAAGACATAGCCGAAGGAAGACCGACTGAGTATAGTTTCAGTGGTGAGAGCTTGTTGTGCTTTAGAGATAGAATTGTGGTACCGGGAGATGTTGAGCTGAGACGTCAGATTTTGAGCGAAGCGCATTCAAGTCCCTTTTCTATGCATCCGGGTAGTACCAAGATGTACCGAGATTTGAAGAATGATTACTTCTGGGTAGGGTTGAAGAGAGATGTAGCCAAGTGTAACACCCGTGTTTTGGGCCTAGGAGTTAGTCGGGTATTAGTTTGAGTTAAATAAAACTTAATTAAAACAATTCAATTTCAAATAATGGTCTAAATGAGTTTTATTAAGTTGGGAAGGACCTATGTTGCTATTTACCCAAGTTTTAAATAAAGGAAGACCACTTTATTGTAAAGTTGTCTTCCTCCCTCATTCTTCCTCCTTTTCCCATTTTGAAAACCTCCACCATTTCTAAAACCTCCCAAGCTTGGAGTTACTATTCCATCAATTTTAGCAACCGATTTCCACACCATTTTAAGAGGTAATTGTATTTTCTTAACCTCCTCTCCATCCTCTACTTACTTATTGTCTTAAATTTCAAAAATATGGGTTTTGAGAAATTAGGGTTTAAGATGAAAATTGGGTTTTAATGGGGTTTTTCAATTGGTCTTAAGAAATTGTGTTGGGGTTTTTGTTAATCATGCTAAAGTATACAACATATATGAATTTGGTCAATTTTGGATGAATTTTCGTAGGGGGTCTTTAGGGCCAATTTTAGGGTTTGAAAAATTGGGTTTTTGAGAGGATTTGTGTGGGAATTGAAGGGCTGATGGTCTACCTATGTTAGGAGGGTGATTTGGGATATTTTGGAAGTCATTTGGATGCTTGGAATTGGGTATTTCAGCCCTTGTTTGTGGGAATCCGAAAATTGGGTTTTTGGGATGCTATGTGATTTGGAATTTGTGGAAATTGAGTTGTGTTTTGCAATGTGGATTGATGATTGAATTAGCATTGATTTGGGAAGTGATGAATGTGTTTTGTTTGGCTAGAAGCAAGGGGAAACGTAGAAGAAGCTTCGGGATCGAATCCGGGAATTTGAAGAACGGTCGCTTGCTTGGTCTTGGAGCTTGGGAGCTTAGGTGAGTGGTTGTTAGCTTTTAAAGGTTTTAAATTAGTTGGTTCGAGTATATGGACTAGGTTGGGCTTGGTAGACCCACCTAGAGTTAGGATTAGGGTGGTAGCCTAATCCTAAACTAAATCTAAGCCTTTGGATGAACTTGAATGTATGAATGTATATGCCTCGTATGTCTTGTGATATGAATGCTTATGTATATTGTTCTATACATGTGAATTGAGGTATGGGTTGTATTGCTTAAAGCATGCATGGTGATGGTTTATGGTTGTGTCCATGGTGAGTACGTGCTAAGCACGGAAATGATTGAAATGTGTGTTGTGGAATGAGTAAAATATTGGCACTAGTATACTTAAATACAAATGATCGATCATTAGGATGTTAGTGTGTACACATGAGTCAAAAGTCGCGCGTGGCCTTGGTGGCGTTGAGTCACTAAGGAGGAGTACGGGTACGCCCGGAAATGGTATTTAAATATAGTCGGTGATGAGTGGAATCCCATCGACGGGGCGTGAGGATGAGTGGAATCCCCTCCGCGAGACCGGTGATGAGTGGAATCCCACCGAGGTAATGTGGTTGTTGGATATGAGTTTCCAACGAGTCTATCCGCGTATTTGGGTCATATCTAGGTGCCAATGTCGACTGATATATGCAACAATGTATTGAGATATATGAGCTGTTGGATGTTAAATGTGATTACATGTATGGTTGTGTTAAGCTCATGATTATGACATATATGTGAGATAATTGCTCATGCATCTATATCTTGTGGACTCTTGTTATACGTGTGTTGCTTTGGCTAGATCGTGCTCGGACCCTGCAATGTTGAGGTTTGTTTTTAGAGCTTGCCCTCACTAAGCATGATTTGCTTACGCTCTCTTTGTTCAACATTGTAGATCCTTAGTTCGTGGGTTGCTCGGGCAAGAGGAGGGCCTCCAAGTGTGTTTGTGACTTGAGTTCCCCAAGTATGGATTTAAAATGCTAGACATGTAATGGTTGAGCAATGGGATATGAGTGTTTTGTGGTGGTTGTTGGTTGATAGGAGCATGTGTAGACTCCTTTATATGTATTGCTTTTGCATGGTTGTGTTGCCATGATGTGTGTTAACTCATGCCTATTTACTTGCTTGAATTGTTAGCCAATGCCTTAAGAGTTTTACATGTGTTTGAATATAGTATGAACGAATGCATGATGTGGATTGTTGCCTTTGTATTATACATGTTTAAGCCTTGTTGAAGCATGCTTGTATGGTTGCTACACTTTAGGATGTCTTGCCTTGATGTGGTTTGGTGTCTTGGGGATGTTTTGAGGCATCCTTGTGCCTCAAAACAGCCCAGAAAAATCTGCAGACAGGGGGCGTTTCGGAACGGGTCCCCGTGTTCCGAAACGGCCCTGCGTAAATGACCTGCCGTTTCGAAACGGATGAGGGTCGTTCCGGAACGTTTTCGCCACTGTAATTTTGAGAAATTGGCGAGATGAAGCTGTTCCGAAACGGGCCTTTGAAGTTCCGAAACGGTCAAATCTCGTTGACCACGAGATATTGACCGTCAAGGTCGTTCCGATACGGGTCACCCCTGTTTCGGAACGGTCACCTTGTGGTTGACCCAGGCCCGTTGACCAGGTCAGGGCGTTTCGGAACACCCTATAGGTGTTTCGAAACGGCCTGCTGGAATGAAGTAAAATGGACTGTTTTATGCTAGTTTGATCGGTGAGTGATGCGTTGTTTGGTTCTTCCGCTGCTGTGCTTCAGATAGGATTTTAATTGCATCTAGATAAGATTAATTTAAAAAGAAATTTTCCGGGTCGTTAACCGAGGGGAAGCCTTAACGGGTTTCGCTTCGGTTTTCCCCGTGTGGCCCACTCGGACCGGTCATCCGACCAGACCGGGACGAGGGGGTTACAACAAGTGTGGTAGACATCATTACGGTGAGTGTTGGGGCACTTATGTCTCTTGTTGGAACTGCGAGTCTAGGGTGCACTTGAAGCGCGATTGTCCACATCCGTCTAGGGACGGACACAGCTCCTGCACGAGCTGTCGACCATTAGAGAGGCAATAGGCGCGGTGGAGGTAACTTTTAGCCTAGAAACGATGGTCAGAGGAATGTGGCTCATGTTGTAGCTGTTCAGCCCGAGGGAGGTGGGCCAGCTAGAGTGTATGCACACCGTGAGGACATGAATGACACATATGTGATTGCAGGTAATTTCTCATTACAGCCTTTGACTTTGCTTTCCTTGATTGATTCTGGTTCTACGCATTCGTACATATTGAGTGAGCATGCAAGATTGTTAGATATTCCGGTTGAGATATTAGATGTGGGTATGAATGTCACTAGTTCCTTTGGTAAGACAATTATGGTCAGAAAGATGTACAGAAGATGTCCTTTGATGGTTCAGGGTCATGTTTTTCCTGTGGATATGATAGAATTGTTGTTTTATGGTTTTGATGTTATATTAGGCATGGACTGACTTGTAGAGCATAGGGCTAGAGTAGATTTTGAGACAAAGCGGGCGTCTTTGAGACTTTCAGAGGATCATGAGGTAGTAATAGTGGGTGAGAACGTTAAGTTCTTGTCCAATGTAGTTTCAACCTTAGAGGCTCAGAAGTTGTTGGATGTGGGTTGTCAGGCGTACCTAGCCTATATTATGAATCTGAATATGGATGAGGCACGACCGCGAGACATTAGGACAGTTTGTGACTTTCCGAGTGTATTCTTAGAAGAATTGCCTGGTTTGCCTCCAGATAGAGATGTAGAGTTTGTTATTGAGACTTATTTTGATT
Source organism: Hibiscus tridactylites (assembly GCA_958450335.1). Classification (NCBI taxonomy): domain Eukaryota; kingdom Viridiplantae; phylum Streptophyta; class Magnoliopsida; order Malvales; family Malvaceae; genus Hibiscus; species Hibiscus tridactylites. The sequence continues at coordinate 17,624,263 of OY288289.1, read as the reverse complement.
CAGCTCCAATGTCGATTTCACCTTACCTAATGGCTCCTAAAGAAATGAAAGAGTTGAAGGCACATCTCCAGGAATTGATAGACCGAGGGTTCATTCGTCCGAGTACTTCACCTTGGGGTGCACCGGTGTTGTTTGTGAAAAAGAAAGATGGTAGTTTGAGAATGTGTATCGATTACCGATAGTTGAATAAGTTGACAGTGAAGAACAAGTATTCGTTGCTGAGGATTGATGACTTGTTTGTTCAGTTGAGAGGTGCTTTAGTGTTCTCGAAGATAGATTTGAGATCCGGTTATTATCAGTTGAAAGTAAGAGATCAAGATGTACCGAAGACAGCTTTCCGCACTCGTTATGGGCACTACGAATTCTTAGTGATGCTCTTTGGTTTGACTAATGCACCAACATCTTTTATGTACATGATGAATAGAGTGTTTCATGAGTACTTAGACCAGTTTGTGGTAGTGTTCATTGATGATATTCTAGTGTACTCTCGTACCGAGGAAGATCACGATCGACATTTGCGTTTGGTGTTGTAGAAATGGTTAGACAATCAGTTGTATGCCAAGTTAAGCAAATGTGAAATCTGGATTAGGGAAGTAGTCTTCTTAGGCCATATTGTATCGGCGAGGGAATCCAAGTAGAGCCTAAGAAAGTTGAGGTAGTTGTGAATTGGAAACCATCAAAAACAGTGACCGAAGTTCGTGGTTTCTTAGGGTTGTCCGGTTACTATAGACGATTTGTTGAGGGTTTCTCAAAGGTTGCGGCTCCTTTGACTAAATTACTACATAAAGATGTTCGGTTTGAGTGGATTGATGCAAGACAACAAGCATTTAAGAAATTGAAAGAGGCCTTAACCGAAGCTCCTGTTTTAGTTCAGCCTGTGTCAAGGAAAGAGTTTGTAGTCTTTAGTGATGCGCCGTATGTTGGCTTGGGTTGTGTGCTTATGCAAGAGGGAAGAGTAGTGGCCGATGCGTCTATACAATTGAAGACTCATGAGCGTAATTACCCTATACATGATATAGAATTGGCTGCAGTGGTTTTCGCTTTGAAAGTGTGGAGACATTACTTGTATGGTGAGAAATGCTCAGTGTATACGGATCACAAGAGTCTGAAGTATATAATGACACAAAGAGAGTTGAATCTTAGGCAGCCTAGGTGGCTAGAGTTGCTTAAGAACTACGATCTCACGATTGAGTACCATCTGGGTAAAGCCAATGTAGTGGCCAATGCTTTGAGTAGAAAGTTAGCGGTGGAGTTACGAGCTATGTTTGCTAGATTGAGTTTGTCTCAAGATGGGGGTTTAGTGGCCGAGTTGCAAGTTATACCTTCTTTGCTTCAGTTGATTAGAGAGAAGCAGTTGCAAGATAGATCTTTAGCATCTCATGTACAAGGCATAGCAGAGGGTAAACCGACAGATCTTTGTTTTAGTAGTGATGGAGTCTTGAGTTTCAAGAGTAGAGTAGTTGTTCCAGAAGATGTAGACTTGAGACGCACCATCCTGACCGAAGCTCATAGTATTCCATTTGCTATGCATCCGAGAAGCACGAAAATGTACCGTAATTTGAAGAATGAGTATTTCTGGGTTGGTTTGAAGAAAGATGTTGTCGAGTTTGTGAGTAAGTGCATGGTCTGTTAGCGAGTTAAAGCTGAGCACCAGTTTCCTTCAGGTTTGTTACAACCGTTGAGAATTCCCGAGTGGAAGTGGGAGAGAATCACCATGGATTTCGTATCAGGTTTGCCGTTGAGACCTTCTAAGAATAATTTGGTTTGGGTAATTGTTGATCGTCTTACGAAGTGTGCGCACTTTTTAGCCATTCACACCACTTATACTTTAGATAAGTTGGCCGATTTGTACATCAGTGAGATAGTGAGATTGCATGGTGTACCGAATTCTATAGTGTCAGACAGAGATCTGAGGTTCACGGCTAGATTTTGGGAGAGTTTGCACAGTGCTTTGGGTACTCGACTGGATTTCAGCACTTCATATCATCCTCAGACCGATGGTCAGTCAGAGAGAGTCATACAAGTGTTGGAAGATATGTTGAGATGTTGCATTATCAAATTTTAGGGTTTTTGGGAGAAGCATCTACCGTTAGTAGAGTTTGCTTATAATAACAGTTATCGAGAGAACATTCAGATGGCACCTTACGAGGCTATGTATGGTAGAAAATGTAGAACACCTGTTTGTTGGGCCGAAGCGGGACATCAATTGATACCTTTGCCTGATATGCTTAAGGGTACTACCGAGAAAGTACAATTGATTTGTGACCGTTTGAAGGCAGCTTCGGATAGACAGAAATCTTATAAAAATTTGAAAAGAAGAGAAATAGAGTATGTCGTGGGCGACAAAGTGTTCATGAAAGACTCACCTTGGAAGAAGGTGATGAGATTTGGTAAGAAAGACAACTTGAGCCCGAGATTCATTGGTACGTATGAGAGATTTGGTCTCGTTTCTTATAGATTGGGACTATCGTACGAACTAGAGAAAATTCATGATGTGTTTCATGTCTCGATGCTTTGGAGGTATGGATCAGATCCATCACATGTCATGCCAGTTGAAGAGATAAAATTGAATCCGGATTTGACCTACGATGAAGAACCAGTTGAGATTTTGGCTTCGGACAAAATGGTGTTGCGAGGAAGGACCATTGAGTTGGTTAAGGTTAAGTGGCGTCACCGAGGAGTGGAAGAAGCCACTTGGGAGAGGAAGGATGACATGCGAAAGTAGTTTCCGCATCTCTTTCTGCCAGGTAATATCGGGGACAAAATTCCTGAAGTGGGGGAGATTTTTAACGCCCTGAGTTTAGGGCTGAGATATATCGGGTTAGTTAAATCGGGATGGGTTAAATTAAATTGGAGATAAACTATTTTAATGCACCAAAAAGAGTTTTAAGAGAAAAATGGGCAAAAAGGAGATTTTTCACAAAAGGGAATAAAAAAGGGGTTTTTAGCAAAAGCCATATTCTTCTCTATTTTGAAATTCACGTTCTAAAAACCTCCATAAACCCTAGTCACTATTCTATTGGATTTCAATCTCTCAACTAAGTGATTTCTTCATGGTAATAACGTTTTTGACTTCTTCTCTTCATCCATAAAACCCATTTTTGAGTTGTTTCAAGTGTGCAAAGTTTTAAATTAAAGATGAAAACTTTGTTGGTTTTTTGTTGAGTTCTTAATTTGTAAAATTCATATATGTTATAAACTTTCTTTTAAGCTTAACATATGTTAAAATGGTGAAGTTTTAATGAAATCCCGAAATGGGTATTAGTGGGTGAGTTTAGAAGTGAAAATCTTGAGTTTTGAGGTAGTTACGTGAGAGGAAAGTTGGGTTGATGGTATGGTTACACTTGGGGGCTGTTTTGAACATGTTTAGTGATGACTTGTATGATGAAATTGATGGGTAACTACTGGGTTATGTTTAGGTCCGAAAATGAAGAGTTTGGGTTAGTTCTTGGTTTGGAAATGTAGCGAAATTTGTCTTGGGTTGTAATCTGATTTGTGGCAGTGATTTTGTGGATGTTTTGATGTGTAATGCACTATTTTTGGTTGAGTAGAGGCAAGGGATTGGAGAAGCTTCGGGCTCAATTCCGGGGAACTTGGAGGCTTGATCGACATTTTCGGCTTGTGTTGGGTTTCATCGGTGAGTGGATCGATTTTAAAAGCCTTAACGTGGTTAAGGCAGTGTTTTGAGAGTTTGGATTGAGCTTGAAAGGCCAATCTAAGCTCGAGAGTAAGTTTTAAAGGTTTATGCAATTAAATTGTATTTTACGATCTCTTGAATGCAAGTTTGAACATGCTATGTTGTAATGTGTGGAATTGCATTGTTATGCATGTTGAGATGTGAGACTTGTGTTATACTTGCATTGTGAGTACATGCCTTGCATGAAAGTTGGACTTGGTAAGTGGTCCAAGCATCGGTAATGCTTGTGGTTGTGTTTGAGTATATTGACATGTGTTTGATTGTTACCGGATATAATTGATCGATCAATAGGATTAGAGTGCACTCGAGGTAAAATTAGCGCGTGGCCTTAGTGATGTTAGATTCCACTAAGGAGGAGTACGGTGATGTGAGATTTCACCAGAAATCATGTTATTACTAGACGGGTGAGTACAGTGATGTGAGATTCCACCGGAAGTGTCTACTGGGTTTGAGAACTATCCGCATATCCGAGTAAAAACGTTGAATATCAATATACCCATGAATGTTTTAATTCACATGTTTAGCATGTTGATGATTCTACCTATTTATGCTTATGTTTATGCATTTTGGTTTACTTTACTTGTGTTATGAGAATGAGCTTATGGTAAGCCTATGGCTTGTGGTTGCATTCGGTAAATGCACGTGAAGGTGAAAGCATGACATTGTGTGATCAAGCTTGTGGAAATAATTTGGAAATGGTTTTGGTTTCAAGCAAACTTCCGTTTTAAAACTGCATTGTTGTAGCTACCCTTTTTAGCACCTCTCACTAAGCTTAAACGATTATGCTCTCTTTTCCAACAATGCAAGCCCTTAGACCTTCGGAGCAGCTCGTGGAACAAGGGAGACTCCAAGGGAGTTTTAGTTTGCTCAAGTATGGTTTAGACTTCGATAATTAGTATTTAAGCAATGGGATATGACGTTTATGTTTGAAGTGTTGATGACATGTTCTTTTGCTTAGACAAGTTTGCTATGACGTTTTGGGCTTGTATTGCCTTATGCTATGTTGAAGTATGCTTTTTTTTAACTTTTGGCTATGTGGGTGAATGCTTTATATGCATGTTTCCTCTAAGAATTCTTATCTTGTTGGTTGTTGCTTCGTTGAATGTTTAAATCGCTCCGTATGTTTATCCGTGGTTGCCTTGTGATGTATGAGTGTTTGTATATTGCTTGACTAGTCGTTAAATGCCTCTAGAGTCGAGTCCTTGTCTTTTTAGCAGCAAAAATAAGGTTTGCAGTGGAGGGCGTATCGATACGCTCAAGGGCTGTATCGATACGGTCCTATGCTTTGAACCTAGTTTTAGGCAAGGCGTACCGGTATGCAGAGGTGTATCGATACGCCAAAAGCTCTCTGGAAATCTGAGAAATTGACGATATTTTGGCGTATCAGTATGAGTCTTGAGAGTATCGGTATGGTCCTTGTAGTTTGACCTTGGAAATTTGACCATTGAGAGCGTATCGATACGATCTCCTAGCGCATCGATACGATCTCCCGAGGTTGACTTTGGGATGTTGACCAGGTCCAGACGTATCGATACGGCCCTCCAGCCTATCGATACGGCCTGTTGTAAAAGCTAAAAAGAGATTGTTTAATTACATGTTTCACGCGTTTTGTATCCGTATGTGTTTCCGCTGCGTGTCCTCTCACATAGGATATAATTAAACATCTAGACAAGATAACTTTAAAACAAATTTTCTAGGGTTGCTAATCGGAGTTGAGCCTTAATGGGTTTCACTTCGGTTTTCCCTGTGTAACCCATTCGATGCAGTCTGCCGGCTAGGCTGAGTCGAGGGGGTTACAAGGTTGATAGGATCCTTAGATTTTTGAAGCCAATCCTGAGTACAAATCAAAGCCTCAACCATCTTCGGAGTTAATGAACTTCTAAAATCATCTAGAACACATCAACCAATGCTGAATGCACTCTCTGAAGTAAATGTCTAGATAGGGGTAGAGAAAACATCTCGAGCAATATGTCCAAGAACAGGGTATCTTAGACTATTTAGTTTCTACCACAATAATATATCAAATGAACTCGAGTTGTCTGCTTCTTCCCCCTCAGTCAAGTATCTATGTAACTCAGATTTAATTTCCAAACCAACTCGTTGTTTCTTCAACAGAAATTGTTGCACGGCCAAACTCATCTTTAATTGATTTGTAGTATCTGAAAATTTGGCCAGAACACTAGATTGATCTTGGTGGACCATAACTCTCCCAACAAGGGAAAAGTATTCATCAAACAAACACTGAAATTCTTTATCAATCACTTTCATATCTCACTAGCAACATTAGGAAAAAGCAAATGTACCCCGAAGCTCACAAAATCCATTTTACGTCGCGGATCTAAGATAATTCCCAAGTAAACTAGAAAGTTGATCTTTTTGGCATCACCCTAATACCTATTATACTTAGTCCTCATTTTGGAAGCCATAGAGATTATATCTAAATCTTCACAATTTAACCACCCATCAAGTAAACAATGTATATCTATCAATATTTTTTGAAAGAAATGAGAGGTGACGTATAAAGATCCGGATAACTTTAATGTAAGATCATAGAAAGGCTTTAAAACTTTTACAGTTCTTCGAATATTTTCCCAATCATCAATTGTAGGGACTCCATCTCCAGCTGTGAGATCAACAAAAAAGCTATGGTCTTCATGACCATATGAATCAACTGCACGCTCATATTTTTCAGCCACTTCTAACATTGTGTACGTTGAGTTCCACTTAGTAGGCACATCTAAACACAAATGAGCATTAGTGTCTATCATTTCTTCTTCTACCCAATTGTAGAACTTTTTCATCCTTGATGGTGATGCTCTTATGTACCTTACATCAGCTCTAACTCGGTCAACAGATACAAAAACATATTTAACACCTTCTTGCACAATGAGATTAAGAACGTGTGCAACACATCTCGTGTGCATAAATTTCCCATTTGCGACACAAGCATTTTGATGGCTCAATTTTTTTCTCAGATATTAAATACCAACACCATTAGCTAATGCATTATCAACTGTAACAATGTAGACCCTCTCAATCCCTCAATCTCGAATGCACTTTTCAAGGGTTTGGCCTATGCTTTCACCACTATGAGCAGATATTGGACAAAAATTTATGATTCTCTTTTGCAACATCCACTATCATCTATCCAATGTGTTGTAGGAACCATATAAGACACTCTTTGCAATTAAGTCCAAGTGTTCGTTGTTAAACAAATTCTACTCGTAGCATCTTTACTAAAAGAATTCTTCATCACTATTTTCATGGATTTGAATAAATCGAGACAATCCCTTCTGATTGTAAAACAAGATGAGAGATGAAACCTTGGGCATGCTATAGAAAGAAACGACTTAAACCCTTCTCTATCTACAATTCGAAAGGGTAGTTCATCCACGACTATCATGCGAATTAACGACTTTCTAATAGCATCTTCGTCAAATTTCCAAATTGAAAATTTTGAATTTGGATCTTCAGAGCCAATCTTAGAAAATGTCAATTTTGATTGTTTATGATTCGAAGTATTACCTTTAAGTTTTTTCAAGCGTGTCTTCAAATGATTGTTCTAATTGGTTGTAGAACCCCATCTTTCCATAGAGTAAGTTTTGCCACAATGAATTCACCTCGCCCTATGCTCTGATTGCTCTCCATCTTTAGTTTTATATTTGGTGAAATGATTCCAACATTCTGATCTTAGTTGTTGTTTCTTTCGGGCAGTTTTCTTATGTAGAACTAATGTTTTGATATAATAATTGAAAAATGTTTTGGACTAATTTGAAAAGAATTTAAAACTTTGTTTTAAGTCCAAACAACTTGAATTTATGTTTGAGGGATCTTAAAAGGTTTTTGGCAATGTTTTTATTGAATTTAAATAGCCAAACTTAAGTTTTCAAGCTAGCCGTATCGATACGGTCCAACCCGTATCGATACCTTTTTGCCCAGTTTGGTCACTGCCAAAACCCGTATCGAAACAGGCTTGGTCGTTTTGATACGGATCAGGATCGTTTCGATACGCCTGGTAAGCGTACTGATCCCCTTTCTAACAACCCCAACGGCTATTTCCCAACGGCCATTTAAAAGTGAAACCGTATCGATACGCCCTCAAGCGTATCGATACGCCTAGGCTGGAAAGAGCCCAATGGCTAGTTTCTGATGAAGGCCGTACCGATACGGGTCCAAGCATATCGATGCAGAAGGCTGTAGAACAACATTAATAAAGGGAAATAAAGTCCTCAACGGCTCCAAATCATCCCTAACGGCTAGTAACGGCTATAAACTCATCAAGGAGTATAAAAGGGACCTCCAAGCATCAAGATATGGTTAATGCTCATATTGTCAATCAACAAATGATCAAGAATTGTCTTAGAGCTTAAATTGTCATTTATTGTATAGACAAACACTAGTGAGCCAAAATTGTCAAATTTGCTCAAGTGTTTTAGGTTTTGGGTGAGTGCTAAATTGTGCAAACAAGTACCTATTAGAGGGATTTAAGTTTGCTTATTGTTTCTCTTTGTAAAAGAGGGTTTGATCAAGGCTTTGGGTAGAAAGCTTGATCGATGTAAAGGGTTTCCTCCTAAGCCTAGAAAAGGGGACGAATCAATAGTGGATTGATTGGAAATCCTTAGTGGGGAGCTAAGGTAGTAGATGTAGACCTTGGTTAGAAGGTTGAACCACTATAATTCATTGTGTCAATTTACATTTTAGCTTCCACACCACCTCCACCCAAAAATCTACCTTACCACCACTTGGTGAGCCACATCGGTTGAACGAATCGAGCTCATCACAACTCAACATCTTATTTGTAGTCGTATTCGTTGTCTTTGGATCATTGCCTTTAGTTGGAGAAGAACTTTGTGAACTTTTAGTAGAAGTGTGTTCACATGGTTGTGAGCTTTGACTACCTTGTGATTCACTCATCTATAATGTGAAAATAATGGTTGTTAGTGAAATATGTCGAAATATATGCAAGAATACATGTGAAATAACATTGATGAAAATATGCTCTGATAAACACATATAAATGGTACTAGTTATGAAATTTATTAGTAGATTTCAATAGTACTGGACTACGGATAAACAACTGCATAAATATATAATTGAAAAACCTGCAAAAAAAATTGTAAAAATTCATAGAAGATTATCACAGAAAGTTTGTCTCCAAGAAACAACAAGTCATGAAAAATAGTAATTTTTGACAAACATTCAAATGGCACAACCATCTTAGCTAATTTACTGAAAAGATGGCAAATCCATGAACCATAAATATGATGATTAAAGGATCATCAGCAAGGAAATTGCATTCTACTCCCATTGCTCAATGATTGTTGCTTTTTGGAATGTTAAGGGGTTGAATCACCCTTAAAAGCAAAGAAAAGTGGATCAAAGATTGAATTCTTTACACGTTAATGTTGTTTGCCTTCTTGAAACCAGAGTTAAAGAGGAAAAGGCTCAAAATATTGTTACGCAGCATTTCACTGATTTCAATTGTGCTTTCAATTATGAATTTGATGATAACGGTCGAATTTGAATCATATGGAAGAAAAATCTAGTTCTTTCTGTTTTGCACACCTCTGCTCAAGCTATGTCCACCCAGGGAACATTCTTAGGTGCTAGTTTTGCCCTCACTGCTATATATGGAAGCAATGATGATTCTGAAAGAAGGCTTCTTTGGTTCCATTTGAAAGAATTAGGTTTATCCTTTGCTTCTCTTCCTTGGATCCTTGGAGGGGATCTTAATTTGATTGCTTATTCACATGAAACTTCTTATTATGGTGCTGTGGGCCTTGTTGTTACTTCTGCTATGAGGGATTTGACAGATTGTATGGAGGAGTTGTCCTTGTCTGATCATTCTTTCTTTGGTCCTTTTCATACATGGTCAAACAAACAATCTGAAAATTTCCTGGCTAAAAAACATGATAGAGTTCTTATAAATTCATGTTGGTACAATTCTTTCCTCGACTCCTTTGTTGAGTTTCAGGCCCTTGGAGAGTCTGATCACTACCTTGGTCTTGCTTGTTTTAAGAAAGAATCTCATGTTTCTATGCCTAAACCTTTCAAAATTTTCAATCTATGGACCTTGCATCCTAATTTTCTTAGAATAGTAAAGGAATCTTGGGATCTTCCTTCTCTTAGGACTCCTTTGCAAGTTCTATTCTCCAAGCTGAAACGATTGAAGAGTTCTCTTAAAAAGCTGAATAATGAGAATTATTCTAACATTTCTCAATGAGTTCAGGCTAAGCAAAGTCAATTAGAAGAAGTCCAGCTTCTAAATCTCTCTCTTGGTGATAATCCTGTTACTATTGATGAGGAAAAGACCATTCAAGTTGAGCTGCTGGACTTAGAGAAGGCTAAGTCCTTTTTTTTATCAGCAAAAAGCCAAGGTTAAGTGGCTTCAAGAGGGTGACCAAGGCTCTAAATTCTTTCATTCTTTTGTTGCTGCCAAAAAGAAAAAATACTATTAGAGTGTTGTTAGATGATCAAGGTGTTAGACATGAAACTTCAAAAGGAATGTCTAATGTGGTTACTGGTTTTTTCACACCCCTAATTGGCACCCCTGATTCAAACGTCTCTGGAGTTGGTGTTGATCTTTTGAAGGACTTGCTCCAGTATTCTCTACTTGTTGGTACCTCTGATATGCTTTGTAGGGAGATCTTGAATGCTGAAATCAAAGTTGCCATCTTCAATCAAGGGAATGACAAAGCCCCTGAATCGAATGACTACAAATCTTTGTTCTTTAAAACTGCCTGGTCTTTTGTGGGGGGGGGGGGGACTTTGTTTCTGCAATCAAGTATTTCTTTGCTACTTCCTCCATGTTGCCATCTTTCAATGCCACAACCTTGGTCCTTGTCCCTAAGGTACCTATCTTTGCTTGGCCAAAGGTTTCCGGCCTATTTCTTGCTACTATTTGGTTTGTAAGATAGTCAGCAGGATACTAGTTGACAAGCTCTCTCCTTTCTTCCCTGACATGGTTGCTTTGAATCAAACTACTTTTGTCAAAGGTCGAAATATCATTGATAACACGTTGTTGGCTTATGAACTTGTTAAGGGGTATGCTAGGAAATCACTTCCTCCTAGGTGTCCCCTTAAGATCGATCTTCAAAAGGCTTTTGATACTTTGAGTTGGGACTTTATCTTGATTGTTCTTGAAGCTTTAGGCCTGCTTGAGTTGTTCGTAGGTTGGATTAATGTAACACCCCCTCCCAATTTGGTAGGGATTCGAGTTGGATAGTGTTAACGAAAGACTTATTGGAGGCTCAAATACGGAATCGAAGTTCATATTTTAGTCCGAGTACTTTACTATTCATTCTTAAAGCTTAGCCACTCTATTCGTTACTAATCTTATCAGAATTGGGGTCAATTTTAAACTTTTTATACTTAGGGGACTTAATCGTAAAGTTTACAAATTAGCGATCCTAATTAGAGTTCTTTATTACCAACTTTCAATTAAACATCCTAATTATTGATCTATGAAGTTCCGTTGCTATCAGATATCATTTACTAAACCAATTAAACCGAATAGAAACTAGTGACCATTTTGTAAACTGCCTAAAATTCATTTTAAGCATTGCTAACCGGATTAACTGAAACAATATCAATACCCTAGTGGCCGTATTTATACGCTAAGCTTAATTTTAAATTTCCAGATTCAAAGGATATCAAGCCCGTACCGATACAGCTAAGCCCATACCGATACACGTTGACTGCGTTGACCTCGTACCGATACGCTCTAGGACCGTATCAATACCAATTTTCAAACTAGATTCCAGTGACCAATTTCCATACCAATAAACCTATATTGTATCGATACGCCTTATTTTCTAAGACAAATTATGCATGACGGTATCGATACGCCTTGACCTGTAATCACAAAATTTTTCTGGTTTTTATCCGATTTGACCTAGCAATTCATATCCAAATGCAGTAAAACTTTACCGACAAGTTTTAAACATTATAAACTATCAGCATGCCAACTTTTATGCTGATTTGAATCCATTTACTATGGTTACCACATTTAAGCCAAATATGCACATTAACACCATTTTTAAGCCATACTAACATGTCACTTAGGGCTTTTTGACCTTATACAAAACATAGACGTTACACATACAACAAAATAGCCATAACCAACTAATTTAACTACTTTGTCACCATTCTAGAAGTTCATAGGGACAAAACAGATTACTCTAAAGCTTGTGGTGACTTGTCGATCTTCCAATTAACTTCGATCTCGAACCAATACTTTTCTTAACCTGAAATGTGGAAGATGAATGCATTAGACTTGCATAGTCTAAGTGAGGTAGCCATAAACAGTGCATGAGCATGATATGCAACTTAACATATTTCATTAGCAATCTCAATTATACTAACATATATCATATATCTTAACATAACATAACATAATAGCATGCTTAACATGTCACATGGTATCATATCCACAAGAATCAATAACATATCAATAGTTTCACATCAATAGCATTAATTAATAATTTTCCTTGGATCGATTCCATTGTATTTGGATACACGAATTCCACCTCTATACCAACGACAAAAATGGTCTAGTCATATTCCCTCCGCCGCACCAACTAACCAATACATAGTAACATCCCTCTGTCGCTCCACAATAAAGGTCGTAGCCTAACTGTTGGGTTTTTCGTGCTCAATTTCCTTCAACCGTTTTAGCTCTCCAAGTGTGGAAAAGTTGGATATTTGGGTGATTTAGTGGGAGGTGAAAAATGGACAATAAGACACAAGGATTTATAGTGGTTCGGCCTTCTAACAAGCACCTACATCCACTACCTTAGCTTCCCACTAAGGATTTCAACAAATTCACTCTTGAATTTCTTCCCCTTTTATAGGCTAAGGAGGCAACCTTTACACACTCAAAGCTTTCTAACCCAAAGCTTGAGTAAACCCTCTTTACAAGATAAATTCTAAGCAAACTTGAAATCCCTCTAATAGGTATTTGTTTGCACTAATAAGCTCTCACCCAAAACCTAAAACATTTGAGCAAATCTAACAATGTTTAGTTCACTAGTGTTGTCTATACAAGAAAATGAACAATTAAGCTCTAAGACAAATTCTTTATCATTATGTTGTTGACAATTGAAGCATTAACCATCTCTTGATGCTTGGAGGTCCCTTTTATACTCCCAATTGAGTTTATAGTCGTTGAGGACTGTTGGAGTTGTTTTTGGAGCCATTAGAGTCTTTATTTCCAACCATAAATGCAGTTCTACAGCTTGGCATATCGATACTCCTCAAACCGTATCGATGGGGTCCCGATAAGGAAGTAACTATTAAGCACTTCAGCTGGTGCATATCGGTATGGTCCTACAATTCAAAAGACCGTTGAGAAAATGACTATTGGGGGTAGTTGAGCGTATCGGTACGCGATACTCCCGTATCGGTACGCGATACTCCCGTATCGGTACGTGAACTAGCCATTGAACTATTTTAAATTCACACCGTATCGATACAGATAAGCATATCGGTACAAGTTTTAGCTACTAGAAAATTACTGTAGTTGAAACCCTAGGGCGTATCGGTACGGTACCAGACCGTATCGGTACGAGTACTTGAAAAGCATGGTTTTGACTACTTTAAATGCACTTTAAATCATCCCAAAGCCTTGTAAAACCCTTAAACATATTTTCAAGTTGTTTTTTACTAAAAACATATTTTTAAATTCTTTTCAATTTATTCCAAAACATTTTTCAAATTTTATATCAAAACACTTAGTTCTACAATCTCCCCCTTTTTGATGTAATAAAACCAACTTGAAAAATTATTTAGGATTCTCCCCCTTAGTAAGAAAAAATTGAATAAGACATTTAAAAATCTAATGAAGTTAAAGCTCCCTCTTATTCTCTTGAAAAATCAAATTTTCAAACCATTTCCCCCTTTTTGTTATACCAAAAAGAATTTAAAAAGACATTAGACTCAAAATAACTTAGGAGGTTTTAAAAGATTTGACACAATTAAAAACTTTTGGTTTTAAACATGCCCCCTTACTCAAAGCATCATAAAAATGTTAGTCCAACATATATGATAATCTAATTGAAATTAAACAAATAAATCAAATTAAACAACTAAAACAACTAGATTTTACCACACTTGAACTCCAAGGGAGGATGTGAAACCTTCCTTCTTCAAGTGTTCTTGCTTGTGTGCATGGAGCTCCCCCTCAATATTTGACTTGTTGATCATTCTCCATCACACCTAAACAAGACAATCAAGTAATTTTTGGTATCCAAGTTGCTTTGGATCCATAGACATTAGTAGCACAAAATTTAGTTCCCTAAGAAATCCATTTTTCAATTTCATCCTTTTTAGTTGAAGTGGTTAGTCCTTTTGGGACCTAAACACTTCTAAAACATTTTCCATTTATAAATATTGGTGCACTAGATTGTCTAACATAAAAGTTTGATTTTCCAAAATTATTTTTCTTTTGAAGTTCATTGAAAATCAAATCTTTTTCCTTCTTAAGATCATCAATTTCCTTTTGATGATCTTTAGTTCATCGTTTGAAGCAAATTTTGTAAATCTAAAACTTTAAGTTCAAAATCTTTAAGTTTTGCTTCAAACTCTAGATTTGTTTTGGAAAGCAAATCATTTTCCTTTTTCAATTTTAAAACTAACTTTTTGTTCTTTGAAAATGATACCTTGAATTCCAAAAGAAAATCATCATAGGCATCTTGTAACTCATCAAATGTATATGAATTTGAAATTGATGAGTTAGAAGTTACCCCCCCCCCCCCTCATTGAGGGCCATGAAGCATAGGTTGGCAATTTCATCTTCATCGGTGGAGTCTTCATCACTCCATGTTGCCACATATGCTTTCTTTGAAGATGATCCCTTTTATAGCTCTTGTGGAAATCCTTCATCTTCTTTTTTCGATTCATGCTTGGATTTTTCCCTTTCGCTCTTCATGAACCGGGTGAATTTCTTGAAGAGATAGGCCATCTTTTCATCTTCGCTTTCCTCCTCACTTAGTTCTACATGATGGCATGTGGAGGATTTGAGAGCAACGACACTCGCATTGGTGCCTAGCTCGATGAACTTCTTCTTCCCCATCTTTTTTATCTCTTCCTTTTTCTTCTCCTCTTCTTTATCCTTCTTCATGATTTCATCAAGCTTCAATGTTTTTAAATTTTTTGCTTCGGTGATAGCACTCTTCTTTGAGTCTCATGACTCGGGAAGAGAATAGATAAGCTTTCGGACAAGCTTTTCTTCTGGAATGACTTCTCCATAACCTTTGAGTCCATTGGTGATGGTGGAGAATCGATGGAACATCTTCTCAATGTCCTCTTTCGGATCCATCTTGAAGTTCTCATACTTATGGTTGAGGAGGCCGATCTTGGTCTCTTTTACTTCGTTTGTACCCTCATATATAACTTCGAGTTTGTCCCAAACTTCCTTGGCACTCTCTCAAGAAGACATCTTCTCGTATATGTTGAGGCTAAGTGCACAAAAGATGAAGTGCAAAGCCTTGCAATTTAGCTCCATCTTCTTACGATCGTCGGCACTCCGCTCCACCTTGCTTCCTTGTGGTATGAATAGGCCATCTTCTATAATATCCCAAAGCTTGTAGTCTTTGGATTTGACAAAGAACATTATCCTTGTCTTCAAACAAGCATAATTTGTCCCATCGAAGAATGGTGGCTTGTCGATGGATTGCGCCATTGAGCCGGTTGTTTGAAATATTGATCGAGCTTGCTGGATCGCCTCAATAGGATGTTAATCCTCTTCAGTTGAGCCAAGCTTTGATACCAATTGTTGGGTTTTTCATGCTCGATTTCCTTCAATCGTTTTAGCTCGCCAAGTGTGGAAAAGTTGGATACTTGGGTGATTTAGTGGGAGGTGAAAATGGACAATAAGACACAAGGATTTATAGTGGTTCGACCTTCTAACAAGAACTTACATCCACTACCTTAGCTTCCCACTAAGGATTTCAACAAATTCACTTTTGAATTTCTTCCCCTTTTCTAGGCTAAAGAGACAACCTTTACACGCTCAAAGTTTTCTAACCCAAAGCTTGAGTAAACCCTCTTTACAAGATAAATTCTAAGCAAACTTGAAATCCCTCTAATATGTATTTGTTTGCACTAATAAGCTCTCACCCAAAACCTAAAACACTTGAGCAAATCTAATAATGTTTAGCTCACTAGTGTTGTCTATACAAGAAAATGAACAATTAAGCTCTAAGACAAATTCTTTATCATTATGTTGTTGATGTAATCACTAATTTTGTCCGGGGTGTTAACCCATTTTTATTTTTTTATAAATAATGGGCTTTGTTACTTTTCTTAATATATAGTTTTATACATGTAATTTGGGTTTTAGTTTTTTTTTTATGTTATATGCTTGGTTTTAATGCATGCATATTTTGGTTTGCCTGTGTTTTTTAATGTTATGTTTATTTGTGACATGCATTTACAATCGTCATTCATGTGAATTTTAATGTTCTAGTTTGCATAATAATAAATTTCAATCATAAAAAGGAGATACTTATTAATTCGCGCATTCAGGTTAAAATATCCTAGCTTATTGGATATTCCCCGAATATTCAGATTAATTTGCATCGTCTAAAGGTGAATTCGTAAGAAATTAAAACGAACAAGACCATGACATCATACTTTATCTGCTTGCATCATTCATAAAGGTGATGTACGTGATCCGAACCCTAAACTAACACGATAGTTAGACTTATATTATGTCGGTTTAGTCTTTGGTCTGGTGTACCGTCATCCTTTTAATTGAATATCTAATTAATTCGAAACTACGGATTTGATAAATCTCGTGCAATTAAAGTTTAATTTTCAATTAAGAACTCCTAATTAAATCAATTTTAAATTTCAAATAATTTCTATCGATTAAAAGCAACAATTATTTTGGTACCGATTTCCGGGCATGATAGGGGTGCTAACTCTTCCCCACACGTAACCAACTCCCGAACCCTTTCAAACGAATCTCTGGTTTAGTTTTTATGGTGTCCGGCCTACCTCAGTAGCCGGTGGCGACTCCAAAAATTTTAAAGTTTTTCCAAAAAACGCGAATTTTTTCCCCTTTTGATCGATTTTTTTCAAAAAGTGGGACATTTCAAGGTTTCCAAGAAAAAACCTTATTACAATTGACAATTGAAGCATTAACCATCTCTTGATGCTTGGAGGTCCCTTTTATACTCCCAATTGAGTTTATAGCCGTTGAGGGCCGTTGTGGTTGTTTTGGAGCCGTTGGAGTCTTTATTTCCAACCATAAATGCAGTTCTGCAGCTTGGCATATCGATACTCCTCAAACCGTATCGATACGGTCCCAATAAGGAAGTAACCGTTGAGCACTTCAGGTGGTGCGTACCGTTACGCCTAGTAAGTGTATCGGTACAGTCCTGCAATTCAACATATCGTTGAGATAATGACCGTTGGGGGTAGTTGAGCGTATCGGTACGCGAACTAGCTGTTGGATAATTTTAAATCACACCGTATCGATACAGATAAGCGTATCGGTACAGGTTTTAGCTACTGGAAAATTACTGTAGTTGAAACCCTAGGGCGTATCGGTATGGTACCAAACCGTATCGGTACGGGTACTTGAAAAACATGGTTTTGACTACTTTAAATGCACTTTAAATCATTCCAAAGCCTTCTAAAACTCTTAAACATATTTTCAAGTTGTTTTTGACTAAAAATATATTTTAAATTCTTTTCAATTTAGTCCAAAACATTTTTCAAATATTATATCAAAACATTTAGTTCTACACTAACCTATACCAATGATCTCATGAATTCTATGGCATGCTAATTGTATCCAATGATCTCATGAATTCTATGGCATGCTAATTGTATCCAATGCTCTCGAATCCAAGGTTATATAATCAATAATTCAATAACGGTATTCTAATAACAATAGTATCATATCGATTAATCAATAGCAATGATTCATATCAATAGATCAATAATAATGATTCATTGATTTTGATGGCAATAACAACAATGCTTCGGACATGTATTCAATATAATACTTACCAAGAGTTACCAATATAACTTTCGATAATGTTTTATCCAAAACCCTTCAATTCAATGGTTAGTAAATCAATAATCAATGATTCGAGATGACACCTAGCCACTCTCGAGACTCCGACTACACTCACCTTGATACGAAGGCTCTTGGATCACAATTCCTTTACTCCTAGCTTTCTTGGGAGATATTGGATTGTCTTTCTCCACTTCTGGAGCTAGGTAAACGAAAGGATGAATTAGAACTAGTATATCGATACCAAAACCGACATTAGAATTCAACATGGCCTTTAGCTATAAAGCTTCCATGGATTAGATTACGAACCCTAATTTGAAATAGAATTAATCATAAATCTTCTATGGTTTATCAAGTTGATGGAGGGTTTCTTCTTACCTTGTCGATAGCTACGAGGTGATATCTTTAAATCAAAGAAAGCTTGAGCTCAAAAGACCCAAATAGAAAGGTGTGTACTTGCTTTGGTGAAGGAAATATCAATGGAGGCGTGAGCTTAGGTAGAATATGAAGATGGAAAATGGTGGGGTTTTGCTCCCGGTGAAGGTAAAACATTAAAGAAAGGCCTTCTCTTGTTTCATTTTAATAGAACCAAAGTTTCTAATCATTCTCCCACCTTCAAATGAGATATAGGAGGCTTTCCTACCCCTAAGGGTTTGCTAAAACCCAAGCCCATCATTCATGCCTTCTAAGGTAAATGATGATTAACTATCATCTTTTCTTTGCTTTAGATAATCACTCATGAAGTGGGTGGCAAGCAACCAGGTGAATCATCACCACTTCATTTTTCTTTTAATTTGGCTTTCAAACATATTTGAATAGAGGACCCGTATCGATACGCTTTCATGACCGTATCGATACGATCAAGCTTTAACATGTAAGTTAGTTATTGGCAGTTGGACCATATTGATACAACTCTTACTGTATTGATACCCTTAGCTCAATTTCAATATTTTAGGCATTGAAAAAGGTTTCAATTCAAAGTTTTGGACTTACTAAAGTCACACATCAATAAAAAAGATCATAAAACTTAATATCGATGTAATATCTAGACTTTTTAGTATAGGATTTTCGATCGCCGGAACCCAATTCTGACTAAATCGGTTTTCGGGATGTGACAATTAAAGCTTGCTTGACTACCATTAGATTCTATGTTGTTCTCAATGGCAGCTTAGTGGGGGGGTTTAAAGGTGGTGGGGGCATTAGGCAGGGGTACCCCCTCTCCCCTATCTTCTTGTCCTTGCTATGAATATGCTTTCTAAGTTGTTGGATCTTGCTGCTCCAAAAAAGAACTTTGACTTCCACCCTAAATGCAAGAAACTTGGGCTGACACATCTAAGTTTTGCTGATGACCTTTTAATTTTCTGTAAGGGTTTACTAGACTCAGTCCTTGGAATTAAATGCATCATTGAGAAGTTCTATGATTGGTCTGGGCTTAGATTGAATGCTGCATAGAGTGAGCTCTTTGCCTTGGGGATCAATCATGATAGCTTAGATGATGTCAAAAGGATTTTTGGTTTTCATCTGGGTTTCCTTCCTATTAGGTATCTTGCCGTGCCTCTTGTCACTAGGAAACAAACTGAGAAGGATTGCCTCCCTCTCATTGAAAAGATCAAAGTTAAACTGGGGCATTGGTACAATCTTAAGCTCGGTTATGTTGGTCATCTCCAATTGATTCGTGTTGTTATCTTCAACATTGTAAATTTTTGGTGTCGACAGCTTATTCCGTCTCATTATGTTCTCAAGAGAGATGAACAACTTTGCATGAGGTATTTCTGGAAGGGATCTGATTCTCCAGCTGCAGACGCGAAAGTTAGTTGGTTGCATATTTTCTCTTCCAAAGCTCAAGGTGGCTTTGGTTTGAGGGATTTGAAATCCTGGAACAAAGCTTACATTTTCTCTCTTATGAGGAATATCTTAGCTAGATAGGAGTCTCTGAGTATCTTGGATCCAATCCTATGTTTTGAAGGGTGTTAGTTTGTGGCAAGATGACATTAAGTCTCATTTCAGTTGGTACGTGAGAAAGATCCTTAAAGCTCGAGATGAGGCTCTTTCTTTGTTTGGTATTGTTAGGGATTGGTCTCTAATTACTAACACTTGGATCTGGTCTGAGCTTCGTATTAAAGTGCTATTGTTCCTTGGTATAGTCTGATCTGGTTCCCTTTGCATGTGCCTAAACATACTATCATTGCTTGGCTTTCCGTTTTGGACAGACTTTCCACCAAGGATCGCCTGATAAAGTGGGGCTTCACGGTGGACAATAGTTGTGTCTTTTGTGGTGCCATTGAGAGTAGGGAGCATTTTTTCTTTTCATGTCTTTTTTCGAGAGAAGTTTGGAGGGGAGTACCGCGTTTATGCAATTTAACTCGTCAGATCATGGATTGGGACAAGGAACTCTTGTGGGCTACTTCTTTCCTCAAAGGCAAAACTTTGATTGCTGGTATCTTAAAGGTAACATGGAGTGCTCATTTGTATCTAGTGTGGAATGAGAGAAACTCCAAAAATTTTCAAGGTTGTTTCAGATCTGTTGGGACTATCCTGGACCTAATCAAAGAGGTGGCATGCATTCAATTTAATAGGAAAAATATTGACAGACATGATTGTGTTAATTTTCAGCTTTATAATGTTTGGGGCATCCATTCTTGAGCTTTGTTCTCTGTAATTTGTAGCAGTTTTCACTACTCTCTTTTGGGTAATAAAATCAAAATTTATCCAAAAAAAACTTTACAAAATGATATTAATAATTTAAGGGTAATTATTCCATGCAAAAACGCTTGTGGAAACTTTGTTTACACAAGTGTCTTAGTTTTAGGGTTTATATGCTCTATTTAGAGTTTAGGGTTTATGAGTGTAAGTGTAGCAATTTTGAATTTGTGGCTTGTTGATAAAATTTGGGTTGAAGGCTAAAATTTAGGGTTTATAGGCTAAAACCTAAACCCTTAATCATATTACCATAAACCCTAAACTTTAACCATGAACCTTAAACTCTAAATTCTAACCATGAACCCTAAATTCTAAACTCATACACTAAACATTAAACTGCAATCTTAAAGCCTAAAATTAAGGTGCTTGTGGAAACAAAAAATTTCACCGTCTGCATATGAGATAATAATCCATAATTTAATACCAATTTAAAATTTAAATGTGATTGGAACCCAAAGTGATCTCAGTGGAAAAACGAATATGTTTATCCTAGGAGTAGGGATGACAATTTAATCTGAATCCGATCCAAAGAAAAAAATATGATCCAAATTCGATTGGAAAAAGTCTGAATCCGAAAAAGGGCTCGAGTCCTAATATGAGGCAGATCAGGTATGGATACTGTCAGGATCCAATTCGAATTCGATCTAAGTCCATGTCCGATCTGAATTTGATCCATAACTGAGTTCGAATCAAAACATTTATGTCTTTTAATTCTTTAAAACAAAATATCATTTATAATTTTTATATTAAAATAATAATATAACATATATAAAGTAAAAAAGTTAACCTAAATACATTAAAAGAAACATAACTATATATTAGGTAACTTAGAATAATGGTAAAAAAAATTAACTTATATATATATATATATATTAAAAGTGATGATAAAAAAATAAATATATTAAAAATGCAATAATAATAATAATAATAATAATAATAATAATATTTACTATGATTTATATCTTTGAAGTAAATTTAATATATTGTAATATATCTACGTACATCATATGCTATTATGCATATGTATATAAATATGAAAAAAATGTAAGATAAAATCATAAACAAACAAGCAAGAAAATAAATACAATGGAGAAATAAATAAATGCAAATATCCATCAATTACCGAAAATTAAGAAAATTAGTGAATAAAATAGTAAATGAAGTGAAATTGTAAGATAAAGTTGAGATATATTAAGCTAAAATTATGAATAAAAATAGGAAGCAAATTAAAAGCGTAAATAATAACCACAAAAATTTAAATGTACTCAACAAACAAGACACGGAATTTATTGAGATAAAAATTTTGATATAAGTATTATGAAAATTATTTTTGGACTTAAACAATATTTCAAAAATAATTCAAATTCCAACAAACTTGAAATATATGTTTTTAAAGTTTTAAAACCTCAAAAATATGTGTTAATAATTGTTTTATAATTATAAATATTTTTGTGTTGATTAAAATATTTTTAAAGTGTTAAAGATATTTTTAAAGGTTTAAAAAAAATAAAAAATACTATTTGACACTGTTCATGAATAGGAAGTACCGGTAAGCACAGTTCATGTACCGGTACACAATGTTCACGTATGGGTACATATTGTTCATGTACCGATATCGAGCTACCAAAAATTTAAATTTAAGCATGTAATGGCTATATTTTGAAGGAGTATCGATATCCACTTTCGAGTACCGATACCCGCTAGACAAAACTGTTTTTTTAACAATTCCTACTTAGGGAGAGGGAAGGGGAAAATTGCTCTTACTGGGTCTAGAACCCACAACCTAGGGGGACGGGAGGTGTCAACTGAGAGCTTTTGACCACTTGCTCTAGAAGTTGTTGACCATAACTACTTTTTATGAAGGAAAAAAAATTCTCCAACGGCTCCAAACCTTCCCCAACGAATATAAACAGCTAGTTTTATATTCTACACTATAAATACAAGCTCGGGACACTTGAAGAACAAGAGGAAGGGCATCCAAGCTTAAAGATCAAGAGTGCAGAGTTTTTCATTGTATATTTTATTTTATCTCCTGTAATTCTTTAGTCCAATCCTAGTGAACCAAAATGTGTAAACACACACCTAGAGAGATATTAAGTTTACAAATGTCAAAACCTCGTAATTAAGAGATAGGTTCTAGTTGAGCCTTAGAAAAATTAAGGAGATTTTATTTTAGTCTTTGAAAAGATAGGGATGTAAAGGTTATCTCTTTGTCTTGCAAAAGGAAAGAATTCATTAGTGAATTAAAAAGTTCTTAGTGTGAATGCTAAGGTAGTAGATGTAGACCTTGGTTGAGAAGATCGAACCACTCTAAATCGTTATGCAAAATGTTCATCATTTTTTAATGTTTCCCATTCTTTCAAGAGACCTTTTTACGACATATTTGGGTGGAAAACCCTTTTTTAATTATTATATAAAACTTTGGCTCCCTCCCAAGATTATTTGGAAAAATGACCCCCAAACTTGCCACGTAATGAAACCTCGCGTTCTCTGGGAAGCGAGATGCGAACTCACGTTCTCTGGGAAGCGAGATGCGAACTCGCGTTCTACAGAGCACGAGTTCTGTCTACATGGCCTCGTTAAATGAAATAACGGTTTTTCAGGAACTCGCGTTCTGCAGAACGCGAGGTCCTCGAGAATTTGAAAAGGCGGCTGAATATATCGCACAGAAATCGCGTTCTGCAGAACGCGAGTTCTGTGCATATCTGGGTTGAAAAACTAGGAAAAACAAGGGTGGGTAGGCCTATTCGAGCCCAATTTTGGGATTGTAAATCGTATATTTTTAGCGAACATCAAGTTTAGGTTCGTAGTACTGGAAATTCTCTATCGTATGACACCAAGACGATCAATTTTCGTCCATTCTAAATTGGCTTAAAATGGCTTCCAAAACCCTATGCTATCATCCTTTTTGAATGAAATTGCCTTTGAAGAACAATTGATAATTTCGGTTTAGTAATCGCATAAAAGTAATAAAAAAACTGAAATTAAATAAACATTTAAAAGTTTAATTATAATAGATAAACAAAATTAAAATACGGTATAAAAAAAATGTCTGGAATAAAAATATTAGAAACATAAGTACATATCCATTAAAAAAAGACTAATGATGTCTATGTCCACCCGTTCCACAGTCGGGTGGACGACGATCCCGATCTGGATTCCTCCGAACAAGCTGTGCTGGGCCTTGGTCCTCCTTCTCATCATCATCTCTACGATACGTGGACCTCTACTGGGCCCGGGCGGGGAGTAAAACAAGCTACCCGGCGGTGTTTGCTCCACAATTCTATAGTCAAACTGAGATGCCAACGGTGGAATATCGATCACCGGAAGACCACTCGTCGGCATATGGGGATAGTAGGCATCGGAGAAGCCGAACTTAGGAGGAGGCCTCGTCTGCTGGAAAGTCGAAGGACCGCTAAAATTCTGAAATGTTGTGGCAGAAGATGAGGCCCTTGCAGTGTCAGTTCGCGGTCTCGGACCGCGCTACCTCGACTGGCTCTGGCTCGGTCGACGTGTGGGGCGTGGGTGGTTTCGGGGAGCTTGGGGAAGCTCTTTCTCGCCCTCCTCGTCAATAAGGATATGCTTCTTCCCATTGACCCCATACCACTGAATGTAATCGAAAGTGACCGAATCGACCCAATCTACAATGGTTCGGAGAATGCGTGGGCGACGGGCAAATCGATCATCCCAAATATGTATTCAGTCTTCGTGGTAAAGGGCTCAGTCAATCTCTGTCTTCCCCTGGCGTGTCAGAAGGTGGAATGCGTCCAAATTTGGTGGATCGACGAGCGGAATATTTTGAACGTACCCGAACTGTCGGAGAACCCGATCCGTAGGATGCCACACGAGAATTTCATAGTTGATCAGTGGCACTGTGGAAAGCCATACATGCTGGCGATGCAGAATCTCGGGTGGAGTAATCTGCTGAATATCCTCTGAAGCGTAGGGCCTCCACACGAATTAATTTTCGAATTACCTGATCCTGCCTCAACCTATCCAAAACAAGCATGTACTCTGTTTGGTTTTTCGGCAGGCCCTGGTGGGTCAGTGTTTCGCTCCACCTATCAGTAATGGAAAATAAAAACAATTCGTTAAATGAAATACTTTTAAAATAAAATAAATATAATAAATTAAATAGTACCTCCGAAGAAGAGGAAATAAATAGGGGCGAGCTGTTTAGGCTGTGGGCTTAAAAAAGGCATCTGAAACCAAGCCCAAGACTGAAGGAGTAAACATCATCCTCCAATTGCTGCTCTAGAATGGTCGACGTTTCTGCAAAGCTCTCTAAAAATAAACGCCAAGACAGCTGCTCCCCAACATTTTCCTCTAGCTTCATCGAAATTAGTAAGATGATTAAGCCACATCACGTGCACCTTGGTGCGAGATTTGTCTGGCATTAATATCCCGCCGATAATGCGCAAGATGTGGGAATACGCAAACCGCTGTGAAAATAATAAATAAAACAAAATTTAATAGTAAAGAAAAAACAAGAAATATGGATATTAAAAAAATAAATATTTAATAAACGAAATATATTAAAAATATATAAAATTGTGAAAAAAAAGAAAAAAATATCTAGAGTGTATCTTCATCCGCATGGGGGAGGGTTTTCAAATTCAGCCTCCAAATAAGATAAGGCTATTTTCCCACCGCCCCACGCATCCTTTGGGGGCTCCACTCCCATTTGTTCAGCAAATAGAGTTGGTCAATGCCCTAACGCTACACTCGTAATAAGGTTGCCGTCTGTAGGCAACCCTAGATGATAGGTAACATCCTCCATCGTTATTGTTGCCTCACCTATCGGGAAATGAAAAGTGTGCGTCTCTGGCCTCCAAGGTTCTATTAGCGCGCTAAACAACGATGAGTTACACTTCACCCCCGCTAAGTTCCTCGCTACGTGGCCAAAACCAGCTCGATCAATCCACCTCATAATAGTGGGATCATGTGCGTTGTTGATACAATTAAGGTAACAAGTTAACTGACGTTCGTATCCCTTTAAAAACAAAAAAAAAAATAGTTGGCAAAATGCGTGTAAAATAAAAAAAAGAAAAAAAAATAAATACCTCTTGCGTTGATCTGAAATAGTTACAACAGTGATTCGCGTCATTGTGTAGTAAGCCCGCCATTGTATCGAATGAAAATTAGGTAAGTATAGTGTAAAAAACAAAAGAACTCGCGTTCTGTGGTTGATATGGGGGTAGGGCCACCAATTTATAGAAGAGCTCGCGTCATTTGGGAAGCGATGTTAATGAACCTCGCGTTCTGGGAAACGCGATATTCCAAAGACCTCGCGTTCCACAGGACACGAGGTTCATTGAAAAGACGCGTCACGCAACTGGCGCGTGAACTGAACAGGCAGAAGGGACTTCGCGTTCTGCAAAACGCGAGTTTCTAAAGAACTCGCTTTCTACAGGACGCGAGGTCGTGGGTTTTTTAAATGAAGACTTCCAAGGCGGGAAAGTCATTAATATCCTATTAATTATATATATATTAATATTAATAATAATAATAAATAATGTTATAATAAATTTATTAGCAATAATAATACTAATTTATATTACGATTAAAATATTGTTATAAATATAGTGTAAATAAATAATGTTATAAATATTATTATTTATTAAAAATAATAATATTTTTTTACAATTGAACGAATTTGAGTATTTCATAACAATTGAATTTATAAAATCGTAGTTACACCGAACCCAACATTTCTTAAAAGATCCTCAAATTTTTTTGACGGTGATGATTATCATGAAGGTGGAATTCGTGATGATATCTGTTTGAAATGACAAGCAACCTGGCCTTTCAGCGTATTATGGGGTATCGTAAAAACCCGTATTTAACTTTTGGTGAAACTCGTGCATGCCTTCCAAATTCCCAGATTCCCGGATATTGCGATTTGTTGATGTCGATCAAGAACGATGAAAAATTACGCATAATAAACCCAAGAGGACGTATATATGCAACTACAAATAACAACATATCGCAATATTCGTGAAATTAGTTTGAAAATAAACTTCCCAAATACGTGATATGTTGTCATTAGTAGCTGCAATCGAAAATTGCTGACGTGGATATGGTGACATATATATGCAACTAAAAATAACAACATATCACAATATCTGAGAAATTAATTTAAAAATAAACTTCCCAGATACGCGATATGTTGCTATTAGTAGCTACGATCGAAAATTGTTAAAATTGATGGGTGGGTGGTCCTTGCCTAGCCAAGAGTTGGCTATTTATAGATGGAGGTGGATATGCTGACGTGGTAAACTCGCGTTTTGTAGGACGCGAGGTCTTTTGAAACTCGCGTTATACAGAACGCAAGTTCACTGTGATGTTAGATTTCTGTGAAAATTGCTTTATTCAGAAAGCGAGATTGGTCTATATATTTGCACGCCGATGGATTTTCCTAACCAGTGAAGTTGTTTCATGATTTCGTGATTTGCTGGGTTTTTGAAGTTGGAGTTTTTATGTATTTTTTGTTCCGTTGGGTTCATGATAGTTGGAGTGTTGTCATGATTTTGTGTTTCGCTGGGCCTAGACCCCAGCATGTTACGTTGATTGAAGAATACTTACCGACGTATCGTAATATTCGGGAGCGAGTGGGCGGCTGTCATTTACCGCCAAGAAGTCCAGAGTAAAAGAAGCGAGGGCAGATTCAGATCGACCATATTGCCGATGCAGCCTTATTTTTCTAATGCGGGTCAAAGTTGCTACCATTTCAGAAGATGATGATTAACGCGCTCGGCTTCTTTCACTCTTGACTTTTTGCAGATAATGTATCAACCGATTGACATGAAGATGCAACCCTATTTTGCTAAGGAAGACTTGTTGAAAGTTTTGTTAAATGAAAGTTTGTCCTTCGAATTACCTATATGAAGACTTGTTGAAGTTTTGTTAAATGAAATGCGAACTAAATGTTTCATTCGAATTAAATTTAATTATGTGGTGTTTTTCCTTTACTATAAATACACAACAATTCCACCATCATTTACTCATTCATGTTTCTCCCAAAAACACCCAACGCTAATCTTTTCTTCTCTTATGACAAAATTTCACGCAACATTTTATTATCTCGGTACTTATTTCGAATCAACAATCACCTGCAAAATGTCACTCAAAGATTCATTAAAGTTGACATCAAGCGAGTTTAGTAAACGCGTTAAATGACTCGAACGGAACAAATGTTGCGACCTCGCGTTAAATGACTCGAACAAATTACATTACTAGTCTCCAATTGTCTCAAATATTCAAACATGTACTCAATTATTCAAACATAACACGAGTAAACAATATGAGTATTATTAAATCTGGCGGAATCTCAGAAATGTCAAAGTAAAAGAGACCTCGCGTTCTATACAATGCGTAGTCCCAAGGAACTCGTGTTATACAGAACGCGAGTTCACTGTGAATTCTGTCAAAATTGCTTTATTCAGAAAGCGAGGTTGGTCTATATATTTGCACGCCAATGGAGTGTTTCATGATTTTGTATTTTGTTGGGTTCATGATAGTTGGATTTCTGTCATGATTTTGTGTTTCGTTGGGTTCAAACCCCCGCATGTTACGTTGATTGAAGAATACTTACCGACATATCACAATATTCGGGAGCGTGTGGTCGTCTATCATTTGTCCCCAAGAAGTGCCTAGAAAGTTTTCATTTAAACTTTTCTAGGGCATATTAGAGACTCTTGGAGACTCTTTTCTAAAGTGCAGAGTGAAAGAAGCGAGGGTGGATTCAGATCGACCATGTTGCATAGGCAGCTCTATTTTGCTAATGCGGCCGGTGCCGATTACATTTTCCCACCGGATCAAAGCTTCTACCATTTCAGAAGATGATGATTATCGTGCTCGCTTCTTTGACTCTGGACTTTTTGCATATATTGTATCAACTTTTCGGAGTCAAAGCTTCTACCATGTTATATGACATCTTTTTCCATCCTTTATTAATGTTCAAGGGACCTCGTATTATGTAGAACTTGTATTCAATTATATTATCTCAACATGTTCCATTTAATGTTAAATGACTCAAATAAATTATGTAACCCCCTTAACCCGGCCTAGACGGTTGACCCGAATTAAGAAAGTCACACGGGGAAAACCAAAGTCAACCCGAAAGTCAACCTTGATTAACGACCCTTTTTTTTCTTTTTAATCTTGTCTAGATGCACATTAACCCTAGTTATGATCATTCAAACAACATACTCAAAGATCATAAACATCAGAGATCAAACAGGGACCCAATTGAATAATTTACAACTTTAGGGACCAACTTGCAAATTCTGTAAATTACAGGGACTTAACTCAAATTAAAGTTACCATCTTGAAATTAATCAGGTTTCATGCTTCACTGTCAAATTTCAGCTCAAACGGACATCCCAAACTCTTACAATTGCACAATCAAGATTCAGGACCAAAATGCAAACATTCCAAAACATTTAACTACCAATGGCAGCCCCCAACGGTCACGTGTTCCGAAACAGGGAGAGCCCGTTTCGAAACGCGGGGCCGTTCCGCAACGCGTACCGAAACGAGGGCTGACAGAGGGCTTCCCGTTTCGAAACGGTGTCTCCCGTTTCGGACGCCTGGGCTGATTCAAGGCACCCGTTCCGAAACGGTAGCCACTGTTCCGAAACAGCCTGCTCAGAATGCAGCAAAATGCATGCTTAAACATACAATTGATCAACCATACATGCTCCAAATGCTACCAAACTTTACCAGCAACTCATACAACATATAAGAGACATGTTTGCATCAACCAATCAACATTTAAGCATCATAAATGAAAAGCCCCAATTCTAAAGGCATGCTTCCTACACAAGCCAACCATTCAAGCATAAAACCTCCAATTCAAACATATAATGGCCAAATACAAAAACCAACATTACCAACAACATTAAACATACTTAGGGAGTTCAAAACATCTCCCAAAACATTCACATAGGTCCCCCATTGCCAAATGCCCAAAAGCTAAAGTGTTTAAGAAAACCTTCCCATACTTGAGCTTAACTTCCACTTGATTGCTTGCCTTCCTTGCTACCCTCAATGCACCTTAATGTTCTGCATTATTGATTTAAGAAAACGAAAGAGAGCGTAAGCAAAAGCTTAGTGAGGAATGCTCATTAAAAACCATTCAATAATGCATTTATAAAAACACTTTATAAATCATACTTCAAATCATCATTTACTCATGCTCAAAGCAATTTAAACAAGCATTACATGCTTCCATATCATTACATGTCATATTGGCCACAAGTGATAAGTTCCATCTTTTAAAAAAAACAAGATCAACATAAGACTCACACATGGACTTTTAAACACCATTGTGATCTTATAATTCCCAAGAACCACACAAGGACTTTTAACCACCTTTGTGTTCTTACAAGTTTCACCCCAAGGACTTTTAAACACCTTGGCCCCAAGGACTTTTAAACACCTTGGCCCATGGACTTTTAAACACCATGGCAAGGACCACACAAGGACTTTTAACCACCTTTGTGTCCTTAACAAGAACCATCCAAGGACTTTTAACCACCTTGATGTTCTTAAGTAACAAGGCTCACTCAAGGACTTTTAACCACCTTAGTGACCTTAACAAGAATCATCATGGACTTTTAACCGCCATGAAGTTCTTAGAATCCACAAGGCTCACTCAAGGACTTTTAACCACCTTAGTGACCTTAACCTTTTTCAAATCATCACTTGCCAATATACATCTTTATCATCAAATAATCCATTGTTTTAAAGCATTTAACCAAGCCATAACATCATGCATTTTTAAGCATCAAACCACATTTAAACAATGTTCAAAAACAAGGAACTCTTACCTTGAGCTTCCTTCAACATATGGCTTACAAAATCAGCAATAACCATGCTAAATCATGCTTTCAAAACAGAATTTAAAACATGCAATAAACCACATTGCATAACAACCAAACCATGGCCACCACTAGAGAGTTTTTCCGAAAACTTACACTTGAGCTTAGTAAAGTTGTTTAGACTTAGACTAAGCTCCCAAGACATTGGTTTCAAAGCCGAAAACTCAATTTCACTCACCGATTCCACTTCGCCTCTTGCCGAAGCACAAATCAAGCTTCCGGATCACCACCACTTGGATCCAAAGATGACTCCCCTGTTTTAAACACATCAAAGCAGAGGATTAATGCATCATCATGCATTAATAGCTTCAATGAAAGCACCTAAACTCGCTGCTCTCATCCACACTCCACTTTCGGCCACCAAACACAACCGAAAATGCTTCCAAACAACTCCTCAACAAAGCCCAGCCATAAACCATCAAAACTAAACATCCTTTAACATCATTTAACAACTAAAAAGAACCTAACAACATCCTTATACCTCCAGCAACATCAGATCCACAAGATCACACCAAAAGCAACCAAGAATCACAAGCTAAACTTAGGAAATTCAACCTATCCGGGATTGCATTAACCAAAACTCAATTCCTTATCAAATTAACATTAATTTAACATCAAATTAACACCTCAAATCACAGCTTTAACAGATCAAACGAAAATTCATCAAAAATCACCAAATCTTGCATTTTAAAGCCAAGATCCATTACACAACTTAAAAGCCATTTATAAAACATCAATTAAGGATTGAGAACTTAGGAATTTCAGTAAAGAACTGATAGTTTAGAGGAGAAGGACGTTCTTACCTCCAAACTTGAGTTTCTCCTCTTTTAGAACCAAAAAGCTTGAAGAATCACTTATCAAATGGTGAGGTTTTGTTGATGTGATGATTAGCAATCAAAAGAGGATTGAAAAGAAAGATTTAAGTGACAAAATCAGAAAGAAATATCTGGAGAGAAAGTGTTTGGGTTGAGAGAAAATGAGAGAAAAGGAAAATTGGAAAATATGGAAAGTTGGTTGCAAAATAGCAAAAATGATTTCCCTCCACTTTTCTTTAGTTTTAAAATCAGAATTAAACATTAAAATATCTTAGAAAAATCTGGAGAAACTCCCTTTGGATAAATAGCTCCTTAAAGATTCAAAGTTTCAATCCTTTCTAAAATAGTCACGCAACTTTCAAAAATTACATTTTGGTCACTAGCCAAAATGTCACTCTTCCAAACCTCATTTCGTAAAATTGATTTCACAGTTCACTTATATATATTAAAAGATGATTTTAGAACATTTTTCCATATTTTTAGTGCAACCTGAACTAGGCTTTCCTAATTTCACCTTTTTAGATTCGAACAGCACTTTGACCAAACCGGTCAACACCCAAACTTCTAAGCCCAAAACCGGGGCGTTACAAATTACATTACTAGACTCCAATTTTCTCAATTATTCAAACATGTACTCAATTATTCAAACAAAAAACGAGTACACAATACGAGTATTATTAATTCTGATGGAATCTATGTCTCAATAGATATAAAGGGACCTCACGTTATGTAGAACGTGTGTTTCAAAAGAACTCACTTTGTACAGAACGCGAGGTCATATTAAAAGATGATTTTAGAACATTTTTCCATATTTTTAATGCAACCCGAACTAGGCTTTCCTAATTTCACCTTTTTAGATTCGAACAACACTTTGACCAAACCGGTCAACGCCCAAACTTCTAAGCCCAAAACCGGGGCGTTACAACTCTCCCCCCCTTAAGAAATTTCGTCCTCGAAATTTACCTGAAGGAAAGAGATAAGGAAACTGCTTCAGCATGTCTTCCTTCCGCTCCCACGTGGCTTCCTCAACACCACGATGCTTCCACAGCACCTTTAC
Source organism: Hibiscus tridactylites (assembly GCA_958450335.1). Lineage (NCBI taxonomy): Eukaryota > Viridiplantae > Streptophyta > Magnoliopsida > Malvales > Malvaceae > Hibiscus > Hibiscus tridactylites. Next base: position 17,592,084 of record OY288289.1, on the reverse strand, counting down.
CAACTCGATGGTCTTGCCACGAAGAACCTTACTATCCGCATCCAGAACCTTCACCGGTTCCTCATCATAGGTCAAATCCGGATTCAATTCCACTTCCTCCACAGACATCACATGCGAAGGATCAGATCTATACTTCCGGAGCATAGAAACATGAAACACATCATGAATCTTCTCCAACTCTTGAGGTAACCTCAACCGATACGCAACAGGACCCACACGCTCAACCACCTCATATGGTCCAATGTACCTAGGGCTCAACTTACCCTTCCGGCCAAACCTCATCACCTTATTCCAAGGCGAAACCTTCAAGAACACACGGTCACCCACCGCAAACTCAATCTCCTTACGCTTCAAATCCGCGTAAGACTTTTGCCGATCAGAGGCTGCCTTCAACCGCTCACGGATGAGCTTCACCTTCTCGGTGGTTCCTTTCAACAAAGCCGGCATCGAAACCAACTTTTGACCAGTTTCAGCCCAACAAAGAGGAGTTCTACACTTCCTCCCGTACAAAGCCTCATAAGGTGCCATTTGAATACTCGCCTGATAACTATTGTTATAAGCAAACTCCACCAAGGGAAGATGCTTCTCCCAAGAACCTTGGAACTCAATCACGCAGCACCTCAACATATCCTCCAAAATCTGGATAACTCGCTCAGACTGACCATCCGACTGAGGATGATAAGATGTACTGAAATTCAACCTTGTACCCAAAGCTTGATGCAAACACTGCCAGAAACGCGATGTGAACCTCGGATCCCTATCCGACACAATCGACTTAGGCACACCATGCAGCCGCACAATCTCAGCAATGTACAGCTCCGCAAGCTTATCCAAAGAAAACGTAGTATGCACAGGCAAGAAATGTGCACACTTCGTCAGGCGATCCACAATCACCCAAACCGAATTCCTCTTCGATGGTGACAAAGGCAAACCAGACACAAAATCCATGGTAACCCTTTCCCACTTCCATTCAGGGATTCTCAACGGTTGCAACAACCCTGAAGGAACCTGATGCTCAGCCTTAACTCGCTGACACACCATACACTTGCTCACAAACTCTGCAACATCCTTCTTCAAACCCACCCAATAGTACTCATCACGAAGATCACGATACATCTTAGTACTACCATGGTGCATAGCAAAAGGACTACTATGACCTTCAGTCAGAATAGCACGCCTCAACTCAGCATCATTGGGCACTACTACTCGACTCCCAAAACACAACACACCATCATCATTAAAACAGAAATCCGAAGGTCTACCCTCCGCGATATCCTGAACATGAGACACCAAGGAATCATCCAACAACTGCTTTTCCTTGATCAACTGAACCAAAGATGGTTTCACTTGCAACTCAGCCACAAGACCACCATCTCGCGAAATACTCAAGCTGGCAAACATAGCCCTTAGCTCAACAGCTACCTTCCTACTCAAGGCATCCGCAACAACATTAGCCTTTCCAGGATGATACTCAATCGTCAGATCATAATCCTTGAGCAACTCCAACCAACGCCGCTGCCTAAGATTCAACTCCTTCTAAGACATCAGATACCTCAAACTCTTGTGATCCGTGTACACAGTACACTTCTCACCATACAGATAATGTCTCCAGATCTTCAGAGCAAAGACCACTGCAGCCAACTCAATATCATGCGTAGGATAATTGCGCTCATGCACCTTCAACTGCCGCGATGCATAAGCCACAACCTTACCCTCTTGCATCAGCACACATCCCAAACCAACATAGGACGCATCACTATAGACCACAAACTCTTTCCCTGATTCAGGCTGAACCAAGATAGGAGCTTGCGCCAAAGCCACCTTCAGCTTCTCAAAAGCCTGCTGCCTCGCTTCCGTCCACTCATACTTAACATCCTTCTGCAACAGCTTCGTCAAAGGTGCAGCAATCTTAGAAAAACCATCCACAAACCTCCGGTAGTATCCCGCCAAACCAAGGAAACTACGAACCTCATGAACAGACTTAGGAACCTTCCAGTTCATCACCGCCTCAATCTTCTGAGGATCAACACGAATCCTCTCAGCAGAAACCACATGCCCAAGAAACACCACCTCCTTAAGCCAAAACTCACACTTGCTCAGCTTAGCATAAAGCTGATTCTCCAACAAAGCTTGCAGCACAACCCTCAAATGCTCTTCATGCTCCTCCTCCGTACGCGAGTACACGAGGATATCATCAATGAACACCACAACAAACTTGTCCAGGTATTCATGAAACACACGGTTCATCATGTCCATGAAAGCAGCAGGAGCATTTGTCAAACCAAACGGCATCACAAGGAACTCATAATGCCCATACCTTGTCCTGAAAGCTGTCTTAGGCACATCTACATCCTTCACCTTCAACTGGTAATACCCTGACCTCAAGTCAATCTTAGAGAACACAGCAGCTCCCCAAAATTGATCAAAGAGATCATCAATCCTCGGTAAAGGATACCGATTCTTGATAGTCAACTTGTTCAGCTGACGGTAATCAATGCACATTCTCATAGTGCCATCCTTCTTCTTCACAAACAAGACCGGTGCACCCCAAGGTGACACACTCGGCCGAATGAAACCACGATCAAGCAACTCTTGCAACTGCGTCTTCAGCTCCTTAGGTGCCATTCTATAAGGGGTAATGGACACATGAGTTGTATTCTCATACAGTTCAATTCCAAACTCCACCTCACGATTAGGAGGTAAACCAGGCAACTCCTCAGGAAACACACCAGGAAACTCCTTCACAACTCTGATATCTTGCACTCTCAACTCCTTAGAGCTAGGATTCATCACAAAAGCTAGATAAGCTTCACAACCTTGCCTCAGCATCCGGCTCGCCTCCAAGGTAGACACCACATTGGCAAGAAACTTCACATTCTCACCAACCACAACCACTTCATAATCATCCGCAAGCTTCAGCGAAACTCGCTTATTTTCACAATCCACAACAGCACGATGCTCAGCAAGCCAATCCATACCAAGGATTACATCAAAACCATAGAAAGGCAGCTCCATAAGGTCAACATGAAAAACATGCTCTTGAACAACCAAAGGACACCTTCTATACAACTTTCGAGTCACAACAGTCTCACCAAAAGAACTAGTGACACGAACACCAACATCCAAAGACTCAACAGGCAAACCAAGCAATTCAGCATGCTCACACAAAATGTATGAATGCGTAGATCCAGAATCGATCAAGGAAAGTAATGACAAGGATTGCAAAGTAAAGGTACCTGCAATCACATCCGCGTTATTCCTCCCCTCCCGCTGAGCATACACCCTCGCTTGACCACCACCTTCAGGCTGAATAGCCACAACATGGGCCACTCCTCGACCACCTTCCTCTCTTCGCTGGAAATTACCACGGCCGCGTCCACGACCTCTCTGTGGTGCAGCAACAACAGGAGCACGCACTTGGCCACCAGCCAACATATGACACTCTCGCCTCAAGTGGTCCGCAGATCCACAATTCCAGCACCCGTTACCAGCTGCCGCAACAGGAGCTTGCACCTCCCTCACAGCACGAGGACAATCACGCTTCATGTGACCACGTGATCCACAAATCCAACAAGCACTCGGATCAGCTCTAGCATTGCCTCCCCGAGCAGGTGCTCCACCACCTCTCTTGGCCAAGGACTGATACTTCTGATCACGTCCCCTCTTGTTCCGTCCACCACCGGAACTATACTCAGCAGCTCGCTTCCCAGCACTTACTCCAGCACCTCTAGCAGACAAACCCAAGTTCATCTCAATATCCTTGGCTCGACCCACCAGCACATCGAAATCATCATACTCAGTGGCCAGCACATACATCTTCACCTCCGTCACTAAACCATAACGGAATCTTTCGCACCTCGCCCGCTCATCAGGTACCAGCTCCGGTGCATACTGACTGAGTCTAACAAACTGCACCTCGTACTCAGCCACAGTCATGCTCCCCTGGGTAAGAGACATGAACTCACGCTTCTTTTCATCCAGGTACCTCACACCAAGATACCTCCTCTTGAACACATTCTGAAAGAATGTCCAAGTTATGTCAGCTTCAGCCATCCCAGCAATAGTGGTCGTCCACCACGTATAAGCATCATCCTGTAGCAAGGATACTACACAACCCATCTTTTGCACATCAGTGCAACTCATCTGACCCAAGATCCTCTTAGTACTCTCCATCCAGGATTCAGAACCTTCAGCAGACATACCCCTGAACTCAGTCCCACCAAGACTGCGTAAGCGCTCCAAGGGTAGTCTCACTCCAGCATCTCCCTGATGCCCAGCTCCTTGAGCTCCAGCTACTGCCGCTCGAAAAGCACCAGCAATAGCTTGTACCAACATCGTCATGTCAGGCATAGCTTGCCCCTGACCAACCTCAGGTCCAGCAGCTCTAGCACCAGCTGCAGCTTCAGCTCTTTCACCCTCAGCACCACCACCACCAGGCGGAGGAGGAGGTAACACCGCACTACCCGTGTTTTCCTCATTCTCATTCTCATTTGGAGCCGTAGCTCGCACATTACTTCTCAACTCTCTACGTGGTGCCATACTCTAACCATGCAATCACAATGCAAATAAACAAAGTCAGGTCCAGCAAGGTAAGCAATCCAAGTACTCAAGCTCAATTTCACTTAAAATCAACATCATTACTTAGCTTTGATTTGGCAATGGGTACCCACAACATGCTACATCACAGCATACAACTCAATTGCATCAAAATCACAAACCACTCATCATGCTTTCAATCAATCAAGCATACATAGCATACATACTTCAATCATGCATACATTCATTCCCAATTACTCGAGAACCTGGCTCTGATACCACCAAATGTAACCCCCTTAACCCGGCCTAGACGGTTGACCCGAATTAAGAAAGTCACACGGGGAAAACCAAAGTCAACCCGAAAGTCAACCTTGATTAACGACCTTTTTTTTCTTTTTAATCTTGTCTAGATGCACATTAACCCTAGTTATGATCATTCAAACAACATACTCAAAGATCATAAACATCAGAGATCAAACAGGGACCCAATTGAACAATTTACAACTTTAGGGACCAACTTGCAAATTCTGTAAATTACAGGGACTTAACTCAAATTAAAGTTACCATCTTGAAATTAATCAGGTTTCATGCTTCACTATCAAATTTCAGCTCAAACGGACATCCCAAACTCTTACAATTGCACAATCAAGATTCAGGACCAAAATGCAACATTCCAAAACATTTAACTACCAATGGCAGCCCCCAACGGTCACGTGTTCCGAAACAGGGAGAGCCCATTTCGAAACGTGGGGCCGTTCCGCAACGCGTACCGAAACGAGGGCTGACAGAGGGCTTCCCGTTTCGAAACGGTGTCTCCCGTTTCGGACGCCTGGGCTGATTCAAGGCACCCGTTCCGAAACGGTAGCCACTGTTCCGAAACAGCCTGCTCAGAATGCAGCAAAATGCATGCTTAAACATACAATTGATCAACCATACATGCTCCAAATGCTACCAAACTTTACCAGCAACTCATACAACATATAAGAGACATGTTTGCATCAACCAATCAACATTTAAGCATCATAAATGAAAAGCCCCAATTCTAAAGGCATGCTTCCTACACAAGCTAACCATTCAAGCATAAAACCTCCAATTCAAACATATAATGGCCAAATACAAAAACCAGCATTACCAACAACATTAAACATACTTAGGGAGTTCAAAACATCTCCCAAAACATTCACATAGGTCCCCCATTGCCAAATGCCCAAAAGCTAAAGTGTTTAAGAAAACCTTCCCATACTTGAGCTTAACTTCCACTTGATTGCTTGCCTTTCTTGCTACCCTCAATGCACCTTAATGTTCTGCATTATTGATTTAAGAAAACGAAAGAGAGCGTAAGCAAAAGCTTAGTGAGGAATGCTCATTAAAAACCATTCAATAATGCATTTATAAAACACTTTATAAATCATACTTCAAATCATCATTTACTCATGCTCAAAGCAATTTAAACAAGCATTACATGCTTCCATATCATTACATGTCATATTGGCCACAAGTGATAAGTTCCATCTTTTAAAAAAAACAAGATCAACATAAGACTCACACATGGACTTTTAAACACCATTGTGATCTTATAATTCCCAAGAACCACACAAGGACTTTTAACCACCTTTGTGTTCTTACAAGTTTCACCCCAAGGACTTTTAAACACCTTGGCCCATGGACTTTTAAACACCATGGCAAGGACCACACAAGGACTTTTAACCACCTTTGTGTCCTTAACAAGAACCATCCAAGGACTTTTAACCACCTTGATGTTCTTAAGTAACAAGGCTCACTCAAGGACTTTTAACCACCTTAGTGACCTTAACAAGAATCATCATGGACTTTTAACCACCATGAAGTTCTTAGAATCCACAAGGCTCACTCAAGGACTTTTAACCACCTTAGTGACCTTAACCTTTTTCAAATCATCACTTGCCAATATACATCTTTATCATCAAATAATCCATTGTTTTAAAGCATTTAACCAAGCCATAACATCATGCATTTTTAAGCATCAAACCACATTTAAACAATGTTCAAAAACAAGGAACTCTTACCTTGAGCTTCCTTCAACATATGGCTTACAAAATCAGCAATAACCATGCTAAATCATGCTTTCAAAACAGAATTTAAAACATGCAATAAACCACATTGCATAACAACCAAACCATGGCCACCACTAGAGAGTTTTTCCGAAAACTTACACTTGAGCTTAGTAAAGTTGTTTAGACTTAGACTAAGCTCCCAAGACATTGGTTTCAAAGCCGAAAACTCAATTTCACTCACCGATTCCACTTCGCCTCTTGCCGAAGCACAAATCAAGCTTCCGGATCACCACCACTTGGATCCAAAGATGACTCCCCTGTTTTAAACACATCAAAGCAGAGGATTAATGCATCATCATGCATTAATAGCTTCAATGAAAGCACCTAAACTCGTTGCTCTCATCCACACTCCACTTTCGGCCACCAAACACAACCGAAAATGCTTCCAAACAACTCCTCAACAAAGCCCAGCCATAAACCATCAAAACTAAACATCCTTTAACATCATTTAACAACTAAAAAGAACCTAACAACATCCTTATACCTCCAGCAACATCAGATCCACAAGATCACACCAAAAGCAACCAAGAATCACAAGCTAAACTTAGGAAATTCAACCTATCCGGGATTGCATTAACCAAAACTCAATTCCTTATCAAATTAACATTAATTTAACATCAAATTAACACCTCAAATCACAGCTTTAACAGATCAAACGAAAATTCATCAAAAATCACCAAATCTTGCATTTTAAAGCCAAGATCCATTACACAACTTAAAAGCCATTTATAAAACATCAATTAAGGATTGAGAACTTAGGAATTTCAGTAAAGAACTGATAGTTTAGAGGAGAAGGACGTTCTTACCTCCAAACTTGAGTTTCTCCTCTTTTAGAACCAAAAAGCTTGAAGAATCACTTATCAAATGGTGAGGTTTTGTTGATGTGATGATTAGCAATCAAAAGAGGATTGAAAAGGAAGATTTAAGTGACAAAATCAGAAAGAAATATCTGGAGAGAAAGTGTTTGGGTTGAGAGAAAATGAGAGAAAAGGAAAATTGGAAAATATGGAAAGTTAGTTGCAAAATAGCAAAAATGATTTCCCTCCACTTTTCTTTAGTTTTAAAATCAGAATTAAACATTAAAATATCTTAGAAAAATCTGGAGAAACTCCCTTTGGATAAATAGCTCCTTAAAGATTCAAAGTTTCAATCCTTTCTAAAACAGTCACGCAACTTTCAAAAATTACATTTTGGTCACTAGCCAAAATGTCACTCTTCCAAACCTCATTTCGTAAAATTGATTTCACAGTTCACTTATATATATTAAAAGATGATTTTAGAACATTTTTCCATATTTTTAGTGCAACCCGAACTAGGCTTTCCTAATTTCACCTTTTTAGATTCGAACAGCACTTTGACCAAACCGGTCAACGCCCAAACTTCTAAGCCCAAAACCGGGGCGTTACAAATTACATTACTAGACTCCAATTTTCTCAATTATTCAAACATGTACTCAATTATTCAAACAAAAAACGAGTACACAATACGAGTATTATTAATTCTGATGGAATCTATGTCTCAATAGATATAAAGGGACCTCACGTTATGTAGAACGTGTGTTTCAAAAGAACTCACTTTGTACAGAACGCGAGGTCATGGAATCTCAGGGATATCGCGTACTATAGAACGCGAGTTTCTCAAAGCTGACTCCGGTACAATAATTTCCCTTACACACCCGGATTCTCCAAGATTTCTTGTGCCAATAATAAGCCATAAGTGTCCCCTTATATGAAGCAGAACCATAAACTGTAAATATATGTTTTAATTGCCAAAACAAGTCCTCAAAATTTTTCAAGTATTAAAAATTCACAAGTCTTTAACAAAATATTCAAATGGCGAGACGAGGAGGAGTTAATATTCTAGTTTACTACGATGGGCAGATAATCAACGATCCCGAACTCGGCGTCGATTTTCAGTGTGAAGATCCAGTAACGCTAAAGATTCCGAGGAGATTATTGTACAAGAAGTTGGTTAAGGAACTGGAGAGAAATGTCCCGCATTTCGAAAACCACCATTTATCCGACGTGAAGTATCAGGTGCCAATATCTATAGCTCCTTTAACGTACTATGTATGCAGCATTGCATACACTACTAATGTGGAGTTGATGCTGGCTACCCACTTCGAGTATTCATTGGGCGGGCCTCTAGAGCTGTATGCATCGTTTTTGAAGTCTAATCCTGCTATCGAATTACCAAGATGGGGTCGGGCGAATTTCGACTTCGATCCGAATGCCAATGTTGATAGCCCAACCGCAAGTCTACGCCATGATTTTAACCTACTATGCCAAGACAACGAGTTTGGTGCATCGTCATCTGTTGTGCCAAGACATTCGTGCGTAGCTAGTATCGGGTTCGACCTGAACCAACCCCCAAACAATGAATTCGATACACCAACAAATGCAATGTACAATCCATACAATCCGTATAGTTTTGGAGGGGAGGGAGCATCGTCTACTTACGTTACGCACGACCATGAAGCATTCAACCCCTTCAAAGATTCATCATATGGCCGACACTCAACGTATGTCCCTGGCACGGAGTACATTCAACCATCTATGAGGAGATATTCTTCTTTTGGAGGGGAGGAAGCGCCGTCTTCTTACGCTACACACGACCATGAAACATTCAACCCCTTCAATGATTCCTCATATGGACGACACTCAACATATGTCCCTAGCACGGAGTACATTCAACCATCTATGGGGAAACATTCTTCTTATGGTTGTCTTGATTTTGGTCTTGGAAATGCGGTTCGTGAGAGATCTCGTGAGAGGTCTCGCGATCATCGACCACCATCCTCGCCTCCAAGGGTAGCGATCGACGAAGCTGTACTATACCAGCTCCCGGAAGATGCTTCTGACGAAGAACCGATTAGAGAACCTAGGCCCAACGACGACGAGTAGGGGCCATTCTATGATGAACCAGAAGACTTGACAGTTCCACCTGAAGACTTGACCGTTCCACCACCATATTTCGAAGAACAGCCGGCAGCCACCAACTTTCCTATATCAGCAACACCTATTTCTATGTACCAGCCACCATCCCACTTCACAACGGTTGATATGGATGCCATAGACGTCCATGAATTTTCGCAAGACCAAACAATGGACGGCAGACTCCACCGTTCTGATGGTGAACTGAGAATTGGTATGACGTTCTTGACAAAAGAAATTGCGGTGGCCACAGTTAAGCAGTACAACATTCGTCAGGTTGTTAAGACGACAGTGAAGAAAACTCAAGCGAAATACTACAAGGCGCACTGCACCCAAAAGGATCACGACTGTAAATGGAAAATTCGTACATCACAATTGAAGAGGGCAGGAGACCGTTGGAAAATAACAAAACTTGAAGGGCCCCATACATGCACCATTTCTAGCCTAAGCCAGGATCACAAGAACCTCGATGCAAAGTACCTCGCCGACATCTTTATGCCACTGGTGAAAGCAAATCCCAAAGTGTCGGTCCCCACATGTCAGGCTGCAGCTAAAGGTGTCACCGGCTACCGTCCTGAATATTACAAAGCATGGTATGCAAAGAAGCGGGACGTAGAAGAACTATTTGGCCGATGGGAGGATTCTTGCAAAGAGTTGCGCCCGTGGCTAAATCTGCTGTTGAAACACATCCCTAGAATGGTTGTCAAACTTGATACAGTTCCGACATATGAAAATGATCGTGTCGTTTGAGGTGTTTTTCAATTCCACCAGTTATTTTGGACTTTCCCTCAGTGCATCAATGCATTCAAGCACTGCAAACCGATGGTCCAAATCGATGGCACATGGTTGTACGGAAGATATACACAGACCCTACTTCTAGCTATTGCACAGGACGACAATCGAAAATGCGTTTCTGTTGCATTTACAATCAATCAGAAGGAGGATTTGGAGTCTTGGATGTCCTTCCTTCAGAACCTACGAAAATATGCCCTTGATCCTGTAATACGGGCAAGGGAAGGAGGGGTTTGTGTTATTTCTGAAAAAGGCACGGCGCTCTTATGGGCGCTAGAACATTTGGGTGAGTATTGGTAGCCTCCATACATTTACCACCGTTTTTGCTTGCGGCACATAGCCGCAAACTACCTGCAGCAATTCAAGAACCGTGATGAATGTGAACTTGTGCTCACAATGGGTACGTCCTTTATGTCATTTTCATTTACTATATTACTTGTTGCTCGCTTTCATTTATGACCTCTTTGCATATGTTGTTCGCCCATAACTATTCAATTGTCATCCCTTAGGCAACTCACACTACAAACAATAGGTGGAGGAGGTGCTCGAGGAACTGAGAGCGAGAAACAAAGATGGCGCAAAATACCTTGAAAAAATCCCAAGGTAAAAATGGTTTCGATCGTATGACGAGGGTAAACGATATGATCATATGACAATGAACTTGGCTGAGGCAGTGAACTCTTCACTGAAGAGAGTACGACAATTGCCTATCACTTCCATTTTCAAAGCAACCTACTATCGTTTGGCTACCCTATTTGCAACCTTGGGAAGGCAAGCAACTGAGTACATGGCAGGTGGACACATAGTCCATCCGGATTTCTGCACAAAACTGCAAACTCAATTGCAACAATCTAGACAGATGAACTGCAACTCTCTTCTCGCGAGAAGGACACAAGTTTCGTGTTTTAGAATTTTCCAGGCGATTGGAAGGCATTCAGCACAACGCGTACGTGGTAGATCTGAGGGCAAGAACCTGCGAGTGTGGAATATTCCAAACATTCAAATACCCGTGCGCACATGTCATTGCTGCTTGCGCAAACCAACAGATACAATACATGCAACTGGTTGATCCGGTATACTTACTTCAAACGGTGTTTAAGGTTTACGAAAAAGAGTTTCCTCCAATCAGAAATGAGGTTGATCTGAATGTCGTGGACATTGAACCGACCATACGCCCAGATCCAGCACTACTAAGAGAAAAAGGACGTCCACAGTCTACACGAATACATTGTGCCGAGGATATGGTCGAAATCGATAAAAAACCCAGACAGAAGAAACATTGTAGTGTATGTAAAAATCCTGGACACAGACGGACTAAGTGTCCTAAACGTTCGACCCCTCGTCTTAATTAATTCTTTGTAATTTGTTTATGCGAGTTCGCCCATAACTATCGATCAATAAAATCAGTCTAATTCGTTTTATAAAATAGGTCATCTTATATTTTCAATCATTCAAAAAAATATGCTAGGATAGCGTTTTCGAAGCGAATTTAAGTTAGTGTAGAATGGACGGAAATTGACCGTGTTGGTATCATACGATAGAGAACTTCCACTACTACGACCCAAACTCGATGTTTGCTAAAAATTATAATTTATACGTATGAAATCCTGCTTGAACATACCTATCGACATTTGTTCAAAGGCAATTTCATTCAAAAAAGGATGATAGTATAAGGTTTTTGAAGCCATTTTAAACCATTTTAGAATGGACAAAAATTGATCGTGTTGGTGTCATACGATATAGAATTTCTAGTACTACGACCCCAAACTCGATGTTCGCTAAAAATATACGATTTACAAGCCAGAAATTGGGCTCGAACAGGCCTACCCACCCTTATTTTTCAAGCCAAATTCGCACAGACCTCGCGTTCTGCATAACGCAATGTTTGTGCGATATATTTAGCCGCCCTTTCAAATTCCCGGGGACCTCGCGTTCTGTAAAATGCGACTTTTTGAAAAACCGTTAATTCAAACAATGAGGCCACGTAGACAGACCTCGCGCTCTGCAGAACTCGATTTCAAGCCTCGCTTCCCATAGAACGCGAGGTTTAACTACGTGGCAAGTTTAGGGGTCATTTTTCCAAATATTTGTTGGAGGGAGCCAAAACTCTATATAATTATTGAAAAAGGGGTTTTGCCCCAAATTAGCCCCTTTTACACCTTTCATTGGCATTTTTCGGTTGAAGACATCAAGGCTAACAAAAGTGAATAAATACATAACTAAAATGACATAAATTAAAAACACACAAAATTATAGAATGGCTTGCATTAAAATAAAAATATTAGATGGCCAAAACACAATATACTCTAAAGATGCTAAAATTCGTGTATCTACCCCTCGAATTCGGGTTAACACTAGGGATGTTAATTTAATCCGAATCCAAATCTGAAAAAATATTCGAGTCTGATTGTAATCGAATTTAGACTTAGACTATATATATAGTCTAATCAAAGTATGATCCATTACCATCCCTACCTATAAAACAAATAGGGTAAACTACCCTAGTGACCACCAAACTATAGATGCGTACCTATTTTGACTATCGAGCTATCGAACTCGTCAATCAGACCACTAATCTTATTAAATTGACCTATTTTGACCACCGCCGTTAAAAAATTAACGGAAGAGTAACGGAGGGGTGACGTGGCAGTTAACAAAAAATTGTAAAATTACACATTTGGTCCTTGTTATTTACTTATTAAATCAATTTGATCCTAATTTTATTTTTAATTAAATAAAATTAGTCAACCAATCAGACGATGACATATGTCATCACCTAATTGGATTAATTTATTCAAATTTTAAATTATTTTATTTAATATATTTTTCCCTGGTTAAAGGGAAATTAAAGAAACATAAGGAATGACAATGAGGAGATTCAAACTTGGGACCTTGGACCAAGGTAAATTTTTACGTCTTTACCACTGAGCCAAGTTGGTGTTTGTGTTATAAACCGCACCCTTTTATATACATTTTTTATAAAGCGGTAAATGTTAGAGAAAATTAAAAAAGCATAGAAATTGGTAATGTGGTGGTTTGAACCTTAAACTAAAAGTGCAAATTCCAATGCCTTTACCGCTAAACCAAATCACTCTTAGTGACATAAATTGCACAATTTTATATACATATCGTTTAAAGCAGTAAATGTTAGGGAAAAAGAAATAAAAATGGTTGAAAGGGGACTCGAACTTAGATCACTTGGGATGTGCATAATCACACAAATATTCGATTTAATTTAAGTCTGAAAATTATTAAATATTCGATTTAAAAGAGAAAAAATCAATTTAAAATATTCTAATATATTTTTTCATATTTAAATTAAATCGAATATTTATTAAAATATTAAATATTTGATTTTAAAATATTTATTTAAAAAGTATTTGAATATTTAAAGTATTTTAAATTGGATTTAAAATATTTGAATACTTTTTAAAATCAAATTTATTTTCTTTTAAATCAAATATTTTTAAATCGAATATTTAATATTTTAATAAATATTTGATTTAATTTAAATATGAAAAAATATTTGAATATTTTAAATCGATTTTTTTTCTTTTAAATCGAATATTTAATAATTTCCAAACTTAAATTAAATCGAATGTTTGTGTGAGTATGCACATCTTTAACAGAACTCACTTTGATGATTTACCGAGACAAGTCATTCTGAAAAGACAACAACTTGAAGCTATGCAACTTTCTAACCTTTCTGGGATTGCAGATATAGAAGCAGAAAAATTATTGCAACAAGAGTTGAGTGCTCTTGAGATAGCTGAAAATTCTTTCCTTAAGCAAAAGGCTCGTGCCACTTGGATTCAAGAAGGGGATTCAGGATCTCGTTTCTTTCACAACGCTGTTAAATCCAAATGCAAGAAGAACACTATTCGATTGCTTGTGGATGAAAATGGTAATCGTCTTAACACTTTTGATGATATGGCCTCTGAAATGATCAAATTCTTCACCGGTTTGATAGGGAGCAAGGATGAAAATGTTCAAGATTGTCCTGTTGAATCTATATCCACTCTTTTGCATCAAACTCTTTCTCCTGAAGTTGTCTCTGCTCTATCTCGGCCTGTCATGGATTCAGAGATTAAGGATGCTCTTTTTAAACAAAGTATTGATAAAAGCCCGGGACCAGATGGTTTCACGATTGGCTTCTTTCGTGTGGCATGGGATATTGTTGGAAGTGATTTTCTAGAGCTATCCAGCATTTTTTCCAGACTTCTCGCATTCTTCCAGCCTTCAATGCTACAGCTATTGCCTTGATTCCAAAGGTGGCAAATGCTTCTAAACCTAAGGAGTTCCGACCCATTTCATGTTGCTCGGTGGTCTACAAAACCATCACCAAGGTCCTTGTCTCCCGACTGATTGAACACTTACCATCTCTAATATCCCCTAATCAGTCTGCGTTCATCAAAGGCAGAAGTATTACAGACAATGTTCTCCTTGCCCAAGAAATTGTTAAAGGTTACACAAGATCATCCTTCTCTCCGAGATGTGCTCTTAAGGTTGATCTTCAGAAAGCATTCAACTCCATTGACTGGTCTTTTCTCCTTAAGGTCCTTGAAGCAATTGGTCTTCCCTTACAGTTTAGAGAGTGGATTTCTGCGTGCATCACTACTCCTCGTTTCTCTATCTCATTCAATGGGACTTTGGTTGGATACTTTAGGGGCAAGAGAGGGGTCCGTCAGGGCGACCCTTTATCTCCCTATTTATTTGTTCTGGTTATGAACATTCTGTCCTCTCTTTTGAATACCGCAGTTTAACATGGTGTTTTCAAATATCATCCGAAGTGCAAGCGCATTGGTCTCACTCATCTGTGCTTCGCGGATGACCTTCTGATTTTCTGTCGAGGGGACTTGGACTCGGTTCTTGGTGTACTTAGTACCTTGGAGGTCTTTTACAGATACTCAGGCTTGAAGCTTAACGCTTCTAAATCTGAATTGTTCGTTTCGGGCATCTCTCCTTCTTGCCTTGCTGACATTACTGAGGCCTCTGGTTTTATGATCGGTAACCTCCATGTTCGATATTTGGGCATCCCTTTGGTAACAAAGAAACTGTCTGTCAAAGATTGTAGGCCTTTGATCGATAAAATCACCGATAAGCTAAAGATTTGGTCTGGAAATCATCTCAGTTATGGGGGACGACTTCATCTTATACAATATGTTCTCTACAGTATCACCAACTACTGGTGTAGACAGGTTCCTCTTCCAAAAACTGTCCTCAGACGAATTGAACAACTTTGCTCCCGTTTCTTTTGGAAGGGTTCTGATCATGCAGCTCATGGTGCGCGCGTAGGCTGGTCACAAGTCTGTTCCCTCAAGTCTGAAGGAGGGTTGGGGCTAAAGAACTTAGAATGTTGGTCTACAGCTTGCTTCCTTGCACTCATTCGAAACATCTTAGCTAGTCATGGTTCTTTATGGGTGGCTTGGACAAACGAATATGTCCTGAAAAATGTGGACTTTTGGCATGTTGAGATCAAGCCAGACCTTAGTTGGATAATGAAGAAGCTTTTGAAGCTACGCCCCATTGCAGCTTCTCTTTTTGTGTCTAACCAAAACTGGTCAGCGGTTAAGCCTAGGTGGATCTGGGAGATGATTCGTGAAAAGAAAGAAAAGGTTTCTTGGCATAAACTGGTTTGGTTTCCTCTTCACATTCCCAAACATGCTATTGTCAACTGGATGGTTATCTTAGATCGCCTTCCTACGTACGACAGGTTACAGAAAATGGGCCTCTCGGTGGCGAATACTTGTCTCTTATGTGGCTCCGATGCTGAATCTAGAAGTCATCTCTTCTTTGACTGCCCCTTCTCCCATTCTGCTTGGTTGCAACTCTTGCAACTTTGCAATATCTCTCGACCTGTGCTGAACTGGAATGGAGAACTCGAATGGGCCATTTCTCACTTCAAGGGTAAAGCTCTTCGCTCCACTATTCTTAGACTTTCCTGGAATGCTCTCATTTATAATATCTGGTTAGAGCGAAACGCCCGACATTTTAGGGGGAAATCTCACACTATTGCTGACATTGTCCTTTGTGTCCAAGATACTATACGCTTACGTTTACGTTACAAAAAAATTGATAGAACCATACAGGCAAATGTCGATCTTTGTACAGCTTGGAAACTAGAATAGTTTTCTTTCTTTCTTGTAAAGTTTTCTCTTGTACATTGTAGCAGACTTCCTGCTTTCTTGGATAAATATACACAACACTTATCCAAAAAAGAGTATGCACATCTCAAGTGATCTAAGTTCGAGCCCCCTTTCAACTGTTTTTATTTCTTTTCTCTAACATTTACTGCTTTAAACGATATGTATATAAAATAGTGCAATTTATATCAGTAAGAGCAACTTGGCTCAGTGATGAAGGTGTTAGAATTCAATCTTTAATTTTCATGTGCAAATTGCCTAACACTCTCTACCATTTTTCATGTTTCTTTAATTTTCCTTCACATTTACCGCTTTATAAGAAATGTATATAAAAAGATGCAGTTTATGACACAAATGATAGCTTGACTTAGTGGTAAATCTGTTGAAATTTACCCTGGCCTAACAAAATAGTTTGATCCTCACTAAAGTAATTTACCCAAACAAATATTCTTAAATTTTTTTTAAATGTGATTGCAATTAATGCCCAATAAAAGTACGTGTGGAGTGTGGGACCCTCCCTTCCTAATTCTTAATTTATATTCCAAAAAGGGTAAAACTAAAAGGATAGACCCTCGCCCTTGTCCTACTCAGACGGTAATAATTTTCATACTAATCCACTGAATCTGCTCACACCTAACTGCCTCCTATCCACCAATCAAAACACACCATGTGTCCATCACCAAATTCAGTCCAGCACACAACACAGACCCCGATACTATATATACATGTATATAACGCTTGCTTCTCGTCTTCATCTTCTCCCTAATAATTCTTTCTCTGTATTTGAAATCTTAGTTTTCAATTATAATCGAGAAAAAAAAGAAGAAGAAACATGCAGAGGATATTTGCAGCAAGTTCTCTTTGCGGTAAAATTCTGAGAAAAGAAAGACAACGGGCTTTGTTCTCTTCATCATCTTTACTATTTGATGACACTCAATTACAGGTTATTCTCTCTTTCTTTTCCTGGAACAAAGAGTAAATTTTTACTTTTAATGGATTATTGGGTTTTATTAGATTTTCCCACTTTCTTTGACTTTTCTTTATGGGTACAGTTTAAAGAGAGTGTTAGGCAATTTGCACATGAAAATATTGCGCCCCATGCTTCCAAAATCGACCAATCTAATTCTTTCCCCAAGGTGCAAATTAAGTTAATCTCTTTTTTTATATATATAATTTTTAAAAAATAATTTCTTTGAATATTGTTTGCTGCTTCATTCATTCTTTTTCAGGAAGTTAATTTATGGAAGCTCATGGGGGATTTTAATCTCCATGGAATAACTGCCCCAGGTAAATATTTATGTGTTATATTATTATCAATTCAACCCCATTTCACCGTTTTACTGTTAGTGTGAAGTTCAAATGGATTCCATAGAATTTTTGCCTACAACTTCCTATTCATTTTATCTGTACTTCATTTATGAAGAAAAAACACTTTTTTGTTCCCTTTTCTTCTTAAGATTGTATTTTTTAATTCCCTTGTAGAGGAATATGGAGGGCTTGGTCTTGGATACTTGTATCACTGCATAGCCATGGAAGAAA
Source organism: Hibiscus tridactylites (assembly GCA_958450335.1). NCBI lineage: Eukaryota > Viridiplantae > Streptophyta > Magnoliopsida > Malvales > Malvaceae > Hibiscus > Hibiscus tridactylites. The sequence goes on along the minus strand of OY288289.1, from coordinate 17,574,048 downwards.
TAAGCCGTGCTTCTGGGTCGGTTGGTCTTTCCTATGGTGCTCATTCTAATCTGTGCATCAATCAGTTGGTAAACCATGTTGCTGACTCTATGTTGTTCAATTACAATCTGCTTCTTCTAGCAGCCTTATGGTGATTTTCCTTTTTATGATTTTGTAGGTGAGGAATGGAAGTGCTGCCCAGAAAGAGAAATACTTGCCAAAGGTTCTATTTCAAATATACCACTTCCATTAATTCCTTATACATCGTATTGTTTCTAATATATTTTCTCAAATCACTAGTTTTTTTTTTCTGTCTTTGACTCTGTTGTTTATTCATAATCATGTGGTGTTATATGGACAATTTTAGTTTAATTAGGGTCTATTCCTAATGTGATATACTTCCTAGCTGTTAGTTGGTCTGGTCGGATTCTCTATCGCTTATGAGATAACCACCATCTCACTTTTTGTAGCTCATCAGTGGAGAGCATGTAGGAGCCCTTGCTATGAGTGAACCCAATGGTAATTACATTTATTAACTTTCCTCAGGCTGAACAATTTTTAATTATTTGAACTGGCTAATCTGTTTTTGCAATCTCTGCAGCTGGATCAGATGTTGTTAGCATGAAGTGCAAAGCTGAGCGGGTTGATGGGGGTTATCTTCTCAATGGAAACAAGATGTGGTGCACTAATGGTCCATCTGCTCAAACATTGGTATACCTATTGAGAATGCTTTTACATTGTTAGGCATGGCTATAGTAGAAACTGTTCTGTCAATGGATGTTTTGTCTGTCTGCTCTTGTTTCTTCCAAGCACCAAATACACCATTGAGCTAAAGCTATGAGTTTACTTTTCTTTCTGTTAAACTTTCAAACAGTTGGAGAGGTTTCAAGTCCACCAGGGAGGGATTTGAGCAAAAGCTAAAGCACCAAACATGACTGTGTTTGAATTTCTTCCAACCAATGAATAGACAGCAGTGGCGGATGCACGCAGCCCCCTAGGGGAGCAGCTGCATCCCCATTTTTTCGGAAACACGCTTAAGTTGGTGTAAATTTCTTCATATTTTTTTAATTCAACGTGTAAAGGTAAAAAAAATTGCATACCCATTTTAGAAAAAAAAATACTTTGGACCTCCATTTTTAAATTTCTAGACCCGCCACTGATAGACAGTAGGTCTAAACAACATTATTTTCATGATATAACGAGGACAAGGTTTTATGGTATAATGTTTCTGTGTAAAATGTCATTTTAGTTGTATGTGGTTACCTGTGAAGCAAATGCTTTCTGCTTGCTTTAAGGTGCATGCAGTAGCATTCAGCAGACAAACCATTTAATTGAATAGAAAACAGTTTCTACACAATCCTTTGGTGGTAAATTTCTTTTAAGAGTATCTGGTCGTAAAAGCAATGCCCAACATGGATAAAGTTATCCTCTCTGCTTCACTATATAACTTTTCTTCTGCAAGAATTTCTTGTTTTATACTTATTCATGGTCTCTTTTAGGTTGTTTATGCAAAGACAGATGTCACAGCTGGCTCAAAAGGAATCACAGCTTTTATTATTGAGAAGGGAATGCCCGGGTATGTGCATCACAGTTATCTAATTATTTTATATTTTAAAAGATGGGAAAGTTGAACATTTGTACGCTGATAAAAGATATTGGTTGATAGTCGAGACATGAACTCTTTACTAGGGTCCTGTATGATAGAAATAAACAAATCTGATTATGATAACATGTATTAGCCAAGGCACCATACATTTTGGGGTGCCTGAAATCCAATGCAACTTATTTTTCTCATATATATATTTCTTGGATCTTGACATAAGGACCTATGTCACCCCTTTCCAAATGGTCAATAGCTTGCTGGTATTAATGAATTTTAAATACTCATAAAATCTTTCTCTCTCGCTCATCCTGTCTTCTTTTAGATATACCTTTCCTTGAATATCTTCTTTAAGGTAAAATAAGACCTATATATAGGACTGTAATTTGATATCAAAATGAGATAGTGGATTTATTCTTTAATCTTTTGATTTTGTCACTGTGCAGATACTCGACTGCGCAGAAATTGGACAAACTTGGGATGCGGGGAAGTGATACGTATGTTTACATTGCTGTAAATGAAGTCATATATTTTTGAAGTCCATTTCTGCCCCTATCTTTCATACTAATAATGGTGATGGTCTGAGCAGATGTGAGCTTGTCTTTGAGAATTGCTTTGTTCCAGAAGAAAATGTTCTTGGCAAAGAAGGAAAAGGTATCGCATCTCTGAAAGTTTTCCCACCTTCTTCACGAATAGGAAGGAAATATTGACCAATAGTAGATAGTTTATGATGGTGACAATATGCTGCCTAATCAGATGACATGATGAACTTTTTATATTATCCATATGCTCTTTTTTTTTTGTGAAGAAAACCTGCTTTAGAATCTTATAATATTTGTGAAGAAAACCTGCTTTAGAATCTTATAATATTTGTTAAAAAATCTGCAAGAGGAGTCTTAGTTTGTATTCTTGATTATGCCAGTACTATGTAAAGTTGTTGCTCATGTTTCTGCTACAGTTGTGAGGGAATATTATGTTTTCTTGTAGTATATTCTAATCGAAGGTTTTTGCTTGTTTCAGGTGTTTATGTACTAATGTCAGGACTAGATTTGGAGAGACTTGTTTTGTCTGCTGGGCCGGTTGGTATAATGCAGGCATGTCTTGATGTTGTTCTTCCTTACATACGAGAGAGGTCACAGTTTGGCCGGCCGATTGGGGAATTTCAGTTTATACAGGTTTGTAATAGAAGCTATTTTGATAATGTTTTGTGGATTTTGTCTTAGATTATTGGATTAAATTCTTATTGCAATTACAGGGGAAAGTTGCAGACATGTATACTTCTCTGCAATCATCACGGTATAGTTTTGTGATATAAAATTTCTAGTCTTTCTAAATTTCACTTGCATATGGCTGAAGTTGACAACGTTCATTTTTTCAGGTCATACGTCTATTCTGTTGCAAGGGACTGCGAAAATGGAAGAGTTGACCCTAAGGTTCCTTTTATTTTACCTTATGTTCCTGATCTAAAAAGATTTCTTGATTTTTGTCTTTCTTTTTAAATAAATGTTTGTTTGCATGAACATGAATATATAACTTTTGTTGATGCCACATTTCAGGATTGCGCTGGAGTTATACTTTCGGCTGCCGAACGAGCCACTCAAGTTGCTTTGCAGGTGAAAGTTTTACTTACTTTTATCCACATCACAATTTTGTTTCTGCTAAATGCAATTATTAAGGAGTTATGGTACTAAGATCTGCAGATTTGTCATAAGTTTATTGGGGTTACAAAGTTTGGTTAAAACCGAATTTACTGACCAAATTGAAACAGTTTGGTTAATTGGTCGGTCACATATTCTGTAATTTGTGATGAAGGTAAACCATACATATTGATGTTTGATCAGAATCATATCTGTGTTTGTATTCGGGTTTTGCAGGCTATACAATGTTTAGGAGGTAACGGATATGTAAATGAATACACAACCGGCCGTCTGCTTCGAGATGCCAAGCTCTACGAAATTGGAGCAGGGACTAGTGAGATCAGGAGAATGGTCATTGGTCGTGAGCTTTTTAAGCAACAGTGAGAGATTTGGAAACTAGATTTACATGCTTGTCTTTCGACTCCATACCTAACAACTCTTAGAAATAATCTTTTCTAGAAACATGACAAGGTTTATAAAACAACCCATTTGAGATCATCAAATGTCAAATCATTCTAAGGATGTTCAAATACAAGGGCTAATTTTGGGTTGTTAACTAGTTATTGATGACATTTACAGCAAAAATAGCATCACTTCATACATAAGACCTATGTTACACGAATATATAATGAAGTAGTAAAATTTGGACAAACGAAAACCTTAAAAAAACTAGGATGAATAAAATCTGATTCTATCTGAGGCAATTTAATACAAACTTAATCGCTGTTCATTACTATTCATGACTCATGAGCATGATTGTAGCTATATGTTCCAAATTTGACAAATGACAAGTACTTGGTAGGTAGAGATGTTCAGAGTATTTAACAGCTTGTAGCACACACAGCAAACACAATGTTGACGGCGATGAAAGCATTAAAGCAAACAAACAACAATCTTCATACCCTTATTACTGTTGGAGAGGATGAATCCGGCTGCCCCGCCGAGGAAGACTTTGATGCTTCCATTATCACCGGTGCGTGTTCCAAACAGCTTTTTGTATCGACACTCCTCATTCCTATTGTCATCTTCTGCACTTCTTCTTGGGTGTATATATGGATCTTTAACACCACATCGCAGAACTCACTGCAAAACAAAAGGGGTAAAAATGAAATCGAAACACTCGATCATAGGCGAGTTACTTGCACGAAGCTGAAAGAAAGGATGCAAGACTAGAAAGCAAAGTCACTATCGTGCAAGGATAGTGGAGAACAAGGAAAGTGACACTTACTGCCGGACTTTGATGATGGGAAAGAGATTGCATCTCAAAATCTAGTGGGCGGTTTACACTTTACAGTATGACGCCGGTGAAAGGGTGATACGAAACCTGCATTTTCTTGACCTTGCAAGACCTTAGAGGATCTTAGAGATTCCTCAAAGTCCAAAAACCGACTACCCCCTGAAGAAAGGAACATACGGAGCATACATTAATCGAGTATACATTTGCAACAATATTACCAACATACGGAGAGATTTTCACCTGTGAAGGGGGTGTCAGGTGCAGCAGCCTGCGGACCTGATCGCAGTTTCTTCAACCTCGGTGAAGAATGAATTCCCAAAGGTTGGAGAGAAATAGAAGGATCGATTTCCCAAGGTGAGACCAGGAATTTAAAAAGTGTTCGCGGTCGCGTTTTCGGTCGCGTCACGGTTATTGTAGTTGCGGACATAACGAATACGGTGGCGATCACTGCGGATGTCGCAGTCGTAAATTTTTTTAAAATTTATACAATTTGTTTAAAAACATAATAATTATAATTATAACTATAAAAAATTATTTTTAATGATTTTTAGAGGTCTTTCTAAGTGAAAATTGACATATATAATATAGTTTAAAATTTTAAAAATCTGGTGATAGAATAGGTCAAGATATATATCAACAATGTAAGCAATAACATAAAAATATGATATATACAATAACTAAAGCAAACATATTTCATACAAGCTAACTATTTTTTTGCTAGTAAGGCCAACAACCATGTATTCATGGTTTGCCCACGACAAGTTTTTTAAAAAAAAGGCATTCATACATCCCCAAGACAAATCATATCATGTTCATATTCTAATAAAGCAACTGACGAAATAACTACTAAACGTGCAAAGCATCATATAAGCCAACTATTTGATCACATAATGAATTGAAAAATTCAACAATGATCTCCCCTAAAGAAACCTGCAAACATTTATGTCACATACAAAGTAAAAAAATTGCACGCATCATGAACCATTTCAGTTCTACTTCTGGTTCAGCTTGCATCACTCGATTGGAAAAGTAACTAACCCTATGAAACATGCCAAAATCATATCTTTGTGTTTTTCTGTAGGAAAACCAATCCTACCAACAAACCAATCTGAAACCAATCAAATAAAGTAAATTAAAATAAAGAAAGGTTAGTTAACTAAATTACATAGAGAAATATATTCTTTTAATAAGTAAAACATACCTTAGAAATGGAGTAATATACTTAGTGGTGGTTTCACCAATTAGTCGAATAACGAGAAAAATCACATCCTTCACCTTCACTTGCACTTTCATCTTCACCTTCACCTTCACCGTGGCTTGATCTTTGCGGTCATTTTCCAAAAATATATTCAAAAAGGTAACATTTTCACCTTGATTTTAAAATACTTGAGAAGGAGGGTATATTTGAGGAGGAGGATACATGCGAGGTGGAGGTGATTGATACATTGATGGTGGAAGGTACATTTGAGGTTGATATGGCATACCATAATTAGGAAATGGTAGATAATAGCCATGTGGAGGTTGAAAATGTGAAGATTGTCCTGGACCCGGTAGATAAAAATCATGAGTGCTAGTAGATGAATCAGTATACCCAGGGTTACTAGAAGTCGATCTCCTATCAGAAGAAGAACCTTCAGAAGTACGAATTTTGACGCCTTTTCCTTTTACTTTTGATCGAGCTCTAGGTTCACTTCAATCTCTACTACCACTAGGTGCAGCATGCATATTTCCACCAAATTCTGATTTGTGACAAAAATGTCTACCAGCAGAACTAGTCCCATATTCTTCTCCATGCCATTGCAACCAAAAGGTCTAATTTCACCTTAATCACCATTTCCTCTATCATCATCATAATTTGGACTTAAATCGCCACCACCTAGTCCATCACCACCACTCTGACTAGGTGTTGCAGTAAAACTTGAATCAATTAAATTTTGTTGTTGAGGTTGATCAACAACATTGATTTTATCATCCGAGGTATCCACAGGAAACATACCGATATTTTCACCATTTAACAGTGAATTCTCTTTCTCCTGAATTCTGATAGTGGATCAACATCTTTAAAGATGTGATCAAGGTTGATAAGATTGTAACTAGTGTTTATAGCATCATTGCTCATTCTTTTTTGATGCCTCATTTTAAGTCTCATATTATAAAATGTAAACACCAGTGTCTCAAGCTTTTTATACTTCAACCTGTTTCTTGCTTTGGTGTGAATATAGTTGAATGTACTCCAGTTTCGATTGCAATTTGATATAGAAGTTGTTTGACTTATCACTTTAATTGCTAATCGTTGTAATTCATGAGAGCATGTGCTATATATCATCCACCACTCAGCTGCATAAAATTATTTAAATTTCAAACTAACATCAAAATGTACCATATAATTAAATAATATAAATTAAATAATTTAATTAACTATTTATCCGGATTCATTTGACTCTAAGTTCTTTGTGCTTGTGGAGTACCAAATGTCTCGTCTTTACCTTGAAATGTTAACAACTGCATAAATAAAACAATTTAATTTCAAATTATTTAGCTAAGTTACAAATAATAGTACTTGAATCGAATCTAACCTGATTAACCATTTTGATTTGGTTATCAATAGAATGTTCTAATCTTTCAATCACTGGTCTTGTACCTTCTAATGTTTCTATCAATACATTGTAAGAACGCTTCACCCCAAATTGAAATTGAGGATTGAGAAAATAACCTAATCATAATAAAATAGTATAAGATCTATAACTTAAAATAATAAAATAAAAAACAACTCTTAATTATATGAAACATTTTATCTTACCAGCTGAATGCAAGTCATAATACATAAAATTTCATCCATTGTCAGTAATCCTTTCATACTCGGCGAAATATCGACAATTTTCTTTAATTGCTCTTTTGGCTCTATCAATAGCCTCATAAATAAAGCCCATTGTTGGTTTCTCATCACTATCCACAAGTCTCAAAAGTTTTACTAAGGGCTCGTAAACTTTTATAATGTCAGCGGTTTTTTTCTAAAAATCTTTTTCCAAAATAATTTTTTTGCTTCATAAGAAGGTCTTGACTTTTATTGTCCCCATTTTGATTCTTTGAATTCCTATAAATTCATAAGAAAAAAATTAATAATATAATTAACTTATTTGAAAATTAAAACTAATAAAATCATGTAATATTCAAATAACTTTATTAACTAATTATAAAATACTGACCTTTGAGTTAAACATTTCTCTAAGACTTTGTTTTTGCCTTGTTATCTCCTTTAGCTAAATGAATGAGTAGCAAATTGAGTGAGAGCAGGTCGAAGAATTTGCTTATTGTTGGTATACTTCTTCATTAAATCAACGGTCTAAATATGATTGTATATGAAGCAAGTAACTTTCTTCGCTTCCTCTAATACTTTTGCTACACTAGATTTTTTTCAATATCCTCAAGGCATAAATCTAAGCAGTGAGCTGCACATGAGGTCCAATAAAAGTGTTTTCTTTTCGACATTAATTTTTTTTCCAGTAGCTTTCATTGCAGTCTCATTGTCAGTCACTATTTGAACAAAGAATTCTTCTGCAATTTCTTCAATAACTTTATCTAACAGGTTGTAGTAGAATTCTACATCTCTACTACGAATGCTAGAGACATCAACAAATTTCCAAAAAATAATTCCTTTACTACAATAAACAAGGAAGTTGATATTGTGCATTTGATTTAAACTATTGGTCCAACCATCACACATCAGAGTTACACTCAATTGTTTCCAATGCGTCTTCATTCCATCTACCCATGTATGAATTTGTTCATACTCCAACGCCAAATACACATCTGAAATCTCATAAGGTGTTGGAAGCTTCATACCTTTTTCAACTTTCATTGATACTTGAATTAGGTTATACAACCATGGCGAACTTGCTAATTGAAAAGTAAGTCAGTCATATATTAAAAATTTAGAGACTGCTTCACCCATCTTTCTACGCAATATTTTTAAAATAGACTCGCTAACCTTTGTTTGTCTCAAACTTTTGCTTTTAACCAATTTAGGAATAGTCCCCCTTAAATTAAATTCAGACTCGCTTGGGGTGGATCTTTCTCCACGATATCCTCCAACTGGCCAATGAGAAGAAGATCGTCCTTCTTCATAAATGTTACTCCAACCACATGTACTTCATCTGAATTCTTCTCTTTTATGTCACTCGTGTTGCGGTTGAATGCTTTCTCGAGTGGCTTGTCTCATAGCAGAAACATCATCAATGAATTCATCCTCATCTTCTCCTCTTAATTGTGACAAGAATTCATCTGTTCTCCTCTTTTTATCCATTTTTCTTTTCTTTTTCTTGGCTTCTTTGAGCAATTTCATCACACTTTCTTTAACAATACTCATAATTAAATAAATATAATTCACACTATTAAATATTAATTATGTATAATCTTTACTATTGAAAAAATAACATTTAAAGTTAATTATAAAATATATGTGTCAAAATATTATAAAGTATAAGTGTATAACATACCGATGACATTAGGACACGGTGTAATTTCACCGGTTTTATAAGCAATGTGCTCTTTAAATCGTGTTATTCCTCCTTTCGTAACCTTGCCACAAAGTTTACAAACAACATTTCCTCTTGTATTTGGAACCGAATCTCCAAAGTGCCAACCTATATTTTTGCTCGGTGCACCTTCCAATCCTTCAGTCGAGAACTTGTTCGTACATGGTGGCATACTTCAATTTCAATAAAAATCTAATATATGTTTATATTTGGAATTAAATTTTGTATATTCATAAACTATAATCATAAAGTTAAATAAAAAACTAATATATTTTTTATAATTAGTTAATTAGTACTAATTTAAATGAAAACTAAGACTAAGTTTAAATTGTATGAATTTAGAAACTTTAATTAAATAATTGAAATTAGGATATATAACTAAATTGAATGAAAAATTGAAAACTATAATCTATGCAAAATCAGGATAACATTAAGGACCAAATACATAATAATCTATAAAAACCACTACTTTATCTTTCCTTTTATCTTTCAATGCAATTTCAAATTGAAACTTTCTATTCACCTTCTCTGCTTCTCACCCTTTCAAGTTTCACGATCACCTTCTCTGCTTCTCACTTCAAAATCTCAAGTGGATTGAAGGTTTGTAAAATGCAAACAAACCACTCGGTTCCGCCGTTCAACCTCAAGTCCTCAACGGCTCAACGTCCTTAGCACGACACCACCGACGACGAAGTTCAACAGTCAACATTGTGAGAGAGTCCAGATTCACTTCTTCTCTCTATTTTTCTTAAAAATCTCAGTCATCTATGTTTTTCTTCACTTTCTTTATCTCTTTGCTTTGAAATATGGTTTGGTCTGTGACTGTGAGAGAGAGATAAATATTAGAGATTAGTGTTTTTATTTTCAATTCAACTTCTATTACTTTTTATTTTTTTTTCAATTTCTTTTTCCTGTTCTCATGAGTCATATCTTTTGCAGGGGAATAGATTCCCTATTTTTTCGGGAGTGTACTCTGTTGAATGCAGAGGCTTTTATGCATATTTTCATTTTTTCTTCAATCGCGCCTGATAACGGGGATAACGTCCCGTTATCGCCGCGACAGCCCCCAACACCGTTATATCGCGTCCGCACAGGTCGTTATGGTTGTGAATCCGTTTCCCACCGTTGTTTTCTCTTATAGCGGTTTCGGACGGCGGCACGACCGCGATTTTGCGACCGCTATTGCGTTAGCGTTCCGCTATTTGAAACCCTGGGTGAGACTCTCTGGTGGTGATCGAACACATATTCTTCATCCCACCTAACCTTTTAAATTTCATAACAAGGGTCTTATACTGAAGAAAATAGTGCAAGATTCATTTAATAGCTTTGAATTTTTCTATGAACACAGTGGATAAAAAATGTGCATATGCATACATTTTAAGTGAAGGCCTCGATGCCAGGTCATAGTTACATTTCGATTTTCCATCAACCCCAAACATGAGCCGAGTTGGATATACAAAAGAATTTTCGGCAGTTGAATTAAGGCATTTCCCAGTTTATTTCAATTATGAATAACAGTTTATCACCCTTCATCAATTTTGGGCATAAAGTATATGTGTGTGTGTACAAACGTAATGTATTTTGATAAAGACCATATATATTCACTTGTCCGATAGTTGCGATGAAGACTACACGAATTCTGTTTGGTGATAACTGATTCGGGGAGGCAATTTCTCCTAATTCCCAATCTAAGCTCTCCATCTTCACCCCTATGATGTTGGAGAAAAGATAAATAAGTGAGAGCTTCAAACAATTAGGCCATGGTAACACAAAAACTTTGCACTATATTTTCACATTTTAGTAGATATTTATAATTCTCAAGTAGCATAAAAGCATTTCAAGTTATCATGGCAGTCCTATAAGAATGATGATTCTATTATTCTTTCACTTTTCACCAATTCCAAAGTATCAATGAGGAATTGTGCAACCTGCACAGGGAAAGCGTAACATATCGATTAGTCACTGGTAGAAGTACATACCTTAGAAAGAGCACTGCATCCCCAGCGACAAGATTCTTTTGACTCACAAAAATACTCCACCCTGTAGTTAGGAGATGTCGCCTTGGTTGACCTAAATATTAACAAACATCAAGCTATATCAATCATTCTTGCAATTCAAGATACATTCTAAACACTACTATCCGAAATATTGAATCCGCTATGTTAGTTACCCCTATATATATATGTCGAAACCTCCACTCAACTCCATGCAGGTCCTTGGCAACAAGTTCTTGTGATGGCCTCCTCTGTTTGTAATCCTGAAATCAAATCAAATACAGTTACATATGCCAGAAACTTCTAGGATCAAAAGGCAGCCAGGTAAATGGTACATGAGTAATAAGAATATACAACTATACCAGCGGAGGAAAGAAGTCTTCCGCAGCTCTACCAGGAACGGAGAACCCTCCATGAGTGCTGGTGTCCGACGTGGTTAGCGTCTTGCAGAACATATGAGGGGTTGATTTTCTAGGCGATCCCGCATCTCCCTCATCCCCAACTAGTTCATCCAGCTGCTTGCTATCCAAATTAGGCCCTCCCAACTTCACAAAAATCCCAAAATTATATCACCAAAAACAATGAAATTTGGACTGCCTCTTACAATGAAAGCGTATGAAGATTCAGATAATTCATTCAAGTCACTAAAACCCTAAGAAGCATAGTAAAACTCGCTATGAAAAGTAATACCAGAAAAAAACTCACAATTTTACTTAGAATCATGCAAGTAACAACATTCAAATATTGTAAACCAACATAAGAATTACACATACCTCTGGTTGAGGAAGTAAAGTGACTTGTGTATACATCTCATCATTCTCCTTATTGGCCTGGGAAAAAAAGGAAACTTCAATTAGAGCAACTTTTTTTTTCAAAAAATGGTAAAGTTATAACCTTTAGGATGTCTAGTGCAAAGACAATTCTACAAGAGCCTTGGTCCTGGCTTGTGTTGGTGAAGCTTAGTTTGATGCAAAAAGTTCTCCTTTCAACATGATGTGTGCACAGAGTAGGTACAACTGTTAAGGCTGAAAGTGTACGTGGACCAATTCAGAGCATACACTTGTACAACTAGGCCTTGACAGATGCATATGCCCCGTTGGCTTACTCTATGTAGCACGCAAATGAGAAGACCGATATTCTATTTCGGTTTAGTGAAGAGAGTCAGAGCCAACTGAATCTCTCCAGATTCTGAGGCACAAGAGGAGGGCGGGCGTGCATTTCTCATATTGTGCTGCGTAGAAATCATATGTTGTGCATTTTCAAGTGATATGTTCCTATCACTATTCGAAACAAGTGTTTCTTTTGCGGCTTGTATATTGTGTAAAACTAATATTTGATTTTGATATAACAAGTAATTCAAGAACTAATTTTCTAAGTAAATAAATTATTAAGTAATCAAAATATTCGACTTTGACAAGTAAAAATTATACTTAAAATGTTTTCAAGTCTGTGACAAGTAAACATCCTCAAAGTGTTTCGATAAGTTTTGCCACTGGAAGCACATGTTTCGAAACGGCTCACACCCGTTTCGATACGACCTTCATCTGGGCCTTTGATTTTAAGCATCGTTTGAAACGGTTAACACCCGTTTCGATACAGGGGTTAAGTAATTTTAAAATTGGGCATTAAATGAACTAGCCGTTACTTGTCAGAAACTTAATTTTAAAGATTTGGTGAAGTGTTTCGATACACCCCAAGCTGTTTCGAAACACCAAATTACAATTTCAAAACGTTTCGATACAACCCTTATCCGTTCCGATACGACCTTCTTTTTACACTTTCTGTTCCGATACGACCTATAGTTGTTTCGATATGGGCCCTATTTTACACATAATGACTCTTTCTTTTTTGAGTGTATGTTTCAATACGGGGGTCCCGTGTTCCAATACGAGTAGTTGCAGAACTGCATTTATTGAGGGAAGAGAGAGCCCCAACGGCTCTATTAATGATCTCAACCACCCAAACGGCTAGAAATCAATGATAAGGTATAAAAACAAGTCTCTAAAGCTACAACAACAACTATTGAACCTTCAAGCAACATCAAAACATTTAAATCCAAACCTTGATCTTTTAGAGTCAAATCTTGTACCCAACTCAAGTGTGTTCATCATTGTAATTTTTATTAAGAGTTTGGGGAGTGTTTGATTGTATTTGGGTAAACATTATCCTTTGAGAGGTACTTGTAAAGTTTACCAAAATTCCTTCTTTGTAAAGAGTGTGTTGGATTAAGCTTTGGGTAGAAAGCTTAATCGGTTTTGTAAGGTTTCCTTCTCATCAAAGAAAAGGGGAAGAATCAATTAGTGGATTGGTTGATAATTCTTAGTTGGAGCTAAGGTAGTGGATGTAGAGTTCATTTAGGAACTTGAACCACTATAAATTGTCTTGTGTCAAATTTTCTTTCATCCAACTTCCACCCTCAAATTTTTAATCGCAATTCACCCCCTTTGGCCATTTGTAATCGTTTGATCAACTTAACAATTGGTATTAGAGCTACACTCATTAGAAGGATTACAACCCTCTTGAGTCGATTCTAGGAGAGTTTGATCAACAACAACTTCAAGAAATGGCATCCACCTCCGGTCCTAATCTCTATGAGTCTCAATCCACCACCAAACTACCATTCGTCAATGGGGATAACAACCCATATTGGAAGAATCAGATGCGTCTCTTCATCAAATCTAATGACTACATGGTATGGGACGTTGTAGAAAACGAACCAAACATTCCTATGAAGAGAGATGGTGAAGGAAGATTAGTCCCAAAGTTCAAAGCCGAGATGACCCATGAAGATAGAAGACGGTTGCAAGTCAATGACAAAGCCTTGCACATAATCTTTTGTGCTCTTGGTCCCGATATCTACTCAAAGGTGTCTTCCATCGAAAGCGCCAAGGAAGTTTGGGATACTATCGAGATGACATATGAGGGAACTAGCAATGTTAAAGAGACAAATATTGGGTTGCTCAACTTAAGCTATGAGAATTTCAAGATGGATCCCAATGAAAGCGTCTCCAAGATGTTTAATCAGTTCTCGGTCATCGTCAACGATTTAAAGGGCTTCGGTGAAGTCATTCTCGAAGACAAGCTAGTTCAGAAACTTATATATTTTCTTTCAGAATCTTAGGATGGAAAAAGAACGACCATCATTGAAGCTAGAGATTTGAAGACTCTCAAGCTTGATGCCCTTGTTGGATCTCTACTCACTCCTGAGATCATGAAACAAGGAAGGGAAGAAGAGAAGAAGAAAGAAGAGAAGAAAGTTGAGAAGAAGGAAATTGAGAACAAGAAGATTAGAATCACACTTAAAGCTTCATAAAATGATAGTGATTCGAGTGAAGAGGAAGATGAGGAGATATCCATGTTGGCCAAAAGATTCACATGATTCATGAAGTCCAACCGGGGAATAAAATTCAATAGAAAGGGGGACTTCAAGAATAAAAGTAAAGAAGAAGAGAAGGACCAAATCACTTGCTATGAGTGCAAGAAAACAAGCCGTATCCGATCGGAGTGCTCTTGTAGAGTGTCTATGAGTTCTATATTTTGTAGACATTCCTGCCCTTATTATTGTTGTTCTTAAGCTCATTTAGGCATATTTAGGTGCATTGCATGCATTATAGCAATATCTTCTCTTATATCATGCTTTTATTGAATATTTTATGTTTGGTTGAGAAAAGTTATTGTTTTAGTTTAGTTTATTTTAGGTGCTATAGCTAAGAGAGGAGAGGAAATGACAGGACTGGACAAAAACACTGGAATTAAAAGAGCTGTACTGAAGCAGCTCTAAGATGCCGCCAAGGACGCTGTCGAAGCAGCATTGCCGCCCAGAGCTGCTCGGGCAGGAGTTACACCGACTTAGCCAAGATGGGTCACGATTTCAAGAGGGCAATTTCCTAAGCCCAATGAGCCCAATCTTGCAATTTCCTGAAGCTTGTAGTGGCCGGTATAGTTAATTCAAGATCGATAACTAGGAGCACTTATCCTTACTTGCAGAAGAAGGCAACGTCCAAAGAGTCTGTATTTAAAGTATAAAGGAGTCTATATTTAATGTAACTTACTTTTAGAACTCATACTTCAAGGAGGACTCAAATTTAGGTCATGAGGCCTATATATAACCAATGCATGTAAGGGTACAAGGGCATGTCGTGGGGGATAAACGTCATTTGTTGACGAGAGTGTAGATGTGGAGATAACTAGATAGGTTGGAGTGTTGGGGGTCGCAGCCCAACTCTCCTAAGGTTTAGGCGCGTATATGTAAAGTAGTTTGAGGGAAACAATTGTATAGTTTTGAGTTGTTTTCAATAAAATTCTAAGTTTGCTTAATCCATGCTCCTTATTCGTTCAATTAGTCTACACTAGTCAATTGAAAAGAAAATCTATTTGTCGGGCACGAAAGTGCAAGGCTCACGAAAGGGTTAAGCACGGTCACAACTCATCAAGGCATGACTAACTTGGTTCCACACTAGTCCACAAGTTTCAACGGCTAAAAGGGAGTACCAACCGGGTTGACTAATTTGGTTCCACACTAGTCCTCAAGTTAGTATCTCGAGCATCCTAACCTAGAAATAGGAGGGATCACTGTCGACTATCCTACCGAACTTAGAATGTCTGCCAGATGAGCCGCCAGGACTTCTTTCTGTTCCACCTACCGAGACAGCACACACCCCTGCAGTGGCAGTGACCTGCTGCGGCCGCGTGACAAGGTCGTAGTTTGCCGCCCACCATACCCGTCGAGGCAACATCTCTTGGCAGTATCAAACATACTCAGACTTTACAATGCAGTCCACACGCTACTGAGCTGCACTAGTCTTACCCAACTTATCGCTCCAAATCTCTCCCTATCATCTCTCTCATCACTATCTTCATTTTTATTTGTGTTGTTATATTTCCACATCATGAGATTTAATGGCGCATTTACTAAATCTTTGTGCAGGAAACCATTCATATGAACTGCTTCAATCCCTATGGGAGACGATATCTTTTATACTATAACTTGACAAGAGTGTGCACTTGCGCTCATAAATGGAGAACACTTTAACGCTTTACAAGTTTTTGGCGCCGTTGTCGGGGATTGGCAACATCAACTATGTTTGAATTTCTGCACTCCTATTTAGTTTTTGCACATTAAATCTCTTTTTATTTATTTGTTCAAAAAAAAGAGCCTCTTTGTTTTCTTGGTGTATGTCTTGCCAAGACAGCAAGGTTGGCAGCAACATCCACTTGAAGAGGGGAAGGACATGCCCAGACATCTAGCCAAACACAAAGACCCTCATGAAGTGGTTATGCTTGGGAAAATTGCAGCCCAACATAACCTAATTATTATTTTTAATTTATTTTTCAGTATTAGGATTATATTTAATTTTTGTATTATATTTATTTCAGGTTAGGAATGAAGGAAAGATCAAGAAAGATGAAAGAACAAAGGAGAGGCCCAACTAGCGACCAGGGCAGCCCAAAGCAGATAAGCATAACGACTAGTGGCTTCATAACGGCTAGCCGCAAAGGCTATATTTCGCCCCAGCAAGTGGAACGGTTATCTGTGTAACGGCTAGAATCTCGATATTCACGCCACAATAATTGATGTCCGTTAACAGTGTGCCCGCTAAGGCAGTGGAGAGAAACGGATATATAAGGCCAACTATTCTACCACCCCGTTCTTCACTTTTCTCTCTACATTGCTCTGAATTCTTTTTTATAATCTTTGCTTCCAAGATATCTTTGTTTTACTTTCTTTCACATTCTTTTTGCTTTCTTTAGGATAAACAACCATTCCACAAACTATGGCCTCATCACAGAAACCCGCCGCCACCTCCAAAACTTCATACAAAAGGTTCTTGAAATCTGCTGTCAAGGAGACCTACAACCAGTTTTACAGAGAAAGGCAACTATAGGAGGAGATGGGCTTCCAATACACACAGCCTGATGGTGATTTTGGGTTGGAACCTTTCCTGTTTGAGAGGATCCACAATATGGGATGGGACCAATTCGCACGGCAGCCAGAAGGGATCAACAACAACCATGTGCGAAAGTTTTACGCCCACTGGCCAAACCCAGAGAGCCCTTTCGTCTACGTCCGAGGAGAAGGTGTTAAGTTGACTGCTAACATGATTAACAACTTTTACAGCATAGAGATCAGCAGTGACCCATACGAAGAGTGGGAATCATATATGACGGGGGTTGACTACAACAAGATCAAGAAGGAACTCTGCAAGCCAAACACCAAATGGCTGACAGGAAAGAACAACGGGCCAGTCAACCGCCGAGACTTGTGCCAGAGGCAGCCCTTTGAAGTTACTTTGTCCACGCCGCCTAATGCCAACCTTGCACGGATCGACAGTAAACAGGTTGCGGCTCGCCCTTATCTGCAGTATTATGAAGGGGCGGTAGATCAATGCTGGCGAAGTAATAATAAAGGAGATCTACACCCACGCAGAAAAGCCAACCGTCAAAGGTCCACTCTTTTCCCCTACACTCATCACTGGCCCGTGTGCCAATTTTGGCGTGCCGTTGTACCCAAAAGATAAAATTCTTCCTACCAATAAAGGAGGGACAAGAAGGGTACGCCAAAAAATGATGTATAGTGCGGAGCCTAACACACTTTCCACCGCCCAGCCGCCGTCCCAAGCTGCCGCCACCCCAGCCGCAGCAGGCAATACTAATGTTGCCCTCACGTTTGCCGCAATCCCCCTACTGCGCAGTCTAGTGGAAAGCTGCCAGAGGATTGAGCACAAGCAAGTGATCTTCACCAAAAACATAGCAGACGTGTAGAAGGCCTTTGTGGCCTACCTTTTGGACAAATACCAGGACGCCGGACCACAATTGCCCACCTTTCCAATGGAGCTAGCAGCGTCTAAGCCAATCTAGATAACCCCAAGACCATCTACTGCTTCTACCACCGAAGAAAGCGAGGGGCCGCATCGACGCCTCAAGAGAAGAACCTCTCCAACCTCTATCTAACCATACGATATCTCCTTCTCATCTGAATCATAGAAGGAGGAAGAAACAATTGCTGCCTCCCCAATAACCAAAACGACCGCTGCCAAGGATACCGGCTACTCAGACATGGAAATTTCTAACTCCCTTGACGACGAGCCGGCAGAGGCAGCCAAAAAGAGAAAGCGGCCAACAACAGATCTTTAAGGTGGAGAGGCTGAAAGACAAACCAAGAAAGCCACCCCAACCGCATCCAGCCGTCGCGTAGCTCGAAGAAGATCCCATCAGAAAGACCATCTGCTACGCCCCGCCTTGTCCTGTCTGCCTCCTCAGAATCTTCCTCTGACGCATCAGCAACAGTGGGGAACTCCCCAGTTTATAGCATCATTTTCTTTTCTTTTCTTTTTAATTTTTCTGTTTTGTTGTATTTTCTTTTTATTTTTTATTTTTCTATTTTAATTTTTCTTTTTTCTATTTTATGTTTGTCTTGTAGAGGCATTGAGGACAATGCCAACCTTGAGTTTGGAGGGAATTAGTCCTCTTTGTTTTAGGTTCATAGCATTTTGATGCATTTAAAAATTCTTCCCCCTAAGCACTTAATGAAATAGAAAACTTTAGTTCAAAACTTGTGCCTATGATACCTTAGCCGATTACATATATTCGCACCATTCTAAATTTTTTATACCTAACTATGGGAAGAAACATGAAAAATACATTAGAAAACTTTCCTTTTTGCCAATTATCTTTACAATTGTCTGTTAAAAGCTGAATTTTTTTCTTGAGTCTTGAGTTTAACACTGCATGCCTTAATAAAAGTTTCTTGATTGAATACAGGTTTGCCACCACGGCAGCATAGGGCAGCACTACAAAGAAGATGAAAACCCTAGAGGTGCCCGAAACAGGCTCTAGGCAGAAAAAGTAAATACCCTAAAGGTGCTCGAAACAGGCTCTAGGAAGGATCATGAGCAAGGACACTCCGTTGCTATCAAAGTCCATGAATCTAAGCCAAGTGACAGAAAAATTAGCAAGAGTGAATGAAAGTCTTCATGTGATGACTCTATTCAAAGGGGTTCAGAGTTTTTATAGAGTGCACCTATCTTAGCTTCAAACCCAGAGAATAGTTGTGATGAGCTGAAGCCCTTAAGTCATGATCAGAAAAAGAAAACAAAAGTGCCCAACTGTGCTGCCAAGGCAACAACTCGTATCCTTTCCAGTAACTTAATTATTTTAGGCATACTTTGTTAACTTGGTAACTTCAGCATGTTTAGCACGAACACATACCTGCACACACTGCACTGGCATAAAAAAATTAATCTAAGTTATTTCATGCCATTCCCTAGCACTAACATTAAATAGGTGCCACGGCCTTGAGGTAAGAAATCAAGTTGCAGGCTATTGTTTCTATTAACTTTGTGCTAAGGGCATATTTACTTGTTAGGTTACATTGCTTGAGGACAAGCAATAGTTCGAGTTTGGGGGTGTGTAGAGTGTCTATGAGTTCTATATTTTGTACATATTCTTGCCCTTATTATTGTTGTTCTTAAGCTCATTTAGGCATATTTAGGTGCATTGCATGCATTATAACAATATTTTCTCTTATACCATGCTTTTATTAAATATTTTATGTTTGGTTGAGAAAAGTTATTGTTTTAGTTTAATTTATTTCAGGTGCTATAGCTAGGAGAGGAGAGGAAAGGACATGATCGGACAAGAAAGTTGGAATTAAAGGAGCTGTACTAAAGCAGCTCTAAGATGCTGCCAAGGACGCTGCCGAAGTAGCATTGCCGCCCGGGCAGGAGTTATACCGACTTAGCCAAGATGGGTCGCGATTTAAAGAGGGCAATTTCCTAAGCCCAATGAGCCCAATCTTGAAATTTCTTGAAGCATGTAGCGGCCGGTAGAGTTAATTTCAAGATCGATAAGTAGAAGCACTTATCCTTACTTGCGGAAGAAGGCAACGTCCAAAGAGTCTGTATTTAAAGTATAAAGGAGTCTGTATTTAATGTAACTTACTTTAAGAACTCCTACTTCAAGGAGGACTCAAATTTAGGTCATGAGGCCTATATATACCCAATGCATGTAAGGGTATATGGGCATGTCATGGGGGATAAATGGCATTTGTTGACGAGAGTGTATATGCGGAGATAGCTAGATAGGTTGGAGTGTAGGGCGTCGCGGCCCAACTCTCTTAGGGTTTAGGCGCGTGTATGTAAAGTAGTTTGAGGGAAACAATTGTATAGTTTTGAGTTGTTTTCAATAAAATTCTAAGTTTTCTTAATCCATGATCCTTGTTCGTTCAATTAGTCTACACCAGTCAGTTGAAAAGAAAATCCATTTGCCGGGCACGAAAGTGCAAGGCTCACGAAAGGGTTAAGCACGATCTCAACTCATCAAGACGTGACTAACTTGGTTCCACACTAGTCCACAAGTTCCAACGGCTAAAAGGGAGTACCAACCGGGTTGACTAATTTGGTTCCACACTAGTCCTCAAGTTAGTATCTTGAGCATCCTAACCTAGAAATATGAGGGATCACTGTCGACTATCCCGCCGAACTTAGAATGTCTGCCAGACGAGCTGCCAAGACTTCCTTCTGTTCCACCTGCCAAGATAGTACACACCCCTGCAGTGGCAGTGACCTGTCGCGGCTGCGTGACAGGGTCGTAGTTTGCCGCCCACCATACTCGCCGAGGCAACATCTCTTGGCAGCGCAAAACATACTCAAACTTTACAATGCAGTCTACACACTACTGAGCTGCACTAGTCTTACCTAGCTTATCGCCCCAAATCTCTCCATATCATCTCTCTCATCACTATCTTCATTTTTATTTGTGTTTTTATGTTTCCACATCATGAGATTTAATGGCGCATTTACTAAATCTTTGTGCAGGAAACCATTCATAGGAGTTGCTCCAATCCCTATGGAAGACGATATCTTTTATAATATAACTTGACAAGAGTTTGCACTTGCGCTCATAAATGGAGAACACTTTAACGCTCTATAGCCCTCAATTGAGAAATAAAAGCTTTAGGAAGAAGAACAAGCTCAAAGCTCAAGTGACAACTTGGAGTGACGAGGAGTCATCCGAAGTGGAGGAGTAAGTGGCCAACCTTTGTCTCATAGCATTTGAGGAGGAACCAATGGTAAACCCTAACTCATCATCTTTTACTTACAATGAAATATATGATGCTTATGATGAGTTACAAGATGTTTACGGTGAGTTGGTTGAAAAGTACAAAGAGTCTATTTTGAAAAATAAGAAAAACATTTTCGATTTGAAGAATCAAAATAAGTCTCTTTCAAAAATCAATTCGGAATTGGAAAAGAAGGTTTAATATTTGATTAATCTTTCAAATGATCTCAAAAAGAAAAATTTTGATTTAGGAAAACTTCTTTCCGATTTTCAAGATTATCTCACCAAGGAGGTGGTTAATCTCAAAACTTCTCTTATTATTGGTAAACATGTTTTTGAAAAGGAAGTTCTTCAAAAACCCAATATGTTAACAGAAAAACCATTTTACCTCAAACAAAGAGTTTCTCAAAAGCAATCTAAAGTTAAAAGAATTAGGAGTGTATGGTTCCTAAGGAACTCATTGTTTCTAATAATGTGAATGATATTGCTTCTTAGATTCCTAAGGGAACCAAGCTTTTGGGAGCTAACACTCATGGACCCAAAATGATTTGGGGTACCAAAATCAAGAAACTAATCTTTGTTTGTAAAGGGAGCATTGTTACAAGGCCAAAGCTTCAAGTCAAAACACATGGTACCTTGATAGTAGATGCTCGAGACACATGACCAAAGATAAGAGTAGATTCTTGGAGCTTAAACCAAAAAGTGGAGGATGTGTGATAGTTGGTGACAACTCCAAAGGACACATTGAAGGCATAGGCTCCATTGGTAATCTCTCATCTACATTCATTGATAATGTGCTATATATCAATGGTCTAAAACATAATCTTTTGAGCATTAGTCAACTTTGTGATAAAGATTTTAATGTTCATTTTGATAAAAATGGGTGTAAAATTGTGAACATTGAAACAAATAAAATAATGCTCATTGGTCATCGCATAGGAAATATTTATATGGTGCATTTAGCTGACATGCATTCATTTCATGTATGTTTAGTTGTACATGATGATAATGATGCATGGTTGTGGCATAGGAAACTTGGGCATGCTAGCATAAGTGTTTTAGAAAAAAATTAGCTTCCCAAAATATAGTTAGAGGTTTACCCAAACTAAAATTTTTATTAGATAAAATTTGTGATGCATGTGCTAAGGGTAAACAAAAGAGAACTTCATTTAAACCCATTAATGATGTTTCAACTAGTAGGGTATTACAACTAATCCACATGGATTTATTTGGGCCTATTAGAACTATGAGCTTAGGTGGTAAGTCATATGCATTTGTATTGGTAGATGACTTTTCTAGATACACTTGGGTTCTATTCTTAAGTACGGATGAGGCTTTAGATAATTTTATTACTTTTACAAAAATTACCCAAAATGATCTTGATCATAAAATTTCACACATTAGAAGTGATCATGGAACTGAATTTCAAAATATGAGTTTTGAAGATTTTTGTAATGAAAATGGTATTAACCATAATTTTTTGGCTCCTCGAACTCCTCAACAAAATGGGGGTAGTTGAGAAGAAAAATAGAACTTTAGAAGAAATGGCTAGGACTATGCTTTGTGAAAACAACTTACCTAAGTATTTTTGGGCGGAAGCCACTAATACGACTTGTTATATTATTAATTGAGTAATAATTGGGCCTATTTTAAAGAAAACACCTTATGTGATTTTAAAATCCAAAAAGCCTAACATTAGCTATTAACACCCATTTGGTTGTAATTGTTTTGTTTTAAACAATGGAAAAGACAATTTAGGTAAATTTGATGCTAAAAGTGATGAAGCAATATTTTTGGGTTATTCCTTAAACTCTGAAGTCTGCCGTGTATTTAATAAAAGAACTTTAGTTGTTGAAGAGTCTATATATGTTGTTTCCGATGATAACCACCTTCCGAGGAAGGATTCTTGTGATGATGATGATGTAAGGATCATTGAATCCATTGATGGAGAACAAACATCACAGGTGGATGAGATCCCAACCAAAGAAGAAGATGCATAAGATCCACCTCTTGAAGCCTTGAAGGACTTGGCTCTTGAGGAAAAGGACGTGGCATACCCAAGGGAGTTCAACTATGTTAAAGGTGGTGAAATCTTGGGTGATCCATCCAAGGGGGTAACTACTCGATCCTCTCTCAAATTAATGAACCATGTTGCATTTCATTCATGCATTGAACCTAAAAATATCAAAGAAGCATTAAAAGATGATTTTGGATTTTGGCCATGCAAGAAGAATTAAATCAATTTGAGAGAAGTAAAGTGTGGACATTAGTTGAAAGGCCTAATAATCAATCTACTATAGGAACAAAATGGGTCTTTAGGAATAAACTAGATGAGAGTGGTAACATAGTGAGAAACAAGTCTAGGCTTGTTGTTCAAGGCTACACTCAAGAAGAGGGAATTAATTTTGATGAAACATATGCACCCGTAGCTAGAATGGAAGTTATTATGATGCTTCTAGCATTTGCATGTTACCATGATTTCAAGATTTTTCAAATGGATGTAAAAAGTGCTTTTATAAATGGTTTTATAAATGAAGAAGTGTATGTTGAACAACCACCGGTTTTTTAGGATCCAAAATTTTCAAATCATGTTTGTAAATTAACCAAAGCTCTCTATGGTTTAAAACAAGCTTCTAGAGCTTGGTATGAAAGACTTTCAAACTTTTTAATTGAAAAAGGTTTTGAAAAAGGCAAGGTGGGCACTACACTTTTTATAAAAAGATATTGTAATGACATCTTAGTAGTGCAAATTTATGTTGATGATATTATTTTTTATTCTACTAATGAATGTTATTGCAAAGAATTTTTTAAGCTAATACAAGGTGAGTTCGAGATGAGCATGATGGGGGAACTCTCATTCTTCTTGGGGCTCTAAATCAAACAAAGGAAGGATGGCACCTTCATCAATCAAGCAAAGTATGTGAATGATATGCTCAAAAAGTTCATCTTGGAGAATGTAAAGCCTCAAGTCACTCCTATGAACTCTTCTATAAAGCTTGACAAAGATAAAGAAGGTAAGTGTGTCGATTCTAAGCTTTATAGATCTATGATAGGTTCTTTGCTTTACCTTGCCGTAAGTATGTCAAATATTATGTTTAGTGTTTGCTTATGTGCTAGGTTCCAAGCTAGTCCTAGTGAATCACACTTAATAGCCATTAAGAGAATTTTTAGATACCTTAGAGACACACCTAACTTAGGTCTTTGGTATCCTAAGGATTCTTCCTTTAGCCTTCATGCTTATTCGAATGTGGATTATGGGGGATGCAAGATAGATAGGAAAAGTACCTCCAGAACATGCCAATTCTTAGGTAGTATGCTCGTATCTTGGTTCTCTAAGAAACAAAATAGCGTAGCCTTATCTACCACCGAAACGGAGTACATATCTTTAGGGAGTTGTTGTGTTCAAGTCCTTTGGATGAAGCAAAAACTCTTAGATTATGGTGTTCAAGTAGAAGTTATACCCGTTAGCTGTAACAACACTAGTGCCATTTGTCTCACTAAGAATCCCATCCAACACTCTAGAACCAAGCATATAGAAATTAGACATCATTTCATTAGAGACCGTGTTTTGAAAAATGACGTTATTCTAAAATATGTTGATATCTTGAACCAATTAGCAGATATATTTACCAAACCTTTAGATAAAGAGCATTTTTGGACCTTTAGGAGAGTGTTAGGTTTAACCAGCCTTCCTTGACCCTTTTAGGTTCCAAATGGTCAAAATTTTGCTTGAAATTTGTTGATATTCATGTTAATGTTAATTTACATCATTTTGCTTCTCTGCATGTTGTTAGGAGGAGTATGCATCAATTTTAGTCATTTAATCTTGCTCATACATCATTCGCATGCATTTAGGCTCGATCTAAGTTGGCTCCTTGAACATTAAACTGCCCAAATTGCAGTTTCTGGTAAGGGTGTATCGAAACAGCTAAATCTGTTTCGATACGGGCTAAATTTGGGAGATTACAGTAGTGAATCGTATCGAAACGAGCTCTTCGCATTTCGATACGGGTTCGTGGCATCGTTTCGAAACGGGGTCAACCTGTATCGAAACGATTTTGGTACCAAAATAGCTCGATATCGTTTCGAAACTGGCATTTCGATACGCCAAGTGGCGTATCAAAACATGAGTGCGCAAACAACTTTAAATAGGCATCAAAATTTAATTAAAACACCAACTCCTTTTCCATCAAAACCCTAGCCGAAAAACCCTTCCAATCACTTGATTTTTCACATCAAAACCTAATTTTTTGAGGGTTTTCAATCTACACATCAAGGCTACAACATTGCAAGTAATTTGGTGCATCAATCATCCTTCATTCATCCTTATCCAATATCAAGGTATAAAACCTTTTTTTCTTTTTTGTTTAAATTTATAGGTTTTCATTTTCTTTTGTATAAAGCATATACATATAGTATAGTTTTTCATGTTTTAGCAAAAAAAATTCAAAATATAATTTTTTTATTCGAATATAAATTTTATACCGTATATTTTTTGGTCTTTTTTTTTACAAATTCTTTTCACCAAAAATTATTTTTATGTTTATATATATTTTAAAACTATATTGTACAGTTTTTATTCATACCTCGATTATAGGATTGTATATTGGATTGAATTTGGCTGATTTACGCATACACATGTTTTTGTTTTGATTTCATTCTAGATTTCAAACATGACTTCTAGGAAGAGAGTTAGAACTAATGAGGCTGGTGGGAGCTCCAATGTTGATGACAATTCCACTCGTCCAAATCTCAATTCGATCTACCAAAAGTCTCTTCGCAACAAAGATGCCTACGCCAATTTTAAGCTATTCCAAGATCATGTCATTCGACGTGAGCATATCGTTTCTCTTCCCTTTTTGGATTCCGAGCGTTTTCAATTTCCGATATCTTGATCTATTGAGGCGTTGGAACTTTATGACTTTCTTGAGCTTACCCGGTACCCTGTACCGTAACATGATGTTTCTCTTTTATGCCAATGCTCGTTGCATCTCCAATGCCGGTCAAATGGTTGCTATTGAGTCATATCTCATGGGAAAGAAATTTAGGGTTGATCCGGAAGTCTTGTGTAATGTGTTTGGGTTTGAAGACGAGGTAATATCGGATGAGAACTCTTTGGGTTATACCCTTGGTGGTTCCGTCAAGTCTCTTCATGCACATGATCGCATCCTACATCTTATGGTATCGTGGTGGTTTTGCCCTTCCGGAGGCAAATTTTCTCACATTAGGCAAGTGGATGACTTTTGGATTAGGTGCTTTCGTGAGGGACATTGTCCGAATCTATGTCGTATTATGTTTGCAGAGATGGTGTACCTTGTTCAAAATCGCCACACCGATCTTGTTACCTCTTTCACCTATGGCACAACATTGAGCTACTTGTTTTCTAAGGTGGGAATTGATTGCTTACTTGATTATGCGGAATCACTCAAAGATCTCATCGATGAGCGCACATTTCTCCAGAGCAAATTTCATTATATTGATGGAGAATGGACTCGTGTTGAGAATCCTCCACTCGTTGCTGCCCCCGAACCTCCACCTCAAGTTGCTCCACAAAACAACGAAGCCCTCATGACCTTCATCATCGAGCAATTTAACGGAATGCGTACTCACATGGACTCAAGCTTTACTACTATTGATACTTGCCTCACTACCATGGAGGGACATATCCAAAATGTTAAGACTCGCCTCACTTCAGTTGAAACTCAACAAACTTCTATGGATATGTCCTTTATCGGTTTCTATGGCGAATGAAGGCAATTCTATAGGAGCAATGCCAACGATGAAGATGACGAGGATGATGAGCCTTAGATCATTGCATTTCATTGCATCTCATCTAGCTTAGGATTTCCCTATTTTCATGCACCTATTTATGTTTTAAGTTTAAGACCTATGCTTTGATATTATGTTTTGAATGTTATGGTTTGGATATTGTATTTTGAATTTATGAACTTAATTTGCTTTGGTTTTAGTGCTTAATGACACTATGTTGCTCTACTTGTGGTTTGGTCTATGGTTTGGATACTATATTTCCTTATTGATTTTGATCTAACAAAAAACGGGAGAAGGGTTAAGCTAAATTTTAAACTCTTTTTTCAAAACCTAGCTTAAACTTAGGGGGAGTTTATTTAAAAAATTTCTTTGGTTTTGTTATATCAAAAAGGGGGAGATTATAAAACTAATATTTGATTTTGATATAACAAGTAATTCAAGGACTAATTTGCAAAGTAAATAATTTTTTAAGTAATCAAAATATTCGATTTTGACAAGTACAAATTATACTTAAAATGTTTTCAAGTCAAAACTTAAACCCCATAAATTTTTATAAGTGTTTTCGGGCCAAAATATATAAAATCGCCCAGGCGTTTCGAAACACCCTCAAAGTGTTTCGATACGTTTTTCCACTGGAAACATATGTTTCGAAATGGCTCACACTTGTTTCGATACGACCTTTATCTGGGCCTTTGATTTTTAAGCATCGTTTCGAAACGGTTAACACCCGTTTCGATATAGGGGTTAAGTAATTTTAAAATCGGGCATTAAATGAACTAGCTGTTACTTGTCAGAAACTGAATTTTAAAGATTTGGTTAAGTGTTTCGATACACCCCCAAGCTGTTTTGAAACACCAAATTACAGTTTCAAAACGTTTTGATACAGTCTGTTTCGATACGACCTTCTTTTTGCACTTGCTATTTTGATACGGCCTATAGCTATTTCGATACGGACCTTATTTTATACATAACGACTCTTTCTTTTTTGAGTGTTTGTTTCGATACAAGATTATTGCGTTCCAATCGAGTAGTTGTATAACAGTATTTATAGAGGGAAGAGAGAGCCCCAACGACTCTATTGATGATCTCAACCACCCAAACGACTAGAAATCAATGAGAAGGTATAAAAACAAGTCTCTAAAGTTACAACAATAACTATTGAGCCTTCAAGCAACATCAAAGCATTCAAATCCAAACCTTGATATTTTAGAGTCAAATCTTGTACCCAACTCAAGTGTGTTCATCATTGTAATTTTTAATAAGAGTTTGGGGAGTGTTTGATTGTATTTGGGTAAACATTATCTTTTGAGAGATACTTGTAAAGTTTACCAAAATTCCTTCTTTGTAAAGAGTGTGTTGGATTAAGCTTTGGGTAGAAAGCTTAATCGGTTTTGTAAGGTTTCCTCCTCATCCAAAAAAAGGAGAAGAAACCAATTAGTGGATTGGTTGAAAATCCTTAGTGGGAGCTAAGGTAGTGGATGTAGAGTTCATTTAGAAAATTGACCCACTATAAATTGCCTTGTGTCAAATTTTCTTTCATCCAATTTCCACCCTCAAATTTTTAATCTCCAATTCACCCTCTCTTGGCCATTTGCAATCGTTTGATCAACTGAACATATTGAATTGTGGCTACTAAACTTCAGAACTAACAATATCGTGAGTTCCACCAACGAAGCTCTCATTACAACATTAGGCATATTAAGTAAGTTTTAGCTTACAGATTTCAATGTCAGACTCGACATAGTCTTCTTAACGAGATGATGCAGTACACTGATGTTCTTGTACATGAACTGTGATGAAGCAGTACAATGTGTGGCAATTGCAGAGATATGATGGACGTTGTATTTTTTTGCAGGTACCACACATGCAGGTTTCAAAGGAATAAGTGCATCTTTTATTTTTATTGAACTCGTAGAGTGCATATTTCCCTGTAAATAGTCGTGACAACTAATGTTCGAGTAAGCAAAAATGGCTCACAAATGTTAAATCTTCTTTTACATATCATATATCATATGTCGATTTTCTTCCACGTGTGTCTATCTTTTTACATTTACAAAGTTCTTCTTACAACATTAAGTATTCTAAAAAGTTAGTCGTACAACTACATTGTTTGGGGCTTCTTTTACCGAGACATCTTTGCCAAAAGCGTCAACAGTATTGTTAGACACCAATGATGTTAGTGCTACACAAACTTTGAGAATGGTGTAAGGCTCTAGGATTACTGGACTTGCAACACTTTTAAAACACTAGCTATATGAATTATCTGAGCCTTTTCGGTGAACCTCAACACTTGAGAACAACTTAAAACTGGACTTTCAGCACTTTTGCAAGCACTACCTATATGAAAATGTAATTTCCAACAATGATTTAAATGTCATATTCGGAGTGTTCTTCTAGCATATATTTAATGCGGTTTTTACACCCTTTAAGATGTCTTATACACAAAATTTTAGCACAATTGTAAACATATGTTTCAATAGTACGACATAAACTGAAACAAGAAGAAAAAATTTCTCGCAACAAACCACAAAATCCATTTAAACACGCCTATTGACTAATGTTTGCTTGTTCTACATGCAAAAAAAACATGGCTAGATAGCGTTTTTAACACCCTTTAGTATACCTTATACGCGCCGATCTTTACACCATTTTCAAGACATGTTTCAGCACTATGATGTGAAACTTTAAAATATGAAATATTATCCCCCCAACACCCCGTAAATACACCTAAAACATGCCTATCAAAGCTCTGAATCTTGTCTTGCAAAGCCTACCATGATGACTTCCATAAGGGTCTTTAGGTAACTTTTTTGTCGTGTTAGGATGTCATGCATGTTGCATTTTTATTGTCACCCTAACATACACGTGTTTATCTATCAGACAATGTGACCGTCATTCTTTCATGCATTCGAAAAATGCTCAAAATCTTGCCTGCAAAAGCTTACAATGTACTCGACTGAGTAAGAAATAATAGTTGCAACTTACCACACACCCACATAGAGTTTGAACTCAGTGTATGGCGTGTTGAAGCAATCATTTCTTGGTCGCTCGGTTTTCAGACGAATCTTTACATCTACAATAAATACTCATGAAAAATAATGTCTGAGTATACAAATATTATTTTAAATGTAAAGATAAATATATGTTAAGCTCAAATGTCGTCAATAAAATTGTAAAATAAATTAGATCGAATTTAAAGTTCTTCTTACAACAATAAGAAATCAATATCCAAAAAATATTCATTAAATTTTCCATAACTAATTAAACAAAAAACAAAAGTACAAATCTATGTTCCTCTTCTTTGTCATCTTCCTCTCTTCAGCCTTATGGTTTGCCAGTATCTTGAGTGTGTCAGGTCATAGAGACGTGGAGCCTGTCAGATTCTCGGCTGAATCGGGGTTTGTTCGTCGTCTTCATTATCATCAACATCCTCACTCTCTTCCTTGTTTGTCTCATCTTCATGATTGGAAGTCATACGGTGCGGTTGACTGAACATACTTGGACCAGTTCTCTCAAAATTGCCAAAAAATATAAGACTTGATATGCACATCGTCGACAATAATGCTGTCATGGACTCCACACCATGATGCTGCAATTCAGGATACTGAGCTTGCAGGACCACAAAGTCAGGCACATAAATAGCTTCGGAAAAATTACATGTAGAACCTTGTACCTGTGATGCAGATCCTTCTCCTTGACTCGCCCAATTACCAGGTATACCTCTCCACATGCCTTCTTAATATAAAATATGCAAATTCCTTGATCCTTGTGACATGGAAACAACTTGATCCCAACTCGGGGATCCATATGATAGTTGAAAACTGGAAACATCAAATGGCTGCAATGTTGGTTATGGTTCAGGTTCCGCTTCCAGTTCAGCATGTCTTGTGCCGCATCTACCTCTACATGTACCTCTCCCCCCTGATCTGCCTCCAGATGACCCCGCACCAAATGTCGATGCTTCCTAGGCTTGTCGGATTAACATTACATCATCTTGTTCGGGTTGGCTCGTCAAGAACAATTTATTGTTCGCAGCAAACCACTGATGGTATTCAGAAATAGAAAAGTTGAAATCATTCACTCGAATAGATTCAATGGGAGGCAACATGTTTGCCCTTCTATGCCACTCATCGATGTACGTCGAATGTTTGGTTGGCCAATCCTTTTCACTTTTACCACGTCCGTCTAACTCTTTCAATTGATCCAAGATGCGCGACACAACCGGCACCGACTGGTGGAATTTGAATTGCCTAAGGACCATATAGCCGTAAAACAACTCAACAATCGTAAAATGTTGTAACGACATTACGGAAAACCAATTGTCAGCATCATCGTATGCAATGTCCGAAATCAAGACTTTAGAATTAACATCCAAATATGGCATCCATATGAACTGTAACAATTTGTCTTTTAAAGAAAAACATTCGCATATAAAGTAATATAATTTGGCAACTACCAACGAAAATCAAATATGGGATACAAATTTCAAATTTGTATTACCTAATCTTGGCAGTAGAGGTCAATCTCCTGTCTCAATTCAAGGATTAATTTCGTATGATACTCGTCCTTTTTATTATTTTGTCTCCATCTGCATAATACAATACAAATACATACATACATACATACATCATGGTTTTCCTAAAAAAATATTAAAAATAATTATGAGAATGAACATTATTTCTTTGTTGCAAGCGGAAATTCATATAGAGGTCTGGAAATTGGAGCCAAGAATGGAAGCCTAAACCAGGCCCATGATTGAAGTAGCACCAAACACCCACCAATATCGGCATGCACGAATCTATCGTTCACGAATGTCTGAGTCGCTGCCTTGCACAACTCTCGGTAGAAGAAAACTAGAATTGTAGATCCCCAAATGTATCTTCTTGTTTCGTACGCAGTATTGAAGAACCAGAGGTACTGCGTATGCACGTGGGAAGTCGATTTGTCTGGCATTAGCATCCCACCGATAAGACACAATTTATACGCCAGAGTAGCATTAGCAATTTCTGTCGTTGTGGAATTTTGATTCACGAGAAACTCACTCTTGAGCCACGTCATTCTCACCCGTTTGCCACTTATTTTCGTTCCCGCTGGTGCCTTCCACAACTGTTGAATACAAAGGTATTCTAGAATATAGTTGTTGCATGCAATGACTACCAATCCCGAAATTGGAACGCTGAGATGCATAGCTACATATTGGAGGGTGATTGTGTACTCCCGCACGACATGCGAAAAGCGTGTGTCTCCGGTCTCCAATGCTCCACCAACACATTAATTACCTACGACACGATCTCAAAATCACGAATCTTTGCTGCGTAATTAAATTCGGCTATCTTGATAAACCCACAAATTTCTGCGCATGGCGGCTCGTTCCATAGAATCCGGGGCCGGAATTTGTTCTCCTCCCTCTAGAAACACAAGATTTAAATTAAATTACTAACATGCCTTTTACAAACTACAAGTTGAAAAAAAAAAAACAAGTAATCAATTATTACCAATAAGTCCGTGTTGTTCGTGATGTGATCCTCTCCTCGTCTTAACAACACCATTTTTGTTCTAACAATTATACGCCAAAAAACGTTAAAATGTAACAACACAATCGAATAACAAATAGTTTTATCAAATAAACTCTGAAACACCACAATAAAAAAACCAAAAGTTTTGGTTTGCTTACCTTGAAGCTTTTGAAATTTTTTTCGTGCTTGATTCCGGGGCTCTACGATATTCATATGGCTTAACAACGATATCACTTGCTCTGCTCGAACTAAAGATGTTGAACAATATTTAGGTGCTCAACAATCTAAACCAAACTTTCTATTTATACTACACAACATGAAACCCCAACTTCAAAAATTTGACCGTTGAGCAGCGAGTACAAAAGGTAACTCGACATGGCTCCACGACGAGTTCCAATTTGTAGTCGTTATCCAATGGTCAGCTTCCCCAGTCACGACGTTTGGTTGAGACGTTGGACGGTCATTGATCCATTAGAAACTCGCTATACCCATGTGGTGATTTCGATTCAAT
This sequence comes from Hibiscus tridactylites, assembly GCA_958450335.1. Classification (NCBI taxonomy): domain Eukaryota; kingdom Viridiplantae; phylum Streptophyta; class Magnoliopsida; order Malvales; family Malvaceae; genus Hibiscus; species Hibiscus tridactylites. The sequence goes on along the minus strand of OY288289.1, from coordinate 17,541,211 downwards.
ATTTAATTAATCACCAAATTAAGATTAAAACAAGATTATAATTTTTGGAGAAAAAAATAGAATTCGCCTTGGTGATACGACAAGTTTGAATAAAAATTTTTTTAGAACTCGCCGCAGTTATATACATGGCATTATACGATTGCGAATTGTGCAAAGGTCAAAATAGGATTTAAATGTCATATTTTTGCCCTTTCCCCTAATATTATCCCATTAAATTGATGTGGTTCTTTTATAGGTCCACTTGGCGTATTCCAGAGGTGCCACTTGGCATCCTATGACTATTCGAGGTTCCCTACAAATGGTAGTCCCAGAAGTGGGCAGTGTACTTCCCTAGTTCAGAGTAGTTGGACAAATGAAACTTGTCGCGCCAGCGTGGGTGAATGTGAGTGGCGCATATCACGCACTTACTCAGAGTAAGTGAAACTTTATTAGATGTGAATAAATTCAGTTCGAATTTACTTGATTCATAATTTTATGAATCAATTTTAAAAAACTTTAAATAAATTTTGTGTTATAAAATAGAATTTGAGTAACTCAAATTTTTTAGTAATTAGTATATCAATTTTAAGTGGTTGATTTTTTTTTAATTTTGTCTGATATATATATTTATTGCGTATGAAAAAATATCTTTATACCACATATGAAAAATATGAAGAAACATATATGTATATCCCATATGGTTATATAAAGTCATTTAAATTGGAAATGTTTACAAATAAATTTGAATAGAAACTCAAACAACTTGACTCTAATTTTATAAATTCGACTCGAACCAAGAAAAACTTAAATAAAATTTAAATTATAAAATCAGACTTATTAGCTCGATTAAGTCAAATTTTATACTCGGCTCGATCGAATGATCATCTTCTAAATACATGTCAAGAGTTCAGACTAAGTAGAGGTATTTGCTCGGCCAGGCTCAGTGATAAATGGTCTAATATTGCAGAGTGGGCATAGGTCTGGGCCCAGGTTTGGCCTACTTTCTGGTAGGTATAACGTGTAAACTTGTGCCCGAAATTGTTTTAAGTCGGAAACCACTATTGGCCAAATGGGCGACATGTTTTCCAATTTAAGTGAATGGTTGCGGGTAAGGGTGTAAACGAGCCGAGTCGAGTTCGAATAGTGCTGAATTTGACTCGTTAAGAATTTGAGTCGAGTTTGAACTTGATTCGAGATTGAATATGTTTAGCTCGACTCGGCTCGCTAAGAATTCGAGTCAAGTATTGATCGAGCTTTGACTGAGTCAAGCTCGAGTATCTCGCGATCTGTCTCATTTCATTTACAACTCTCTTCATAATAATAGTAATAATGATAATAATATTTTTGTTGTCGATCAAGTCACATGGTTTTATTGTAGATAGAATCATACAAAAAATATTTTTCATGTGACTCATTAAAAACCTATAATCCTAGGAAAAAAGTACGCATGAAAATATAAATAAAATTAAACTAACATAACATAACAACCAAAAAGCACTCAACCTACATTTTAGTTCACTTTAATTTTAAAAATTAAAAGTAATTTATTATATTTTCGAGTAGCTCACGAGCTTTTCGAGTCGGGTATCAAGTAGCTCGGCTCATATTGTTAAAAACTCGAGCCGAATTCAAGCTCGAGTTGAGTCCGATCAAATCAAATATTGACCAAACTTTTACCGAATCAAACTCAAATAACTCGCGATCCGTCTCGTCTCACGGCCTAACCGTGGGCCTTCCTCCCAAATTGTGTGTTTTGTCGCACGCGGTTTGTACATTTGCTGGTGTTACATGTGTTGTCCTCTTTAATGAAAATCATATCAATATTTCAATGTTTTTGGCCCCTTTAAAATCAACACGCATCAATGTTTAAATTTGATGTTATGATATTTTTTTATCTTCTACGTTGGTTTTATCATCTATGTTTTAGTGTGTATAATTTACCTCCGAAATTTAAACACAGATTTTTTAGTTGAAAAAGTAAGTATCTGACCTGTTATATTCTTAATTGCCTTTTTCTTTTCTTTTTCTATTGTCATTCTCTTTAGTTTTTTTCCCCTCTTTTTTAAGTTATCATCACGACACCGTTCTTTGTTTTTATTTTTAGTTCCCAATAAAAATTTATTTGTTTTGGCACATTTTGTTGCGTTTGTTTCGTCTACCTTTGTAGTACGATTTTCATCTACCTCCTTTGTGATAGTTTTGCGTTCGCGTAGGCACACATTCCTGATCAGATAATGTCGATGGTCTAATATGGTTAGATCATTTTTGTGTCAGTTTGTCGGTGTAATCAGAACTATTGGCGGAACATATATGCAAGATTGCTTATGTCCATCACCTCTCCTATATCACTACATAAGCGTTTTAGAGACAATAAAATTTTAATGACGATTGTTAGATTTTTAAGAAAATTGAAGTCATATTTGAAGAATGATTTTTTCGGTATGTTATTACACTAGCCAACTAAACGAGAGATTAAGGCATATATCTCTAAATGTCCCCCCAAAATGGGCCAATATGCATTTGTCAATGTCAGATGTGTAAGGTCACTCTCTAGGGTTTGCATGTTTACAGTTAAACATTGTAAGATTTGATGGTTCATTCAAGGTTGAATCTTTATCATACCAAACAGTTACCCTACGAAGGGATTCGATATCGAATGGTGCCAAAGCTTTGGATTGCGATGGTTCATGGAGTCGTAGTTCCTATGAATTCATACGCAGTTGGGTGGATGGGTGGCTAGTTCGTGGCACCGTAACATGTCGATGCCTTTTCAATCTACGTGATGATAATGCAAAACAACATTGGTTCTATAATTCATCTGACCAGTTTGATTATTTGACACTACAAGTACTATTGTGCGTAGCTCTGTATTTTTTAACAATGACAACTGAATTGTATTAAAAATAATGAAAGATGTTACAAATACAACACATTCAAAAGGGAGAATAACGTGGACTAATCTACTAAGATCTCATACAAAAACATAAAAGTGCAAAAAAAAAAAAGTAAATACTTCTATAGAGATTAGCATAACGAAAAAATCTAGAAGACTTCCTGAATCTTTTTGTCTCCATCCAAATGAGACGCATTGCGGGATGAAAAAAGAGTGGTAAGCGAGCCAAACGATCAGGCAGATTGCTCCACTACCCAGAACTGATTACATCGGCAAACAATCATCAACCAAGTGAGGATCTATCTTTCTATGGCCACCGATAGAATCATAATCAGACACTAGCGTCATGAAGATCCATGTGCGAGAACCAAACGACCACTAAGGTATGCCAAAATTATGCCAAAACGACGGATGAAACGAAACCACAAAAACAAAGAAAACATGCAACAAAAGTAGAGGAATGTTGAAGAATAATCTCATCCATGCTGAGCTGTCCATTACTGAGCTGCCAAATGACCTGGAAGGTTGTTACAACGACGCCAATTCTCCAACAAACAATGAACGACATTCAAGGAAGGGTGATCACACAAAAGAGTAGGATAACAACCAACTTTTCCTATTTAAAGCCATTCCTATTCTTCCTTTGTAATTAGCTTTCAATGAAATAAAATCCTTGTTTTTCATTCTTTAGTGAGTTTGTTTTATGCTTAACATGGTATCAAAGCCAGGTTATTTGGAAACTCAGTAATGGACAGCTCAACATGGATGAGATTATTCTTCAACATTCCTCTACCTTTGTTGCACGCTTTATGCTTAACATGGCATCAGATGCTTCAGGTCTGATCTTGGTTCTTTGCCACTAAATCCTTTCTTGCTTCTTCTACCTACCCTTCATCATGCCTGGTGATATTGTTCCCTCTGCTGCTGATATAGCGTCCCTATCCGTTTGAGATGAGACCACATATCAGTACTTCTCCAATTAGTGGATCAGCATTCAGCTCGATGATACCAACTTTTTACTCTGGAAACAACATGTCACCTTAATGATGGACGACCAAGGACTAGAGGCTTGTCTCGATGGTTCTGTTACTCCACCAACTAAACATGTGGTGGGTGCTGATGGTGAGCGTACTATCAATCCTACTTACACTCGGTTTTATAAGCAAGATAGCTCTTTAGCTTCCTGGCTCCTTTCCACTGTCAATTCTGACACCTTACCTCAGCTCGTGGGTGCTAAAACCACTGCTTCCATTTGAACTACCATCAATAGTCTCTACTCTAAGCTCTCTACAACTTGTGCCATGCACCTTCACTGCCATCTTTGTTCAATCAAGAAAGTCGACATGACCATGCGTACCTATACAATACAAGTAAAAGAAATTTGCGATCTCCTTGCTTCCTGTGGAAATTCAGTTTCCATTGTTGAACAAATTGCTACTATCCTCAATGGGCTTCCTCCTGAATATGATCCTTTTGTTGTTGTTATCTCTGCTAGTGAAGATACATACCATGTAGATGGTGCGGTGTCAGTTCTCATTGATGCTGAGTCCTGATTAGTAGATCCGCTTCGCATGCTAGTGGGTATTAACTCTACAACCTACTCTGATGATGATGGTCAAAACGCAAGAGTTCCTCGTGCTGAAGGACAATGATACAATGCTGGTCGGTTCAGGGGTCGCCCTAGGATTCAATGCCAACTTTGCGGGAAGTTAAGACACTTGGTCAATCGATGCTGGTATCACTTCGACAAGGATTTCAATGGTTTCCCTACACAAAAACTATGCCTTCCAATTCTCATGCCAACACTACTTGCTTTACTGATTCAATTGAAGTTGGCTATGATCCTTGTTTGAGTGCCTCTGCAGGTCCTGTCACTTCTGATACTAGTGCCCCAGTTGATACTCCACAAGCGAATACCCTCATGGAATCTCTACCCTCATCTTCAACCACTGTCACATAGAACCCTGATTCTGGCGCGACTCACCATGTCACAAAAAGCTCTACAAATGTGTTTTCCGGTTCTCCTTATTTTGGTAAGGGTCATGTTCATATTGGTGATGGATCTTCACTATCTATCTCTCAAATTGGCCAATCTATATTGCTTACTTGCTCTCGCCCTTTAACTATTGCTCAATTCCTACATGTTCCAAAGATCGTCAGGAATCTTTTATCAGTTTCAAAGTTTACTAAAGACAATTATGTATTCTTTGAATTTCATGACAAGTATTGTTGTGTGAAGGTACTCAAGAGGGTGGTTTTTACAGTTTCAATGGCAATCTCAATCCTTCTCATGCATCTGCTTATATTGCTTCTGTTGCTGGACAATCTTTCTTTTGGCTTTGGCATCGACGACTTAGTCATGCATCAGCTAATATATTTAACCTAGTAAATAAATTTGTCTATGTGGATAAGATTAATATTTTTAAAGCGTGTCAACTGGGCAAGAGTCATTCTCTACCCTATAGAAACTCTACTACTAGTTACAGTACTCCTTTTGAACTTGTTGAAATCGACCTTTGGGGTCCAGCTGCTATGAGATCCAATGGATTTCTTTACTATATATCGTTTGTTGATATGACTACACATTATTGCTGGATTTATTTACTTAAGAGCAAATCTGAGGCATCTATTGCGTTTCAATTATTTCATGCTCTTGTTAAAACTCAATACAATGCATGTTTATGAACGGTTCAAACAGATGGTAGCAGTGAGTTCTATTTTCTTCACACAACATTAGCTCACTTGGGAATCCAACATCGAATTACTTGCCCACACTCTTCTCAGCAAAATGGCATTGTCGAACGTAAACATCGCCATATTGTGGAAATGGCTCTTTCCTTATTTGCACAAGCTTCAATGCCCTTCAAGTTTTGGTCATATACAGTTCTGAGTGCATTTTTCCTTATCAATAAACTGCCATCAAGGACTCTTGGAAATATCTATCCATATTAGAAACTTAGTGGTAAGATTCATGATTATAATTTCCTCAAGGTTTTTGGCTGTGAATGCTTTTCACACGTTCGATCTTTTAACACACACAAACTGGAGTTTTGATCCAAGCCCTGTCTTTTTCTGGGGTATTCTCCCAAATATCATGGTTATCGGTGTGTTGATGAGATTAGCAGAATCTTTGTCTCCAGGAATGATGTATTTAATGGAAATGTCTTTCCGTGTGCATCTACCTCGATGTCTGATGTGGTTCCTAGGAGAAGAGACTTTTCAGATGCTATTCCATTCATCCTTGTGACTCAACCTAGTACAACTTCAACTGGTTGTTCTACTCCTCCACCTTGTCAGGATCCGCCCTTACTCTCTTCACCAGTTCAACCTACTACATCTTCAACTGGTCATTCATCCTCACAATCTGGCCAGGATCCGTCCTTATATTCTCCACCAGTTCACCTTGAAGATCATAGTCCTACTATCTCTCTTGTTCCAGACGCAACTCCACTTGCAGAACAAACCTACTCTACTCAATGCGAGGTACAACTTGAAGCTCCTATTTCACCTTCAGTCAGCACTGATGAGCAGCTTCATGATGACAACCACCATCATCATGCTTCTCATCTCAATGAACCTTCTACAACTTCAGATGCCAATACTCACCCTATGATGACTCGAAGCAAAATGGGTGTCTTCAAACCCAAAGTTTATCAAACACAATATGTTCCTCTACCATCTATTGTACACGAGGCTATAAAACATCATGAATGGTCCAAAGCTGTGTTATCTGAATTCAATGCTCTCAAAGACAATAATATGTGGGAGCTTGTTGAACTTCCTATTTGAAACAAAGCCATAGGGTGCAAGTGGATTTTTTGAGTTAAACACAACTCTGATGGTACAACCAGTCGTTACAAAGCTCGCCTTGTGGCTAAAGGATTCTCTCAAGTTCCCAGCCAAGATTATCTTGATACCTTCAGCCCTGTAATTCGATTCATCACCATTAATATTCTGTTATCTGTTGATGTCTCCCATCAATGGAAAATTCATCAGATGGATGTCAATAATGCGTTTTAAAGGGTGATCTTATGGAAACTGTATACATGCACCAACATGTAGGTTTTGTTGTTCACAAGGATGATGGTACACCACTGGTTTGTAAACTCAGAAAAGCACTTTATGGCTTGCGTCAAGCTCCTCGAAACTGGTTCATTAAGCTGAAGAATTTTCTGTCTCACCTTGGCTTTTCTTCATCTTCAGCAGACACTTCGCTATTTTTTCATCACCGAGAGTCCATCTTAACATATATTTTAGTGTATATAGATGACATTCTTGTGACTGGAAATTCCGAAGATCATATCACCATTGTTGTTGCGTGTCATAAGTCCTATCGCAATGTAGTGCAAGTGTACACGACGCAAGTAGTAAAGTGATACTTGAAGTATTGAATGTCGAATCCACAGGGACATGAAATAGCTTTATCCTTGGATTGCTGCACAAGAGAGAAGAAAAAGAGTTTAAATTATTGAGGAATAAACTGAAGAATATTAAATATAAGATAACGAAGTTTTCAGGGTTAAGAAATAGGCGGTATTGATCTGCTTGTTAGTGCAGGTGTTGCGCTATATAAGAATTCTTGTTCTGCTATCGTCCCTATCGTGGCAGCACCTGTCGCGACATCAATATGTTGTTGTCGCGGCAGCAATCACACAACTCTGTACTTCAAGCTTGGCAAGAGTCCCTGCTGTGACTTGTCCTATCCCTAGGTCCAAGTATTGTTGATGACACTTCTCGGATGATACCTCCTGGCGTGAATCAAAGGGTTAACACCAATGTTGTTGAATTCTTCCTTAGCCACTTAACCTCGTCCTATCCCTAGGTCTGAGATAGTTCAACCATAAACTAGAGAACATGTACTTATTCCTTTCGTATACTTAACTCTCTCGATATTAAGTAAATAGATAATCTCACAATGCTCTCTCGATACTCTTGCAAGATGTTGAAAACCAGAATAAGCAAACTTGAAGTTTTATTTCAATGAACAGAAAATTCCTAAAAACAGTATAATCCTTGCAACTACTTTATAGAATCAACCCTTAGCCCTAGGGGAAGTTTAGAACATGATGAGAAGGGGAAAACGACAAGGGTTTTGGGGAAGACAGCTAGAGAATAAGATATCCTTCCCTAGGTTGAACTACATGCCTTTATATAGGCCTTGGGTTCAAGTTTTCTAATAAGGTATGAATACAAGTTCAAACTAAAGTACAACTCTAATTAAGATTAAATCTTTAGAGTAGATGCCTTTAATTCGTCCTTTTTTCTTGCTTTGGTTTTCTTCCTTGAACTTTGGGCTTGGCCTTCATTCTGCTCTAGGGCTCAGAAAAATATAGGAGTGGTTCACGACAGACCGACTTGAATTCCTCTATCTGTCAAGCTCCACTTCACTTTTCGCTTCACCATTGATGTCGTCATGGCTGCCACGGCAGTGGCCACAACATCGTTCTCCTTGACTCTAGTCCTGTGTTCCAGCTCTGCTTCTTCGCTGTCCTGAGTCTGCCGCAGCAGATACCTGTAAAAGCAGCCAAAATTAGTAGCAACTGTGCCATTTTATCTAATTATGATGTATATGTGAAACTTTACCTAAATGCAATGAATTATGCTTGAATGCAACAGAAATATGGGTTAAATAAGGGGTAAAATGTTGAACTTTTACACGCTCAACACACCCCCAAACTCAAGTTCTTGCTTGCCCTCAAGAAAATATTACCTATAATTTTTTTTTGGTTTGGCTTAAATCAGTGAAGCTTTCATTACCTACCACTTATTTTCTATCAAGAGCAATACCTTGTCGGGCATTTCTGAATTCATTCAGAACCATACTATAATTCTTGTGTGGTGTGCGCAGGTTTTGTGAACAACTATAGTTCTAGTCTCCCTTAGTATACCAGAATAGTTATGCTTACAAACTTGAGTTTATGCCAATTCAATTTTTTTTTCTAGAGGCAATTCTTAGGCTCCTTTAGTTTTTCGGACTCTTGATTTAACTGCATCTTTTCTGGAGGCAATTCTTTGGCTCCTTAAGTTTTTTCTAACTTAGCTCAAAAAGAAATCTCCTAAAATCAATGCAAGGCAGTTTTGCATACAAATGAGTTTGAATAATATTCTTTCTTTTATTGTTTTCCTAGAGCCAGTGATAGGCACCTCTAGGGACAGTTTCAAGTGGGTAAACATTCCTATTCCAGTGTACTAAAGTAATCTAGATGGCATAAGAGTCACAAAGAGTGTTGTATAGATTAGAATCATAGCAAGGCTCTAAACAGACCCTAAAATTTTCTAAAGGCACTGTCACGACAACGTATGTCGCGTCAGGTAAGTTCAGTTCAAAAACTTAAGCCAAATGTTTTTTTTACAAAAATAAACTAAATACTAACTAACACTTAGACACCATTTTAAAACACAAAAGACATTTCATTACTAGAGGGATGCCACCCCCAAACTCGAGGGTTGCATTGCCCTCAATGCATGATGACGTGTAAAATAAAAAACAGAAAAAAATAAAATACATCACAAATATATAAAACAACACTACAAAAAAATAAGATAGAGAATTAAGTTGAAGAGTTGTCATCGCTGCTGATCTGTAGCTGCCAGCGGGCAGTGACCTTCATTGTGAGGGCTGACATAGTGCTAGGAGAGGCAGAGGCAATTTTCTTTTTGGCTTCCCTTGGCGGCTGGATACGGGTGGGTGAGATTTGGGGTAGCTTATCTAGCACTTGTACCTCATCTTCGGAGCTGCTGCTGCTGCTGGCAGACTTGCCCTGGCCGGATGGTCCTTCACCAGCTTGGTTGGGCTTCTACCTTTTCATGGGAGTGAACCCCTTGAAAAGGTTTCGAGCAATAGAGGGCCCCCCGTCAGAGTCTTGCCAGACGGAGGAAGAGGAGAACCCTTCGAAGTAATCATCATTGAGTTCTAGCAACAGCTCCTTTCTCTTTTCGCCTCTGGAAATGGCAGTGGTAGTGTGGCTGCCACCTTCAGCTGTCGCTGCCGGAGTAGGAGTAGAGACAACATATGGAGTCCTTGGTGTGGCGGCAAGAGTATGAGTAGGTGTGGGGGCAACAAAGTGTTATTCTGGGAAGGCATGGAACAATACATTTGGAAATTTAAATTGTTATGAATAAAAGTTATCGTGGCTGTCGTGAAGTCCCTTACAAAGCTCATTAGACCAAGCTGTCGTTCCTCCATCTTTTTTAGTGTGGCCAGAATCTGAGTGGAGGTATCTTGTGGAGGGGCTGTTGCTGCTATGCTGCGGTAGGTTCTGGCTGATTGGAGCCTGCCGACTCCTCTGCTGTGGCAGACGGGTTGAAGTAGGAGAGTGGTGTGGCTGCTTTTAGCTCTATGAGGCTGAAGATGTTACACTCCATCTATCCTTTCCCTCAGACTTTGAAGTCTTCGGCAATTTCCGGAACGTTGTGGCCTCGGCTGATTTCGGTGATGAGGTACGGGAAGACAAGAGGTCCCGATGGTCGGAGGGCACATTCCAAAATCCCCTCCCTTATGTACCAGCCAACATTTATAGGTGTTTCATTAAGAATTGAATGGACAAGTGCTAACCTGGGTCGGTCGACCGTACTGTTATGGGAGGATGGCATGATTCTCTTCTTTACGAAGTGGTTCCATAGTTTGGCCTCGAGAGTTAGTTGAGTTCTTTTTACCATCCACCGATGCTTTGGGTCGGTGTTCCACTCTGTTCCCTCATCTGTCACTTCTGCCATCACCGCATCATAGTCTGTCGGCGACAGACTTTCGACGAACCTTGTGTGGGCATTCTCCCTTCTACTGATATGGAGGCCATAGAGGGTGTTGATATAAGAAGGTTCAAAAGAAAGTTCTTTACCTTGTACAGTCACGGTCGTAGTATCCTTGCTGTCGACGGCAGCATAAAATTCTCGGACCAGCGTGACGTTCATTTCTTCCGGCTAGGCAGAAACCGCTGCCACTTCAAGGAATGGATCTTCCTTGTGATGAAGGGTTCAAGCCCTAGGTTTCCCGTGGGCTTGGTGTAGAGAAAACCTCTTTCTTCCCACATCTCCCTCTTCTAGAAGAAGTGGTAGTATCTGCCGGCAGAGTCAGTGGAAGCAAATCAGTTTGGGATGGCACTATGGCTAGGTGTGCTCACTGTTGCGACAGAGCTAGAGGTAGCACTTCTGCGAGTTTGTCTGCTAGTCATAGTTGCAAGGCTGTGGACAATAAAGAGAAATTTGAGATCTAGAGAGGGCAAGTTGAGAGAGTAAAAGTGAGGTGGAAATTGAATAGTGAATGGAGGTTTATATAGATGAATGGTTTTCTGCCCGTTGGAGCTGTAACGGTAGGCTCAAATAACGGGGCCAGATGTTACGCGGTTTTTGAGGCGTCTGTCACGCATTTTTGTGTCTGCTACGCGTCTGTGTGTCTGCCGCGACATCATGGTGACAAGCTGTATTTTCCGCGTCTGTCGTGACAGCTGATGATAGGCTGTGATGACAGACTCATCCTTTGGGCTTTTTGGGATGCTGTTGATATGGTGGGCTGGTTCACTTCTTCTCCTCTCCTTGTTTCCCTTATTTCCTAAAATAATTAAAAGAAAACCTTAGTTCCTAAAAATAAAATAAAATAAATCTTATTTCCTAATAAATAAATAAATAAAATAAAATAAAAAAATAAAAACTAAGTTAAAATAGGGATGCCTTGAGGGGCATCTCCTAAAGTAACTACTTCCTGCATCCTTGAGGCTTCAGTCCCCTGATAATGCTTTAGTCTCTGTCCGTTGACTTTGAATTGGTGCCCGTCTTTTAAGGATTTGATCGTGATGGCACCATGGGGAAAATCCTCCACAACTTGGAAGGGGCCGGACCACCTAGATTAAAGCTTTCCTGGGAAAAGTTTCAACCTATAGTTAAACATCAACAAAAGTTGCCCTGGGTAGAACTGTCGTGGCAACAACTTCTTGTCGTGCCACCTCTTGGTTTTGTCTTTGTAAATTTTTGCTTTGTCATAGGCCATTGGTCGAATTTCTTCCATTTCGTTCAAGTCAAGTAGCCTCTTCTGTCCTGCCTTATCTAAGTCCATATTTACATCCTTGATAGCCCAATAAGCTCTGTGCTCTATCTCGAGAGGTAAGTGGCATGTTTTCCCATATATAAGCCTGTAGGGTGACATTCCCAATGGTGTCTTGAATGTTGTTCTATAGGCCCAGAGTGCATCATTGAGGTGTAAAGACCAATCTTTTCGAGTAGGTTTAACTATCTTCTCAAGAATGTTCTTTACTTTCCAGTTGGATATTTTGGCCTGTCTATTGGTTCGAGGGTGATATGTTGTTGCAATGCGGTGCTTTACGCCGTATTTTCTTAAGGCATCAGCGATTACCCTATTGTCGAAATGTCTCCCTTCATCACTGATGATCGCCTTAGGTATGCCAAACCTAGAGAAAATGTTTTTATGCAGAAATCTCTAAACAATCTTGGCATCATTTTTCTGTGTGGTGATTGCTCCAACCCATTTGGATACATAATCCACTGCCAGTAAGATGTAGAGGTTTCCACATGATGCTGGGAACGGTCCCATGAAATCGATCCCCCATACGTCGAAGATTTAAACTTCTAAGAAGTTTTGCAGTGGCATCTCATGTCTTCTTGAAATGTTCCCAGTTCGTTGGCACTTGTCACGGCTTTTGTAGAATGCTTGGGCATCCTTGAACAGTGAGGGCCAATAAAAACCAGATTGCAAAACCTTGGCAGCGGTTCTGTTTCCACCTAAGTGTCCTTCATATGGGGAAGCACGACAGTGGTGAAGCACAACTTCCTATTCATCCTGTGGTACACACCTCCTGATAATTTGATCTGCATAATGTTTGAAAATAAGAGGTTCGTCCCAATAATAATGTTTTGCATCATTTTGGAACCTCTTCCTTGCTTGGTAATTAAGTTCAGCAGTCCATTTACTGCTGAATCTATTCTCATCCGAGTGTGTGTGTGTTGGCAGCATTGTAGAATTTTATGACTTGATTCCATACAGGGAATCCGTGCATCGGGCAGTTCCTCACAAGAGTGGTAAACCCGTCCCATGCCTCGTGCATTGGCTCGTCATCTTCCTGTTGAAAAGTAGCAATTTCATTACGTAACCGCTTAGATAAATGGGAAGGATTAAAACGAGATAAAAATTCACGAGTGAGATCCGCCCAAGTTCGTATTGAACCCGTCATTAGTTTATTCCACCAAGTTTTCGCTTTGTCCCTCAGTGAATGAGCAAACAACTGAAGCCTCAGTATCTCCGGATTTACTCCTGGTAATCTAAACGATCCACAGATTTCTTGGAATGTTTTCAGATGTTCTCGAGCATCCTCTATTACAGCATCACTGAATTGGCCAGCGGAATTGATCATGCTGAACATCACAGGTTTTAGTTGGAAATTTTCAGCTTCCACGTCTGGCAAGGTGGTTTCCAGTTCCACATGATCATTGATCATGTAATCACGACAGGACCGACGTGCGGCCTCGGCAGCAGGCCGTCCATTCCTTTCATCGATGGGAGGATCTTCAGGATTCCTCGGGTTATTCACCCCGTTATGCATTGCTTCTAATTGTTCCTCAAGATAATCGTTTCTGGCTATCAAGAGGCGGACTCAGTTCCTAAGGTTGCACGAACGTTCGATTTCAGGATCTAGTTTATACTCAGGCTCTTTGCCTCGTCTTGATCTATGCATAAGAAAACGAAAAACCTTGTGAAAAGCACAGGGTAAACAGTCCCAATAAAAAAAACAGAAAAATTAAAAAGAAAGTGCAGTAAAGGTAAGGGTAAAGATATGTTGCTAGTCCCCGGCAACGGCGCCAAAAATTTGTTGCGTGTCAAAAGTCATATCGCAATGTAGTGCAAGTGTACACGACACAAGTAGTAAAATGATACTCGAAGTATCGGATGTCGAATCCACAGGGACTGGAAATAGCTTTATCCTTGGATTGCTGCACAAGAGAGAAGAAAAAGAGTTTAAATTATTGAGGAGTAATATTGAAGAATACTGAATATAAGATAATGAAGTTTTCAGGGTTAAGAAATAGGCCGATATTGATCTGCTTGTTAGTTCAGGTGTTGCACTGTATAAGAATTCCTGTTCTGCTATCGTCCCTGTTACGGCAGCACCTATCACGGTAGCAGTCTGTTGTTGTCGCAGCAGCAATCACACAACTTTGTACTTCAAGCTTGGCAAGAATCCCTGCTATGACTTGTCTTATCCCTAGGTCCAAGTAATGTTGATGACACTTCTCGGATGATACCTCCCGGCGTGAATCAAAGGGTGAACACCAATGTTGTTGAATTCTTCCTTAGCCACTTAACATCATCCTATCCCTAGGTCCGAGATAGTTGAACCATAAATTGGAGAACTCGTACTTATTTCTTTCGTATACTTAACTCTCCCGGTATTAAGTAAATAGATAATCTCACAATGCTCTCCCAATACTCTTGCAAGATGTTGAAAACCAGAATAAGCAAACTTGAAGTTTTATTTCAATAAACAGAAAATTTTTAAAAACAGTACAATCCTTGCAACTACTTTACATAATCAACCTTTAGCCCTAGGGGAAGTTTAGAACATGATGAGAAGGGGGAAACGACAAGGGTTTTGGGGAAGACGGCTAGAGAATGAGATATCCTTCCCTAGGTCGAATTACATGCCTTTATATAGGCCTTGGGTTTATGTATTCTAATAAGGTAAGAATACAAGTTCAAACTAAAGTACAACTCTAATTAAGATTAAATCTTCAGAGTAGATGCCTTTAATTCGTCATCTTTTCTTGCTTTGGGTTTTTTCCTTGAACTTTTGGCTTGGCCTTCATTCTGCTATAGGGCTCAAAAAAATATAGGAGTGGTTCACGACAGACCGGCTTGAATTCCTCTATCTGTCGAGCTCCACTTCACTTTTCCCTTTACCATTGTTGTCGTCATGGCTGCCACAGAAGTGGCCACGACAGCGTCCTCCTTCTTGACTCCAGTCTTGTGTTCCAGCTCTGCTCCTTCGCTGTCATGAGTCTGCCGCAGCAGATACCTGCAAAAGCACCCAAAATCAGTAGCAACTGTTCCATTTTATCTCAATGTGATGTATATGTGAAACTTTACCTAAATGCAATGAATTATGCTTGAATGCAGTAGAAATATAGGTTAAATAATGGGTAAAATGTAGAACTTTTACACACTCAACAACTGTCATCAATGCTCTAAATGATCATTTTTCATTGAAAAATATAGGTCTTCTTCACTTCTTCCTGGTAATTAAAATTCAACCCCTGAACCATGGCTTATTCTTGAATCAACAGAAATATATACAAGACCTCCTACAAAGGACTGGTGTTGCAGAAGGGAAACTCACCACTACACCTATGACAACATGTCCAAAAATTAGTAAGCATGATGGAGAACCTATTATAGATGTTCAAAAATATCGTAGTACTGTTGGAGGCTTGCAATACATATGCCACACTAGACCTGACCTGGCATTTGGTGTTAACAAAGTCTCACAATTCATGTAGAATCCCACAAACATTCACTGGCAAGCTGTCCAACGCATACTAAGGTACTTAAATGACATTCTCGACTATGGTATTTTGTTTGCTCCTCAGTCAACATAATCTCTACTTCTATCGACTTATTCTAATGTCGATTGGGGCAGTGACATAGACAATAGGAGATTCACATCTGGCTACTACATCACTCTTGGATCACACATTCTTTCATGGAGTTCTAGGAAACAAAGAGTTGTGCCTCGTTCAACGGCTAAAGCTGAATATCGAAGTTTAGCCGACGTAACTTTTAAGCTTATTTGGATTCAATATGTTATCTCTGATATGAGGATCAAGTTATTGATATTCCCAGGGTGTGGTGTGATAATACAAGCACTGTCACCATGGCTGCAAACCCAGTTCAACATGTCAAGACAAAACATGTCGACCTAGATCTTCATTTTTTTTGTGGGAGAGTTTCAGCTGGCAAACTACAGGTCAACTACATACCAGCCAAGTTTCAAGTCGCTAACATCCTTACCAAGCCTCTTGCATGTCGACAGTATGAAGATTTTCGAAGTCAACTTGTTGTTCTTAGTTTCCACAAGGTCAATGCAAAGAAAGATGGGGAAATGTTAAAGAATAATCTCATCCATGCTGAGTTGTCCATTATTGAGCTGCCAAATGATCTGGCAAGTAGTTACAACGGCGCCAATTCTCCAACAAACAATGAACGACGTTCAAGGAATGGTGATCACGCAGAAGAGCGGGATAACAACCAGCCTTTTCTTATTTAAAGCCATTCCTATTCTCCCTTTGTAATCAGATTTCAATGAAATAAAATCCTTGTTTTCCATTCTTCAGTGAGTTTGTTTTATGCTTAACAAGAAAAAAGTATGCCACAAGAATAAAGATTCTTATTGAAAAAGAAAATTAAAGAAATTTAAAACATAACAAATAAAAGCAAGAGAAATAATGAACTCGACGATTGACAACCAACATCTAGATGATTGTCGATCACTGGTTAACTCAAAAATGAAAAAGTAGCAAGCGACGCTCTCTGCGTAGCTCTGTGTTTTAAGTGTTGGGTTCGGTTTTTTTGGACAAAAATCCTCTGCCCCATTTTGGGCCCCCTTTCTATGCCCTAACACTAAAAAATTAAATTCTAAACTCTAACCTTAACCTTAAATTCTAAATCCTAAACCCTACATCCTACACCATAAAAAAATACACCCTACCCCAAATTCCTTAAACCTTAACCATAAACCCTACACCTAATTTTTATTGTGGGGGCATAAGTAGGGGTACCAAAAGGGTAGATGATTTCTATTCGGGTTTTCTTTTTCATTTTTGGATAAAATAATAATATGTAATACATTCTAGTAGTTATTAATAAGGAAAATACTTTGATACACAAGCTTGTGTAAACACAATCCTTTCAACTTTTGGGTTTAAGGTTTTAGGTTAGGGTTTAGGGGTTTAGTGTATAGGGTGTAGAATATAAGGTTTATTGTTATAATTTAGAGTTTAGGGTTTAGATTTTATGGCACTAAAGTTTGAGATTTAGATTTTAAATTTTATAGAAGAGTTGTGTGTAGAATATTAATAATTAATATTGTAATAGGGGATTTGTGTGTAGCAAGTTTTGCCTCTTGATAGTCTCATTTTAGTGTTGAATGACTTTGAGAACTAAAGTGAAAGTGAGATTTGATTAACTCTAAGTCCAGCGGCGAATGAATACACATCGTCCATTACTGTATCGAAACAGTAGAATTCGGGTTGTTTCATTAGTTTTCAGTTTTCATACCAATGTATCCGCTCCACCCAATTTTTTTTACAAAACCTAAATTTAATCCTAATCCTGCCTAGAAGGGAAGGAAGAGAAACTCTAGAGGAAGGAAGGGGAGTGCTTCGAACAACTTAACTAACCTACAAAATGTACTTGCTCAATTATTAGGAGGTTTTAATTAAACCATTGATATATTAAATCGATCAATTAAATCACTTAACCATCTAAACGATATCATTAAGCCATTTGATATTAAAACTTAACGAAAAAGATAACGAGGTAATTAACAAAAAAATGGTATAATTTCACATTTGATCCCAATTGCTTACACATTTTATTATTTGATCTTAATTTTAATTTTAATTTAACAAATTTAGGTCACCAATCAGGTAACACGTGTCAACATTTGATTGGTGAATTAAATTTGTTACGTTAAATTAGGACCAAATGATAGGGTGTGTAAGTAGTGAGAATCAAATGTGTAATTATATAAAAAATTTTTAGTTGTTACGTCATCTTTTACGTTAAGTTTTAACGATAAATTATTTAATTGATATCATTTAGATAGTTAAATATCTTAAGGGGAAATTATACAGATCATCACCGAACTATCTTCTCACTCATATTTTGGTCACTCAACTTTAAAATTTTTAAATTAATAATTAAACTTTATAAATTGAATTTTTTACATCACTCTTCCATTAATTTAACAGAGTGATGACATGGCATTTTACATCAAAATTTTCACCCCCACTTGTTTGACTTTTCAACTATCAATTTTCACCTAATTTTTTTAATTTATTTTCTTTTCCTTCTTTTTCAAAGGAAACCATCACCACTATTGTAACACCCCCTTCTCGGCCTAGCAGAGAACCGGGTCGAAGAGCGTTATTGGAAAACATAATCGAAAATCGGTGACATAAATTTTAAACTTTTAATCAATATTTTAGTGACAAATATACCATTTTTACTACTTTTAAGTCAAACTAACATACCATTTTAAGCCTTTAAGCTTTATAAAACATTGTCTATGCAAATATAACAAAAGCATCATATTCAACTAGTTTAATTACTTTGCCACCGTTTTAGAAGTTTATAAGACAAAACACATTACTCTAAGCTCGTAGAAACTTGCCAATCTATCTACTTCTCCGATCTCAAATTGAACACCTTACTAGACTAAAATGTTATAAAAATGAATGCATTAGACTTACGTAGTCTAAGTGAGGTAGCCATAAACAATGTATGAACATATCATGTAATGCAACATAATTTAAAATCATCAATAATACTATGTCATGAACTTAAATATAATTTATATGCTTAATAACAACGAAAACTATCGTGGTATCAATAATCAATATTATGGCAACAATAATCAATAATTTCATAAAAAAAAATATCAATAACCGATAATTTTCTTGGATCGATTTAACTGTATTTGGATACACGAATTCTGCCACTACACCAACAATGAACAAATATGGTCTAATATCCTCCACTACACCGTTTTTGACCAGCACATATCACTTCCCTCTACTATACCGTATAAACTTTGTACCACTAAACTCATGAATTCTATGGCATGCCAACTGTATCAAATACTTTGATCCCAAGGTTCTAATATCAATAGCACAGTAAGCACATATCATATCGTATCAAACGTCATATCTTATTCATAACATAGCATGTTCATAGGTCATTCATACCGAATCACATATTTTAATTGTTTCATTAATACTTATAACCATATCAAAGCAATGCAAGGCACTTACCGAATTTACCAGTCGAACATAGTTGCTCTACGTGATCCCTTAAACAAATGCAAAATTTAAGTAATAATAAATAAATGCAACGGAGTGGCACCTAGCTGATCCCGTGACACGATTACACTCACCTCAATATTAAGACTCTCGAATAACGATTGTTTTGTTTCTAGTGTTTGTTGAAAATGTAGGATTAGTCTTTTACAATTCTTGAGCCAAACGATGGTAGAGACTCGATATTACTAAACCGAAAATTTTTGAATTTACCAACCCTATAATCGAATCGGTTCTTTTGCTTCCCCCATTTTTTTCTCTCCTCATTACATATTTTTCCACACTCGAACAACCTTCCCCTTATATAAATACAAGGGTCGGTCTTTCTGTGGCCACTTATTATTTTCTTTACTTGCCAAGCTACATGAGTGGCAATTTTTTAAGGACATTTGTCCTTGGAAAGTCCATGTAGTGGACAACCACAATTGCCACAATTTTGTGGCTTTGCCGTGTATCTCCCAAGGTGGGAGCTCACGACCAACTTCCTTCATTTTCGGTCACCAGAACCTAATTTTGACTAAATCAATTTTCGGGATGTGACAATTTTCTTCTCCTTTAAAGAAATTTCGTTCTCGAATTTTCACATGTAGCATTATGCTCATCTACATGAGCCTGATTAAAGTTAGACATCTATAACAAATAGATTGGATTAGCTGACAAGTCACGATACACAACAGTATAACTCCTAGATGGTAAAGTAACACAATAAATGTAACCCCCTCGTCCCGATCCGGGCAACTGACCGGTCCGAGTGCGCTACACGGGGAAAACTGAGGCGAAACTCGTTAAGGCTCCACTTCGGTTAATGACCCGAGAAACTTTTTCTTTAATTATCTTGTCTGGATGAATTCAATTAGACTTATGTGAGAAGCGGCAATGGAAAAACAAGACTAAACCATACAAACGACATGTAATTTTATTTAAACTTACCATGTATTCGAGTTAGGTTGCTTCGTTGCAAACGCGACCCAAACACACGTATACGATTACTAACGGGGCTCACAAGAGATTTTTAAGTGAGGGAAACATACTTGAGCCACTTGGACCCTTGCCCTTGCTAACCCAAATTTTGCATGTTGTTGTTGTAGTTGTTATCTGTGAGCGGTTATGTCGAGGCCTAGAGGTAGATCGAGGTTGATTCGTTAGGAATCCCGTGTTGCGGCTCCTATTGATGAGCCGATGGTTGGAGTAGAGGCTATTGTGGAAGAGCCTGTTGTTAGAGTCGGATCTCCTCCTCCACCACCACCTCCTCAGCCTGATGTGGAAGTCAAGGCTGGAGCTGAGCGAGCGGGACCTCAGGTTGGCCAGGGTGGCCAAGGTCCTGCAGGGATAGATATGGCTCCGCTAGTTCAAGCTATAGCGGGAGCGTTTCATGCTGTAGTTGCCGGAGCTCAGGCTGCAGTTGCCGGAGCTCAGGCTGTAGCACAACCGATAGGGGATGATGCTAGCTTACCTTTAGAGAGGCTTCGTAGCCTCGGATCGGATGAGTTCAGGGGATCTACGCCTGAGAGATCAGAGTTATGGCTAGAGAAGACATTTCGTATTTTAGCTCATATGGGATGTGTTGGGGCTCGTAAGTTGGGTTGTGTAGTTTCGTTGCTTCAAGGTGATGCCTACACCTGGTGGGTCACCATTACTACCGACGTGCCTGAGACCGAGATCAGTTGAAATTTCTTTGAGACTACTTTCAGAAAGAGGTATTTGGGCCCGAGATATTTAGATGAGAAAAAGTGGGAGTTTATGGCTCTTGTTCAGGGAGACACATCAGTGGCAGATTATGAGATCCGCTTTGTCCGACTGAGTCAGTATGCTCTGGAATTGGTTCTTACTGAGAGGGAACGTTGTGATCGGTTCAGGTATGGGCTTCATGAGGAAGTCAAGAGGTACACCTTGGCTACTGATTATTCTGATTTTGATGTCTTGGTCGGTAGGGCCAAGGATATCGAGCATAGCTTGGGGCTGACCAAGCGTTCGAGAGGATCCAGTTCAGGGAAGAGGCATAACAACTTTGATCGTGGTGATGCCAAGAGGCATCGGGGCAGTGGACAACAGTTTGATCACAGGCGTGGCGGTGGCCACCACGGTAGAGGCCATTAGGGCCAGAGAGATGGAGGGCATTTTCCCGAGTGTGCCCGATGTGGGAGACAACATTCATGAGAGTGTTGGGGAAACTATCATGCTTGCTGGAACTGTGGATCGAGAGACCACTTCAGGAGAGAGTGTTCGCATCAGGCGGCACATGCACCGATTAGGGCACATGCTCCTGCGAAAGCGATCGACTATTAGAGAGGCAGTGGGCGCGGTCGTGGTTACTTCCAGCCGAGGGCTGATGCACCTAGGATAGAGGCACCGAGGAATCTTGCTCATGTAGTGGCAGTTCAGCCAGAAGCCGGTGGACCAGCTAGAGTCTACGCAAAGAGAGAGGCAAGGAATGACACATATGTGATAGCAGGTAATTTCGAGTTACAGTCCTTGTCTTTTCTTTCCTTAGTCGGTTCGGGTTCCACGCATTCTTATATTTTGAGTGAGCATGTAAAGAAGTTAGACATACTTGTTGAGATTTAGACATAGGGATGCATATGACTAGTTCCTTTGGTGAGACAGTTGTGGTTAGACAGATGTATAGGTGTTCGTTGAAGATTCAGGGTCATGTGTTTCCTGTTGATATGATGGAGCTTCCGTTCTACGGTTTTGATATCATTTTGGGTTTGGATTGGTTGGTTGAGCACAGAGCTAGTGTAGATTTTGAGACAAAGAGAATTCCGTTGAAGCTTTTTGATGACTACGAGGTAGTGGTAGTAGGCGAGAATGTTAAGTTATTGTCGAACGTTGTGTCGGCTTTAGAGGCTCATAGGTTGATAGACTCCGGTTGTGGGGCTTATTTAGCGTATGTGATGAATCCAAATATGAGTGAGGTTAGACCGAAAGATATCAGGACAGTTTGTGATTTTTCGGATGTGTTTCCGGAAGAGTTACTGGGTTTGCCTCCTGACAGAGATGTAAAGTTTGTGATTAAGATTGTTTCAAGGCCTACTCCAGTTTCTATTGCTCCGTACCGTATGGCTCTGAAGGAGTTGAAAGAGTTGAAAAGTCAACTTCAGAAGTTGTTAGACCGAGGTTTTATTAGGCCTAGTAGTTCGCCTTGGGGTGCTCCCGTGTTTGTGAAGAAGAAGGGTGGTAGTGTGAGGATGTGTATAGACTATAGGCAGTTGAACCAGTTGACAGTGAAGAACAAGTGTATGTTGCCTTGTATAGATGACTTGTTTGATCAGTTGAAGGGTGCCTCAGTGTTTTTGAAGATAGATTTGAGGTCAGGGTACTATTAGTTGAAGGTAAAAGAATGTGATGGTCTGAAGACATGCTTTAGGACTAGATATGGTCATTATGAGTTCATTGTGATGCCGTTTGGGCTCACGAATGCACCAACAACTTTCATGGACATGATGAACTGAGTTTTCTGAGACTATCTAGACCGATTTGTAGTTGTTTTCATAGACGACATCCTTGTGTACTCGAGATCAGAAGAAGAACATGATGAGCACTTCAGACTTGTTTTGCAGAGATTGATGAGCAATCAGTTGTATGCTAAGTTGAGTAAATGTGAGTTCTGGATTAGAGAGGTTTTGTTTCTTGGCCATGTGGTATAAGCTGAAGGTATCCGTGTTGATCCGAAGAAGATTGAAGCCATTGTTGAGTGGAAACAACCTAAGTCAGTGACAGAGATTAGGAGTTTCCTAGGACTAGTTGGTTACTATAGGAGGTTCGTTGATGGTTTTTCTTGAGTAGCTGCTTTGTTGACTAAATTGTTGCAAAAAGGAGTGAAGTTTGAGTGGTCAGATGCGAGACAAAGTGCTTTTGAGAAGTTGAAAGAAGCTTTGATGAATGCTCCAGTGTTAGTACAGTCAGTTTCAGGGAAAGAGTTCGTAATCTATAACGATGCTTTCTACGTAGGTTTAGGTTGTGTTTTGATGTAAGAAAGGATAGTTGTTGCTTATGCTTCGAGACAATTAAAAGTGCACGAGAAGAACTACCCTACACACGACATTGAGTTAGCAGCAATTGTGTTTGCGTTGAAGATTTAGCGTCACTATTTGTATGGTGAGAAGTGCACAGTTTACACTGATCATAAAAGCTTGAAGTATTTGATGACTCAGAGAGAGTTGAACTTGAGATAGAGAAGATGGCTTGAACTGTTGAAAGACTATGATTTGACTATCGAGTACCATCTGGGTAAGGCAAATGTAGTGGCTGATGCGTTGAGCAGAAAAGTTGCTGTGGAGTTGCGAGCTATGTTTGCTAGGCTGAGTGTATCAGGGGATGGTGGTTTGATTACAGAGTTGCAAGTGAAGCCTTCGTTGATTCAGATGATCATAGAGAAACAGTTGCAAGACGTATCATTAGCTTCACATGTTTAGGACATTACAGAAGCTTGACCGACAGAGTACAGTTTCAATGGTGAGAATGTGTTGTGTTTTAGAGACAGAGTTGTAGTACCTGAAGATGTTGAGTTGAGACGTATGATTCTGAGCGAAGCACATTCGAGTCCTTTTTCTATGCATCTGGGCAGTACTAAGATGTACCGAGATTTGAAGAATGGTTATTTCTGGGTTGGTTTGAAGAAGGATGTAGCCGAGTATGTGAGCTGTTGCATGGTTTGTCAGAGAGTAAAGGCAGAACATCAGGTTCCTTCAAGTTTGTTACAACCTTTGGAAATCCCAGAATGGAAATGGTAAAGAATCACTATGGACTTTGTGTCAGGGTTACCGTTGTCTCATTCGAAGAAGAATTCTATCTGGGTGATAGTTGATAGATTCACTAAGTGTGCTCATTTCTTAGCAGTGAACACCACATATTCTTTAGACAAGTTGGCAGATTTGTACATCCGCGAGATTGTGAGACTTCATGGGATTCCAAAGTCTATTGTATCAAATAGAGATCCGAGATTCACATTGAGGTTCTGGGGTTGGTTTCATAGTGCCCTAGGTAGTCGTTTGCATTTTAGTACTTCATATCATCCACAGTCAGATGGTCAGACAGAGCGAGTGATACAGGTATTAGAGGATATGCTCCGTTGTTGTGTGATTAACTTTCAGGGTTCTTGGGAGAAGCATTCGCCCTTAGTCGAGTTTGCTTACAACAACAGTTACCAGGCTAGTATCCAGATGGCTCCTTATGAGGCATTGTATGGTAGGCGATGTAGGACTCCAATTTGTTGGGCCGAAGCGGGTCAGAAATTGTTACCTATGTGAGATTTGCTTAAGGGGACTACTGATAAGGTGAAGTTGATTTGTGACCGTTTGAAAGCAGCTTCCGATCGTTAGAAATCTTATGCTGATTTGAAGAGAAAAGAGATTGAGTTTTCAGTGGGTGAGAAGGTGTTTTTGAAAGTGTCTCCTTGTGTCGATGCTTAGGAGGTATAGATAAGATCTGTCTCATGTTATGCTTGTTGAGGAGATAGAGCTGAATCCGGATTTGTCTTACAATGAAGAACCAGTTGATATACTTGCTTCAGGTAGCAATGTGTTGCGTGGTAAGACCATAGAGTTGGTCAAGGTGTTGTGGAGACATAGAGGCGTGGAAGAGGCCACATGGGAGAGGAAAGTGGATATGCTTGAGCAGTTTCCATACTTGTTTCTGTCAGGTAATATCGGGGACGAAATTCCTTAAATGGAGGAGAGTTGTAACACTCGGGTTTGGGGGTCGGGTGAATTAAAGAATTAAAATAATGTTCCGGGTTTTGTTTTCAAAATAATAAATTGTGTTGGACATATTTTAAATTGAACCCAAATAGCCATGAACTACATACTCTTGTGAATATCCCATTTAATTAAGGGTAAAAGTGACTTTTGGATTTTAAAAATAAAACACAACAAATAAAACACCCATTTTCATCATCTTCTTCCCCATCCATTTTCAAAACCCACGACACATTCTCCTCTCCATGAAAGGTTACTATTCCATCACCTCCTTGCTTCATCTTTGAAGATTTCTGAAAGATAATTATATTTTTGAGTTGTCCTCAACTTCCCCTTGCTACTCATGTCCTTAGTTTTCATTGAAACCCATTGTTTTGTGTTTTGAGTTTTTGAGTTTAAAGAATAAAAATTCAAACTTTATGGTCTATTGTTAAAGCTCTTGGTTTCTTATCATTAGATATGTTATTGGTAGCACAAATGGTCCAACATAGTTAATTTTTACAAAGTTTTAACAACATTTTCGGATTTGGATTTAAGTGGGGTTTTAAAGTGCTTTAAAATGGGGTTTTGGGGCTGTTTTGGGTGAGAACTTGATGGCTGATGATTAAGTGATGTTTGAGGGTTGTTTTGGGTGTAGTAGATGGCAAGTTGGATGTTGGAAATGTGAGTTTTCTGTAAGGTTTTTGGGCTGTTCGAAAATATATGTTTAAGGGTGTTCTTGGTCGGCTAAATGCTTGTTTTGTGCTCCGAGGGTTGCTACAGTGATTTGTGGGCTGATTTGTGTTTGTTTTGTTGGCTTTGATTGACTAGCATCAGGATTTGGTGTTGGAGAATCTTCGGGAATCAATCCGGAACCGTTGTGAGCTTGATCGGTTGTTTGCTTGTGTTGGAAAGTCCGATGAATGGTTCTTCGATTTTAAATTGGTTTTCAAATATTGGTTCGAGCATGTGGACCTATGTCGGGCTTGGTAAACCCACCTAGAGTTGGGGTTATATTGGTAGTCTAATCTCAAGCTTTAGTTTAAAAGACTTTGGTTGAACTTCTAAATGTTGTGTTATGCCTCATGTATTAAATGGGAATGATGTTGCTATGCATTTTGTGCATATGTGTTGTGATGAGACATGATGATTCATTTATGCATTGTGCTATGCATGTATTTGATGAAATGTGGGTGCATGATGGTGAATCATGGTGAGTACGTACTAAGCACGGAAATTGGTAAGAATGTTATGAGGTTGAGCTATGAATGAGTTAGTATTGGCACTAGTATGCTTGGGTACAAATGATCGATCATTAGGATGTTAGTGTGCACACGAGTGTCGAAATGCGCGCGTGGTCTTGGTGATGGTAGTCATCAAGATGGAGTACGGGTATGCCCGAAAATCTTCATTTATAATTTAGTCGGTGATGAGTGGAATCCTACCAACGGGGCGTGAGGATGAGTGGAATCCCCTCCGCGTGAAACGGTGATGAGTGTAATCCCATCGTAAGGTAATGGTTGAGTTGTTGGATGTGAGTTCCAACGGTTGTTATCCGCGTATTCGGGTCATAGCTAGGTGCCAATACGGTTTGATAAATGTGTTTCCTTATGGTTGTATTGTGGACATGTTGAGCATGGCATGGTAATCATTGTTATGTTCATGCATCATATATATTTGACTCTTGTGGCTGTGAAGGTAAGAAAGCATGCATTCTTCCTTGGTTTATTGCTCGTGCTTGGACCCTGCATTGTCGAGGCTTGTTTTATGAGCTTACCCTCACTAAGCTTTACGCTTACACTCCCTTTTGTTCGACAATGCAGATCCTTAGTTCGTGGGTTGCTTGTGCAAGGAGAAGGCCTCCAAGTGTGCTTTTTCTATCCTCAAGTATGAACTTTTAAGTTATGAGATGTAATAGATAAGCAATGGGGATTTGTGTTGTTGCTTGTGTTTAGGAGCTTGTTTAGACTCTTCTAGTATGATGATGTTTGGTTGTGGTTTGTTTATGCCTTGAATGTTGGCCTTGTGCCCTTATCTTTATGCTTTTGTGTATGTTTGTTCTTAGGCATGAAACCTTGATATGCAATGTATGTCTTTTTATGGTGAATGATTGATTCCCTTAAATGCATGCCCTTTTCATGTATGTGGTGTTATGATCGTGTTTAAAGTAGGGTGAATGCCTAGAGTATGTAAATGCATGTTATATCTTGTTTCTTAATGTTTGAGGCTCGTTGGGAGCTTTTGGAGATGCAAAATCTGGTTTTTAGTAACACACAGAGTGTAGGCGTTTCGGAATGGGTAAGGTTGTTTCGGAGCCGGTGTGGCTCCAAGGACACCCGTAACGGAACGCGTTCCGGTACAGTTTGGCTACTGTGAACCCTTGTTCCGATACGAGTCTCAAAACGTTTTTGCTACTGTCAGGGCCTAATGCCCAACACTTGAGAACCTTTGGAGATGTCAAAAGCTCACTTTTCAGACCTGTGTTTCGAAACAGGCTTGCCCGTTTCGATACACGGGCCCTAGTTTAAAAGGCCAGACCATTCGTTCCAATACGCATCCACCCCGTTTCGGAACAGGGGTTTATTTCGCCTAGACGTTCCAAAACACGTTCCAGAATAGGCACTTACAGTACCAAAAACGTTTCGAGACTCGTATCAGAACATGGGTTCACAATAGCCAAACCGTACCGGAACGCGTTCCGGTATGGGTGTCCCTAGAGCCACACCCGTTCCGAAACACATGCAGTCTGTGTGTTACTAAAACTAGATTTTCATCTCCAAAAGCTCCTTTAAATGCTCTCCCTTTCCCTCTCAACTTCGAACGCTGGTCGGTGCTATTCACTGTCCGGAAGACCTAAAACCATGTCCGACAGAAAAAAGACTCTTCACAAGACCCTGAAACCATACTAAAACCAAATTACGACACTACCCAACATTGGACTCTCGGAATCCCCCATTCCCTTTTCGAAACAAAAAAGAAACCCAAAAAGACGTGATACGCACCGGACCCGAGGGACAACGGCGAGGTAGAAGGGGAAGAGTCTTCTCGTTTTCTTTCCCGACCGAGTCACCCTTCACGCCATGAATGGCTTGGTTTGTTCTCGGCCGAAGAAGAAAAGGGAGAAGAGGAAGAAGGTAAAACAGTAAGCCTCTTTTTGTGTTTTTTTTTATTTCGTTTCGTAATGAAGAATGAAAACCGAAATACCTCTGAAATCTCTTTTGCTTGTATTGCTTCTGAAAGTTTTGTTACAATGTTCTTTTTCTCTAAAAAAACCTCTCAGAAATCCTCTAATGCTCTCAAAAAACCTCCCAATTGTTCCCCCCGAAATTTTCGAATGGAATCCCCCCTTTTACATTGCATGTTCAGCCTTTTATAGCCCGATATTACAGAATTTGTGCATTTACATTAATCTGTCAAAAATCTGTTATTGGTTGCTCTGATTTCTGTCGATTTCACCCCTGGAATTTCTAGTATTGCTGGTGCGCATCTGACATTTTTGTTTTTTGTTTGCATGCACCGCTGGCCATGAGGAGGGGACCAGCAGAGGTAGACGACGGATCGGCATCGTAGAGTGATCCTGACCGTTGGTGGAAGATTTGGACGGTCGTGTAGCGCGCGTGGGGGAATTCCAACAGTCGCGTGTGGAGTTCTCCTTGCTTCGAAGCCGTTAGATCGTGTCTTGATCTAACGGTTCTGATTCGGGTAGCGCGGCCTCATCAGATGGGTGCTAGGGTTACCACGTGAGAGTAGATCTGGGCCGTTGAAGCCTTCCTGATCCTACGGCTGTGATCCGAGCGGCGCATAACCCATCAGTGCTCATCTATGGCTTCCTCTCCATTGCTTCATCTGGGTCGTTAGATCTGATCAGATCTAACGGTTGTGGCCGCGGCAGCTGCATAGACAAAGTCTAGCAATTAGGGTTTCTATTAGATTTAGGGTTTGGGCCAAAAGGGCATCACTTGTAAATAGACTCTGAACTTTGGGCTTATTATTTAATTGGACTTTTAGTTATTTAATACACTGGGCTTCATTATTTTTACTTGGATCTTTATTTATTATATGTTTATGCATATTTTTTGATGTTTTTCAATTTGATGATGATGATAATAATAATAATAATAATAATAATAATA
This sequence comes from Hibiscus tridactylites, assembly GCA_958450335.1. Classification (NCBI taxonomy): domain Eukaryota; kingdom Viridiplantae; phylum Streptophyta; class Magnoliopsida; order Malvales; family Malvaceae; genus Hibiscus; species Hibiscus tridactylites. The sequence continues at coordinate 17,512,451 of OY288289.1, read as the reverse complement.
ATAATAATAATAATAATAATAATAATAATAGGATGATAAATAACATGATATGTGATAAATAATAATAGTATATATGATGGAAATAGTAAATAGATATAATAAATAAAAATGAGAGAAATATAATAACATAATAACAATAATAATCCAAATATATAATAGTAGTGTTAATATAATACTAGTAATAGTATATAGTAGATAATAATAATGGAAATAATAAATAATAACTAATACTAATAATACTTATATTATATAACATATAATAATACGGTAATAATAGTAATAAAGAAGATGCCATACTATATTAGTGGTGTTTAGGGGTTTTTCACATAAATGATATAATAATAGATATAATACTAATAGTAATATTTTTTGCTTTTTTTCTTGGATTTTAATGACATTTACATAGTCAATAACTAGACAATAGCCCATATAAGCCCACCATTATAAGACGAAATAAAAGATGTTAGCCTGAACAAAATTAGTGATTACAGTTGCCCCTCTTTGCTTATCCTTGTGGAACAAGAGTAAAGCAAAGACCATAAGCACTAATTTTGTCCAACTTCCCTGTTTGGGTGATTTGCTCCTCTGAAGCGGCAGAAACAAAGTGGGTAGCGTCGGTGTGTCATTCCAGAACGGCAAGGGAGATAATTGATTCATCTTTCCAAAGCGGCAAAGAATAGACCAAAATAACTTGTTTTCCCGAAGCGGCAAAAACAAACTGGATAACGTCAACATGTCCTTCTGGAACGGCAAGGGAGATAATTGATTCATCTTTCCGAAGCGGCAAAGAATAGACCAAAATAACTTGTTTTCCCGAAGCGGTAAAAACAAATTGAGCAGGATTGGCATGTCCTTCCGGAACGGCAAGAGAGAAAGTTGATTCATCTTTCCGAAGCGGCAAAGAATAGACCAAAATAACTTGTTTTCCCGAAGCGGCAAAAACAAACTGAGCAGCATTGGCATGTCCTTCCGGAACGGCAAGGGAGAAAGTTGATTCATCTTTCCGAAGCGGCAAAGAATAGACCAAAATAACTTGTTTTCCCAAAGCGGCAAAAACAAACTGAGCAGCATTGGCATGTCCTTCCGGAACGGCAAGGAAGAAAGTCGATTCATTCTTCCTAAGCGGTAAAGAATGAACTTCAAATAGTGTGCTCTCCCGGAACGACGAAAACAAACTCTTTTGCTCTCATATCAGGATGCGGCGAGTATGAAATTCTTCGCCTGAAACTACATTTGCTCCTCCGAAGCGACAAGAACAATGCGGGTCGATGGCATGTCCTACCTGAATGGAAAAGGACAAAGTCGATTCATTCTCCCTAAGTAGTAAAGAATGAACCCAAATAACTTGTTTTCCCAAAGCGGCAAAAACAAATTGAGCAGGCCTTCTGGCTTTTCTGCCCGAAAATCCTCGAGCTCTTTTGCTCTTAGATTCTGATGTGGCGAGTCTGAAATTCTTCGCTTGAAGCTACATTTGCTCCTCCGAAGCGGCATGAACAAAGTGGGTAGCGTTGGTACGTCCTTCCGAAACGGCAAAAGACATAGTAGATTCATTCTTCCGAAGTGGCAAAGAATAAACCCAAATAACTTGTTTTCCCGAAGCGGAAAAAACAAATTGAGCATGCCTTCTGGCTCTTCTGCCCGAAAATCCTCGAACTCTTTTGCTTTTAGATTCTGATGCTGTGAGTATGAAATTCTTCTCCTGAAGCTACAATTGCTCCTCCAAAGCGGCAGGAACAAAGTGGGTAGCGTTGTTACATCCTTCCAGAACGGCAAAGGACATAGTAGATTCATTCTCACTAAGCGGTAAAGAATGAACCCAAATAACTTGTTTTCCCGAAGCGGCAAAAACAAATTGGGCATGCTTTCTAGGTTTTCTGCCCGAAAATCCTCGAGCTCTTTTGCTCTTAGATTCTAATGCAGCGAGTCTGAAATTCTTCGCCTGAAGCTACATTGGCTCCTCCGAAGCGGCAGGAACAAAGTGGGTAGCGTTGGTACGTCCTTCCGGAACGGCAAAGGACATAGTAGATTCATTCTTTCGAAGTGGCAAAGAATAAACCCAAATAACTTGTTTTCCCGAAGTGGCAAAAACAAATTGAGCAGGCCTTCTGGCTCTTTTGCCCGAAAATCCTCGAGCTCTTTTGCTCTTAGATCCTGGTGCGACGAGTTTGAAATTCTTCGCCTGAAGTTTCGAAGTTGTGGGTTTCTTATTCTTTCTCTTTCTTTCTTTTTTCTTCTTTTCTTCTTTTTCTTCCTCTTCTTCTTTTTTCTTTTTTCTCTTTCTCTCTTTCTTTCTTTCTTCCTCTTCTGCTTCTCCTTTTCTTCTTCTTTTTCTTCTTTTTCTTTCTCTCTCTCTTTTTTTCTTTCTTTTTTCTTCTTTTTTTCTTCTTTCTTTTTTCTTCTTCCTTTTATTCTTCTTTTTCTTCTCGTTCTTTCTTTTTTATCATCTTCTTTCTTCTTTCTTCTTCTTTTCTTTCTCTCTTTTTTTCTTCTCTTTTTTTCCTCTTTCTCTCTTCTTGTTTCCTCTCATTCTTTTTCTTTTTTTCTTTTTTCTTTTTTCTTTTCTCTCTTTTTCTTTTTCCTTTTCTTCTTTCTCTCTTTTACCTCTTATTCTCTTCTTTTTTTTCTTTCATTTTCTTTCTTTTTTTGATTTACTTTTTCTCTCTTCTCTTTTTCTTTCTTCTTTTCTTTTAATTTAAAAACCTGGAAACCTGAATTTTTTATTTTAAAAAAAAAACATCCCAAAGGGGATAGAGTTGAGAATTTAAATTTTGAGGAAAATATCCTTTTGGAAGGAATGAAATTAAGAAATGGAGTTTTGAGAAAAACATGCTTTAGGAAGGATGAAATCGAGAAATTGGAATTTTAAGAAAAATTATCCTTTAGAAAGGATAGGATTGAGAAATCCGAGTTTTAAGGAAAACGTCCTTTAGGAAGGATAAGATTGAGAAATCGAGTTTTAAGAAAAACATCCTTTAGAAAGGATAAGATTGAGAAATCGAGTTTTAAGGAAAACATCCTTTAGAAAGGATAGAATTGAGAAATTAAAGTTTTAAGAAAAATATCCTTTAGAAAGGATAGAATTGAGAAATTCAGTTTTAAGAAAAACATCCTTTAGAAAGGATAAAATTGAGAAATTAAAATTTCAAGAAAAATATCCTTTAGGAAGGATAAAGTTTAAATTTAAGAAAAACGTCATTCAGAAAAGATAAAATCGAGAAATTTGAATTCTGAGAAAAACTTCCTTTAGAAAGGATAAAAATATCATGGATTAAGAACCTTGATACTAGTCAAAGGATTCTTGAGATCTATTTCTCTTCTCGTAGAGCCGTAGATCCACCCCTTTATCAATCTTCAAATACCTGTTTAACGTAAACAAAATGCTATGATGGTATGAGTTAGCATGCTCCTAACATAGGGATGTCTAATTATCAATGATGCATGAGCATATTTCATGATGCAATGATGCGTATGGTCATGAGAATGCCAAGATGCATGAATTTAGTTTGTTTTTATTCTCTAAGGTCGGTGGTCACCATCTTGAGACTACCACCACTCCTTAGACACATGTCCTGACAAAATTTCTTTCGTTTGTTGTTGCTCATTCCCTGAGTCCAACGGTCTGAATCGCAATCAGATCATTAGCCCAGTATCTTTAAGATGTGTGCCATCTCCCACTGATTTGAAATCATGTGTGTAAAAGCCCTTGTTGACCCATGGACAAAGATGCCCCAACGGTTGTTCATCGTTATACATCACGTAGTGCCTCTCAATTTTGGGTCTCACTGCCGATGATGCATTTATCTCTGAAGTAATACAAGGAAATTTCTTTGTTTAAAAATATGTCAATTCGCTGGTCGTCATTTCTAATGAAGAGTGGATTTTCAAATTAACATACAGAACCTTGAAACCAAAAGTCTAATTAAGAGAAAAATAAAATAGGATGCCCTGGATATCAAATGCAAGAGCATCTTAGATTCAGCTTTCCGGTGATCTCCTCAAGCATAGCTTGTGCCTTTGAATGTTGTGGCGATATTTGAAGTTATGAAACTCCTCCCTAATCGCTCGGCTTATCCTCATGATTATGGTACTTGCTGGATCAGCTCGATTACCATTCCTTCTAATCATGTTTCTCCATTCATATGTATGTTTAAAAATTCAACTTTCGCTTAGCCCATAATGCATGTGCGTTTATGATTACCATTGATTTCGTGTCGGTGTCCTCAAGGATTCCTTTCCAGGACTTATTTAACTTGTTCATTTATTTCTTTTTCTTAGGGGAATTCAACTCGTCACAATCCTTTGGCTCGAGAATAAAGATGGAGCATACAACGATACCCCAAGTTACTCGGCATGGTCACGATTTTGAAAATATTACCATCACTCATGAAGCGAAGAGATTCAGGCTTCATCGGAGTGCCCCTAAAATTCCACACTCGTATCCGAAAATTCTTATTACCAGGTTTTGGAAATTGGAGTGCTTTTTGTTAATGCCTATTACCAGGCTCTGAAATTAAAACCATTGATTTTGTTTTGAAACAGTCTATTTTTCACCTTTCTTTTTTCTCTTTTTTGGCACATTTAAGCAACTTTATTTGGGTTCTCTTAGGAGATTTCCTTATCATCGAACATCATCGAAGGAATAGTAATCTTGCCTCTTTCGCTTTTCCGACTAGAGCAGACAGAGTGGGAAGTCTCACTTTATCGTTATCACAACATTCAATCGATCTCTTTCATTAGAATCAATGCCACATCAAGCATGTGATATCCGAGGACCTATGAAGGTAAGGAGGGATATACATATATATGATTTCAAGGTCATTGTATGTTAAGAAAAATGCATTTTCATTAGAAAGAAAATCTACAAATAACAAGTGCCCTCGCAAAAAGATCATTGCTATCTTCGGGAAAATGATAGCAATGTTGTTTCTATGCATTACTTCAAGAGAAAATGCAACATGAAAGAAGACTCAAACATACGAGGTTCTAAAAACCCGGGAAACAACACCTCCCCAAAAGTCGTGCTCATCATTCTTTCTTTTCAAAACTTCAAAAGATCGTTCTCGATCAGTCCTTGAACTTTGTTTTTCAGTGCCCCACAATTCTCCGTGGTGTGGCCCATGCTTCCCACATGGTAGTCGCATACAACACTAACATCATAACCTTCAGGATAGGAAGGATCATTTGGTTTGGACTAAACTGGGGTCAGAAGCTTCTTCTCAAATAAAATTTGGAGCAAATCGGTGTACGACATAGGGATTGGGTGAAGAACCTTTGGAGGCTTTGTAGACCATGATGCTTGATTATGGAAACGGTCACGAAATTGGTTGTTTGGGCGAGAGCCCACCATATGAACTTGGGATTCATGCCCCTCGTGGGCGGTTGTGCTATAAGGATCCACTATCTTCCCTTTTTTAATAGCATCCCCAATACGTTCTCCCGTCATGAACATGTCCGCAAAGATATTAGCAGAATTGATGATCAAGCGATCGTACAAGACTTCTTTCAGAGTGTCCACAAATAAGGGAATGATTTCACCTTCCGGAAGTGGGGGCTGCACCTGAGCTGCTATGTCTCGCCAACCCCGAGCAAACTCACAGATACTCTCACCATGCTTTTGTTCCATCCCTTGTAGCATGAGCCGATTCGGAGTCATATCAGTTACATGCTTGTATTGACTGATGAAGGCTTTTGACATATCTCTCCATGACTTGATGTTGACTCGACTAAGTTGAGCATACCAACGTGTCTCGGAACCAGCTAAACTGTCTTGAAAACAATGAATGAGTAGCTTCTCATCTTTTATAAAAGCTGCCATCCTCCGGCAATACGTAGTAATATGGGCTAAGGGGCAAGTGGTTCCGTCGTGCTTCTCAAAATCGGGAACTTTGAATTTCGGCGGCAGGACTAAATCCGTTACAAGACTCAAATCGCTAGCATCATTCCCTTGCTCATCCGTCCCTTGCAATGTCTTGAATCTTTCTTCAAAGAAGCGGAATCTCTTCTCATGCTTCTCTTCCATCTCGGCCTTAATCCTCTCCACTTCATCCTCATATCCTGCCCCTAAGTCAATGGGTTGATTCGTTGAGGTTCCCCCGTGGTGGCTAACAGTCGTTCCAACAGCATGCTTGGCGTAAATTCCCGCATAGATTCTTTTTCCAGAATTTGGGACTTCCGATTGATCTTTCACATGGGATGCATTACCATTGTGTCCTTCTTCGGAAACTCCTTCCTCACCTTTCATCTTCAATAACAGGTCGGTCATCTAAGCAATAACGGAAGCTTGCGATTGTGCAATCTGATCACCGATATTCTTACTGACCCCATCCAGACGAGCTTCGAGGTCCTTCTGCCCCTTCTCTACCTTTGCCAATCTCTCTTCCATTGTTCGGGTATGTGAACGGGTGGTGTATGAATGAAGAATGATTGCAGATTAATCTTTCACCTTCTGCCATGATATTCTCGTAGTTAATTCCATGATTGATTAATGTATGCAACGTATCATATGTATGAAAATGAGATAACTTAAAAACAAGTATGCAAAGAATAATGCATGTAATGGGTTGTATGCACAACAAGGATATGTAATCAACCAAAATGTATAATTGAATGCAAAGGTGCATTGAACATTAATTTTATTTGTTTAATGAATGAATGAATGGATGGATGGATGGATGAATGTGTCGTATGTACAACGGAAACATATGATTAAAGGAAATCAATCAAAATGTATAATTGAATGCAAAGATGCATTAATTTGATGGACATCAATTTTATTTGTTGAATGAATGAATGTGTCGTATGTACAACGACAACATATGATTAAAGGTAATCAATCAAAATGTATAATTGAATGCAAAGATGCATTAATTTGATGGACATCAATTTTATTTGTTGAATGAATGAATGAATGCATCCATTGTACAACGACAACACATGATTAAATCAAAAGGTATAATTGAATGAAAAAATGTACTGATTTGATGGACATTAATTTTATTTATTTAATGAATGAATGTGTCGTATGTACGACGGAAACACATGATTAAAGGTAATTAAACAAAATGCATAATTGAAATACAAAGAGCAACACTGAGTTCGGCAAATATCCTCGTTGAACAACTCATATCAATGGGAACCTTGGTATGTTACAGTGATCGGATGAAACCTACTGCATGCAGTTCTTAAGCTGGCGTCTAGGCCGACGATTTTCTTCAAGACTCACTCAATCCCTTCTTCTTCCTTGGAATGATCTCTTGCTAGGAATCGGGCGTTCTCTCATGTCCACGCTAACAAATAGGCCAACTCTTGGTCCTGCCCCCAAGTGGTATAGGTGACGAATTATGATTGATCCCCTATCGATATCTGGTACTCTTGACTTACTCTTTGAAAGGGTCCCACTTAGCCTAACCTTCAAAGCTTATCGGAGTTGAGGTCGGAATTCCCTCTGACTTGAAATGTTTTTCTTGTTCTAGGTTGAGACTTGATTGTCGACTCAAGATGGCAGAGTGCCCGAGAAACTTCTAATCTTGCCCCGTAAAGCTTGGTTGTTGTTCGATGTAGTTCTCGCTAATTTCCTTGCACGACTCGGTATTTCCCAACTGTTGTAGTCAAATCAAAGCTGCCAACCGTAGAACAAATGTAGGTTGAAATCCAAAATTCGAAGTAATGGTCACTTACCTGGGACATCTAACAAATAAGTGAGGTGGCCTTTTCTTGTTTTTGAAAGCCTTTCTTGTCTTGGAAACCCAACCATGTAGTTGCTCTCCTTGTGGCTACATTTTCGTCGAGGTCCTTCTCACTATTGTTACAGACCATATTTCCCACTAATCAAGTCTTTAATTTCAGACTATTTCCAACTCAATGTGCTCTTTATGCAATGATGAAATATGCAAAATAAGAGGGGAAGAAAAGCAAAGGTGTTAGTCACATGATAAACATAAATCAAGGCAAGAAATGAAATGAAATTCAAGCATTAATAAAAAAAAGAAGCGTAGAAACAAGTAATTAGCAAGACAAACATAGACACTATAAACTCTAGGGTTATCCGCGTGGCTCTAATGGGGTAGGCTTCTTATATTCCCACTCATGAGTTCGGTTCTAGCAAAGGGTACCCGAACCTATCTTATCACCTTCTAAGGCAATAAGAACCCCAATTCTGGCCTATCACAGGCTTGCGAATTAGTTTCAGTTTGGGAGAAAGCACGGTCTAATGAAGTGGAGGGTTGCTCACGTGTCAAAGGCGTGGATTCCGGAAGTGAATTACCGACCCGAGGAGGGATACTCACGTGGGTATGGGCGTTTCACTCCCACTTAAGGGTATAGCTTAGGTGTAGAGCTTGATGATCATGATGCAACACATGTCGATGACTTCCTTAATAATTAAATGGAAAATTAATTTGAATGCCACAAATTTCCAAAGCCCATTCGACTTAAGTCTTATTTTCATAGAAGAATAAACTAATTAGCTTCACTTCTAATTTTAAAAATTTTCTATCGATTAAAGGCAACAAGCGTTTTATTGGCTTAACTCTCTTTTTTTGTAAAAAAAAAATTCCCAGCGGAGTCGCCAAACTGTGATAAGGTTTTTTTTCTTGAAAAAACTGCTAAATTGAGGCCTTATCATCATCTCTTCTTGAAAAGGATTTTTATTTAAAAGGGGGGAACTCAGATTTATAAAAGGGTGAATATTTGGAGTCGCCACCGGCCACTAAGGTAGGTCGGACACCACAAAACAAGAGATTCGTTTTAAAACGGGTTCGGGAGTTGGTTACGTGTGGGAAAGGATTAGCACCCCCATCACGCCCGAAAATCGATACCAAATTACTTGTTGCCTTTTGATCGATAGAAATTATTTTAAAACCGAAATAAATTTAATAAAAATGTTCTTAAATGAAAACGTGACTTAAATAGCACGGGCTTTATCGAATAGTGACATTGGAATTAATTAAACAGTTAATTAAGAAGGATGACGGTACACCAGACCATAGACTAAACCGACATCAAATAAGGCTAACTACCGTGTTAGTTTAGGGTTCGGATCCCGTACGTCACCTTTATGCATGATGCGAGCAAATAAAAGATGATGCGTGTTATTTCCATTTTTATGCTTTCGCTTACCTAGAGGCGGTGAAAATTAACCCAAATATTCGATCGACATCCATTAAGCTAGGACTGTCGTGTCTCGGATACCGAAGTTAACTAATACCTCTCTTTGGGTATATTTAAAATTAATTAATTATCTAGCAACCGGGATACCAAAAATTGCATGAATGACATATAAGAATGCATGTCACAAACATATATTCGAGCAATCATAAAAAGAACAAACAATGCACATATTAAAATAGCACATGCAACGCACAGAATAAAGCTAACTATGCATCAAAAATACATGTAAAAGCATACAACCATATATTAAAAAAAACATTAACCACATATCATATATTTACATCAAATGAACATAACAACATGGCAAAATAAATACACATAACAATATGCAAAATAACATATATCCGATGCATGAAAAAACATAATAAAAGGCATGGATAATAACCTAATATAACTAACATGGCATGCAAAACATGTATTCGATATCAAATAAAAATTTAAACATTACTAAAACATTGAGTAAAAAAACAAATATCACACGAACCAAATATATGCAAAGATGGTGACAAAATTGAAAGAAAAATGGAAAACATCGGCTAAATTAGAAAAGACACAAAAAGACTCAAAACTGTGGGGAGGACCAAATTGAACACGGGGTGAAAGGAAAGGGACTGGACAAACAAATGGACCCTAAACAGACTCAATCTGGGACTGAAAGACGAACCGACTCAAAACTCTAGGGGCCTAACATGCTATTTTCCCCTACGGAAACCCCTAAGACGCAATTAACCTGACGCGAAAGGACTAAACCTGAGAATAACCCAAAAACTAAACCTAAAAGATCTATAAATACCCACCTAAACTAAACAGACGCTCTGTAGAACTAGTGTTTTGATATAATAATTGAAAAATGTTTTGGACTAATTTGAAAAGAATTTAAAACTTGTTTTTAAGTCCAAACAACTTGAATTTATGCTTGAGGTATTTTAAGAGGTTTTTGGCAAAGATTTTTCATGTTTTTAATAGCCAAACTCGTATTTTCAACGTACCCGTATCGATACGGTTGTACCCGTACCTATACCTTTTTGCCCCAGTTTGGCCATTGTCAACACTCGTATCGATACAGGCCTTTGTCGTTTCGATACGGATCGGGATCGTATCGATACGCCAAGTAAGCGTACTGATCCCATTTCAACTACCCCAACGGCTATTTCCTAACGGCCATTTAAATGTGAACCCGTACCGATACGTCCTCAAGCGTATCGATACGCCCAAGCTGGCAAGAGCCTAACGGCTAGTTTCTGATGAAGGTCGTACCGATACGGATCCAAGCGTATCGATACGGATAGCTGCAAAACAGCATTTATGAAGGGAAATAAAGTCCTCAACGGCTCCAAATCATCCCCAACGGGTAGTAACGGCTACAAAATCAATTGAGAGTATAAAAGGGACCTCCAAGCATCAAGAGAAGGCTAATGCTCATATCGTATAACATCAAATGATCAAAAAGTGTCTTAGTGCTTAAATTGTCAACTCTTGAATAGACAAACACCAGTGAGCCAAAACTGTCAAATTTTCTCAAGTGTTTTAGGTTTTGGGTGAGTGCTTAATTGTGCAAACAAACACCTATTAGAGGGTTTTAAGTTTTCTTTATTTATCTCTTTGTAAAGAGGGTTTCAATCAAGGCTTTGGGTAGAAAGCTTGATTGGTTGTAAGGGTTTCCTCCTAAACCTTGAAAAGGGGACGAATCAATAGTGGATTGATTGAGAAATCCTTAGTGGGGAGCTAAGGTAGTGGATGTAGACCTTGGTTAGAAGGTTGAACCACTATAAATCATTGTGTCAATCTTTATTTTAGCTTCCACAACCCTTCCACCCAAAAATCCATCTCTCCACCACTTGGTGAGCAACATTGGTTGATCGAATCGAGCCCCTATAAACTCAACAATTGGTATCAGAGCTTGGCTCAATCGAAGAGGATTCACATCCTATTGAGAAGATCCGGCAAGCTCGATCACTTTTTCATTAACTGGCTCAATGGCACATTCAATCGACAAACCGCCTTTCTTTGACGGAACTCACTATGCCCATTGGAAGACAATGATGAAGTTCTTCATCAAATCAAGAGATTACAAGCTATGGGATGTAGTTGAAGATGGTTCGTTCGTGCCTCAAAGAAGTAAAGCGGAGTGGAGTGCCGACGATCGCAAGAAGATGGAGCTAAATTGCAAAGCCTTGCACATTCTATTCTGTACATTTGGTCCATCCATCTATGAGAAGATGTCTTCTTGTGAGAGTGCGAAGGAGGTATGGGACAAGCTTGAAGTCACATACGAGGGAACCAATGAAGTCAAAGAGACCAAGATTGGGCTCCTAACCTTAGAGTATGATAACTTTAAAATGGATCCAGAATAGAACATCGAGAAGATGTTTGATAGGTTCTCCTCCATCACCAATGGCCTCAAAGGCTATGGAGAAGCCATCCCGGAGGAAAAGCTTGTTCGTAAGCTCATCTACTCACTTCCCGAGTCTTGGGACTCAAAGAGGACCGCGATCATCGAAGCAAAGAATTTGAAGACTTTGAAGCTTGATGAACTTATGGGGTCACTCCTTACTCATCAAATCATGAAAAAGAACAAAGAGGATGAGAAGAAGAGGGAAAAAAATTAAAGCTATGGGAGATAATAAAATCAAAGGGCTAGGCTTCAATGCAAGTGCCATGGCTCTCAAATCCTCCACTTGCCATCATGTATACTCAAGTGAAGAGGGGGATGAAGATGAAGAGATAGTTCATCTCTTTAAGAAGTATGCCCTGTTCATGAAGAAAGCCTTGAGAGAGCTTGAACGAGAACCTAAGAGAAAGGAGAGGGCAAGCACTTCAAGCCATAAGAAGAAGGCACATGTGGCTACTTAGAGTGATGAGGACTCCACCGACGATGAACAAGCCAACCTTTGCCTTATGGCCATCGAAGAAGATTCAAGGGTAACTTCTAATTTATCTCCTTCATGTTCTTATTCTTTTGATGAATTACAAGATGCCTACGATGATTTGGTTTTAGATTTTAAAAGCCACATTTTGAAAAACAATAAATTGATTTCAAAGATAAAAATTCAAAATGATTTGTTTTCTAAAACCAAACTTGAACTTGAAGCAAAACTTGAAGAGTTTGAATTAAAATGTTTTGATTTACAAAAATTGCTTCAAAAAGTTCAAGAAGAAAAAGATTTGATTTCCAAAGAGCTAGAAAAGAAAAACAATTTTGGAAAATCAAATTTCTATGTTAGACAATCTAGTGCCCCTAGATTTATTAAAGGAAAATGTTTTAGGAGTGTTTGGGTCCCAAAGGGACTAACCACTTCAATTAAAAAGGATGACATTGAAAAATGGATTCCAAAGGGGACTAAAATTTATGCTACTAATGTTCATGGATCCAAAGCAATTTGGATACCAAAAATTACTTGATTGTCTATTGCTAGGTGTAATGGAGATGTTCAACAAGTCAAACATTGAGGGGGAGCTCCATGCACACAAGGAAGAACACTTGAAGAAGGAAGGCTTCACATCCTACCTTGAGTTCAAGTGTTGGTAAAAATCTAGTTGTTTTAGAACTTATTTGTTTTTTTATTCAACTAGATGATCATATATGTTGGACTAACATTTTTGATGATGCTTTGAGTAAGGGGGAGCCATTTTAAAAGCAAATTCTTATTTTTGTCAAAGTTTTTACCTCTATTGTTATTTTGAACTTAATGTTTTAAATTCTTTTTGATATAACAAAAAGGGGGGAAATAGTTTGAAAATTTGATTTTTCAAATGAATAAGGGGGAACTTTATTTGAATTAAAATGTTTTAATCTCTTATTCACATTTTTAAAGTTAAAAGGGGAGAATCCCAAACAATTTTTCAAGTGAGTTTTATTATATCAAAAACGGGGAGATTGTAGAACTAGTGTTTTGATATAATAATTGAAAAATGTTTTGGACTAATTTGAAAAGAATTTAAAACTTGTTTTTAAGTCCAAACAACTTGAATTTATGTTTGAGGTATTTTAAGAGGTTTTTGGCAAAGATTTTTCATGTTTTTAATAGCCAAACTCGTATTTTCAACGTACCTGTATCGATATGGTTGTACCCGTACCGATACCTTTTTGCCCCAGTTTGGCCACTGTCAAAACCCGTATCGATACAGGCCTTTGTCGTTTCGATATGGATCGAGATCATATCGATACGCCAGGTAAGCGTACCGATCCCATTTCAACTACCCCAACGGCTATTTCCCAACGGCCATTTAAATGTGAACCCGTACCGATACGTCCTCAAGCGTATCGATACGCCCAAGCTGGCAAGAGCCCAACAGTTAGTTTCTGGTGAAGGCCGTACCGATACGGATCCAAGTGTATCGATACGGATAGCTGCAGAACAGCATTTATGAAGGGAAATAAAGTCCTCAACGGCTCCAAATCATCCTCAACGGCTAGTAACGGCTACAAACTCAATTGGGAGTATAAAAGGGACCTCCAAGCATCAAGAGAAGGCTAATGCTCATATTGTCAAACACCAAATGATCAAAAAGTGTCTTAGTGCTTAAATTGTCAATTCTTGTATAGACAAACACTAGTGAGCCAAAGTTATCAAATTTGCTCAAGTGTTTTAGGTTGTAACCCCCTTAACCCGGGCTAGACGGTTAACCCGAATTAAGAAGTTTACACGGGGAAAACCAAAGTCAACCCGAAAGTCAACCTTGATTAACGACGCTTTTTTCTTTTAACTCTTATCTAGATGCATATTAACCCTAATCAAGCACTCGAGGAAAGCATACTCGAAAACCACAGCAATCGGACATCGAACAGGGACTCAATTGCACAACATACGAATTTAGGGACCAAAATGTAAATTTTAGATATTAGAAGGACTTAATCCACTTTTGAGTTACCATTATGAAATTAGTCATGTTTCATGCTTCTCTGCCGAATTTCAACCCAAACGAACATCTCAAACTCATTCAATTGCATAAACCAAGTTTAGGACCAAAACGCAAAGATTGCAAAACATTTAACCAACAATTTCAGTGCCCAACGGTCGAGTGTTTCGGAATAGGGATGATCCGATCCGAAACGCGGGACCATTCCGAAACAAGTTCTGAAACAGGGCTTGGCAGTGGCAAAACCGTTCCGGAACGGCTCTACCCGTTTCGGAACGCCAATGCCATTTCAGGCCCCCTGTTCCGATACGGTAGCACCTGTTCCGAAACAGGCTGCCCAGATTGCAGATTTTTTTCTGGTTTATCATGCTTTCGACCAATCAAACATAATCCAAAGACCCTCAAAACATACCAGCAAGTGCTCATATACTTAAGGAACATACTAGCATCATTCAATCACAAACATGGCATCAATTAAGGAAAATCCAAATTCTATAGGCATGCATCCTATATTGAAAACTATACAAACACCAAGACACCAAAACAACCTCAAAAAGGCCATTTACATGTTCCATCATTATCAAAAGCATAAATCCAACTTAGGGAGTCCAAACATCTCCCAAAACAACAACATAGGTCCCCCATTGCCAAATCCCCAAAAGCTAATAGTGTTAGGAAAACATTCACCATACATGAGCTTAATTCTTCACTTGGATTCTTGACCTCCTTGCTGCCCTTTAAGCACTTCAATGCTCTGCATTATTGGTTTAAGAAAAGAGAGAGCGTAAGCACATAGCTTAGTGAGGAATGCTCATTTAAAACATCACAATAATGCATTTATAAACCCCTTTTCAAAACCTTTAGTTCAAACCACATTTGATCATGCACATATGCATATAAACCAAGCATTTCATGCTTCAAATCATTAACATGTCATATTGGCTTTCAAGTGATAATCATAACCATTTTCCAATTCAAAACACAATCGATAATCAACAATAGACAATCGGATACGCGGATTACAAGCGTTGTCCCTACGCTTCATACACACTACCAATATCAAGGTGGAGCATGGTACAATCACAACCCCTTAACACCCGTGATGGAGACTATGGTACAATCACAACCCCTCCACATCACTCATTGGTAGTTGTATAACATCACTAACGAGATCACGGGACATACAACACAAGATACACACATGGACTTTTAACCACCATTGTGGTCTTACAAAACACAAGGTCCACACATGGACTTTTAACCACCATTGTGACCTTAACAATACACAAGGTCCACACATGGACTTTTAACCACCATTGTGACCTTAAAACAAGAACCACCCATGGACTTTTAACCACCATGTTGTTCTTAACCATCTCGTTAGTGTACTTGGATGGAGCATGGTACAATCACAACCCCTCGACATCCAAGGCGACTTTATTCACGGTGCACCCAATCCTATAGCCGGCTAACTATATCCGATTCAAGCATTTTTAAACCAACCACATCACTTGCCAATATACATCATTTAACAACATTAATCCTCTGTTTTAAAGCATTTAGCAAAGCCATTAAATCCACATGCATCACTATGCATTGAAATCACATTTATCAATGTAAAACCAAGGATCTCTTACCTTGAGCATCCTTCAACACATGGCTTATAAAACCAGCAATAAACATGCTAAAATATGCTTTCAAAAACAGAACTTATCACATTGCATTCAACCATCTCATGGCTCATCAACAAGAGAGTTTTTCCGAAAACTTACTCTTGAGCTTAGCTAAGTTGTTTAGACTTTAACTAAGCTCCCAAACCTTCAAAACATTGGTTTCAAAGCTGAAAACCAAACTTCACTCATCGATCCCGTTTCGCAACTTGCCGAAACACCAATCAAGCTTCCGGATCAACACCACAAGGATCCGAAGATGTCTCCCCTGTTTTAGACACATCAAAGCAGAGGATTAATGCATCATCATGCATTAATATCTTCAACCAAGACACCTAAACTCGCTGCTCTCATCAACACTCACATTTCGGCTACCAAACACAACCGAAATCACATCCAAACATCACTACAACACTACCCAGCCAAGATCCATCAATTCCAATCATTCATAAACCTCAATTAACATCCAAAAAGGATCTAATCACGTCCTTATACCTCCAGCTAAAGCAGATCACCCCAAAAACCACCAAAAACTCAAGCAAAATTTAGGAAAATCAACCTATTCGGGATTGCATTGATTAAACCTCAATTCCTCATCAATTATACATCCAATTTACATTAAAAACACATATCAAATAGTACCCAACCATTTCATACGAATTTCATCAAAAATTAACCAAATCTTGCATTTTAAAGCCAAGATTAAGAACACAACTACAAAACCTTTAATAAAACACAAATCAAGGATTGAGAACTTGGGAATTTCAGTAAAGAACTGAGTATTTAGAGGAGAAGGACGTTCATACCTCTAAATGTGAGTTTCTCCCTTTTTGGAACCAAGATTCTTGAAAATCCAATAAGCAAATGCTAAGGTTTTGATGTAGAAAAGATTATAGATCAAATGAAGATTGAAATCTCATCTTTGGAGGTCAAAATCAGAGGGAAATTTGCTGGAGAAAAGTGTTTGGGTTGAGAGAAAAGTTGAGAGAAAAGAAATGGAAAACTTTGGAGAAAAGTTAGTTATGACAAAATATCTTTTTCCCTCCCTTTTACCTTTAATTTAAAACCATTAATTAATTGATTAATATTAAGAAAAATCTGGAGAAACTCTTCTTGGGTAAATAGCTCCTTAAAGATTCAAAGTTTCAATCCTTTTTAAAACAGTCACCAAGTTTCCAAAAATTACATTTTAGTAACTAACCCAAAATGTCTCACTTCCAAACCTCATTTTGTAAAATTGATTTCACCATTCTCTTATATATAATAAAAGAGGATTTTAAGATATTTTTCCATATTTTTAATGCAACCCGAACTAGGCTTTCCTAAAAATCACCTTTTATATTCGAACCGCGATCCGACCATACCGGTCCAAACCCAAAACTTCTAAGCCCAAAATTGGGGTGTTACAACTCTCCCCCCCCCCCCTTAAGAAATTTCGTCCTCGAAATTTACCTGAAGGAAAGAGGTACGGAAACTGCTTCAACATGTCATCTTTCCGCTCCCACGTGGCTTCTTCAACACCACGATGTTTCCACAACACCTTTACCAACTCAAAGGTCTTGCCTCGAAGAACCTTACTATCCGAATCCAGAATCTTCACCGGTTCCTCATCATGAGTCAAATCTGGATTCAATTCCACTTCTTCCACAGGCATCACATGTGAAGGATCCGATCTATACTTCCGAAGCATAGAAACATGAAACACATCATGAATCTTTTCCAACTCTTGCGGTAACCTCAACTTGTACGCAACAGGACCCACACGCTCAACCACTTCGTATGGTCCAATGTACCTAGGGCTTAACTTACCCTTTCGGCCAAACCTCATCACCTTTTTCCAAGGCGAAACCTTCAAAAACACACGATCACCCACCGCATACTCAATCTCCTTACGCTTCAAATCCGCGTAAGACTTTTACCGATCAGAAGCTGCCTTCAAGCGCTCACAAATGAGCGTCACCTTCTCGGTTGTTCCTTTCAACAAAGCTGGCATCGAAACCAACTTCTGACCCGTTTCAGCCCAACACAGAGGAGTCCTACACTTCCTCCCGTACAATGCTTCATAAGGTGCCATTTGAATACTTGCCTGATAACTATTATTATAGGCAAACTCCACCAAAGGCAAATGTTTCTCCCAAGAGCCCTGAAACTCAATCACGCAGCACCTCAACATATCCTCCAAAACCTGGATAACACGCTCGGACTGTCCATCCGATTGCGGATGATAAGATGCACTGAAATTCAACCGTGTACCCAAAGCCTGATGCAAACACTGCCAGAAACTCGATGTAAACCTCAGATCCCTATCCGACACAATCGACTTTGGCACACCATGCAGCCGCACAACCTCAGCGATGTACAGCTCCGCAAGCTTATCCAAAGTGTACGTAGTATGCACAGGCAAGAAATGCGCACACTTTGTCAAGCGATCTACAATCACCCACACCGAATTCTTCTTCGATGGAGACAAAGGCAAACCAGATACAAAATCCATGGTAATCCTTTCCCACTTCCATTCAGGAATCCTCAACGGTTGCAACAACCCTGAAGGAAATTGATGCTCAGCCTTAACTCGCTGACACACCATGCACTTGCTTACAAACTCAGCAACATCCTTCTTTAAACCCACCCAATAGTACTCACCACAAAGATCACGATACATCTTAGTACTACCAGGGTGCATAGAAAAAGGACTACTATGACCTTCAGTCAGAATAGCACGCCTCAACTCAGCATCATTGGGCACTACTATCCGACTCCCAAAACATAACACTCCATCATCATTAAAACAGAAATCCGAAGGTCTATCCTCCGCGATATCCTGAACATGTCGTACCAACAAATCATCCAACAACTGCTTTTCCTTAATCAACTGAACCAAAGATGGTTTCACTTGCAATTCAGCCACAAGACCACCATCACGCGAAATACTCAAACTGGCGAACATAGCCCTCAACTAAACAGCTACATTTCTACTCAAGGCATCCGCTACAACATTAGCTTTACCCGGATGATACTCAATCGTCAAATCATAATCCTTGAGCAACTCCACCCAACGTCGTTGCCTAAGATTCAACTCCTTCTGAGACATTAGATACTTCAAACTCTTGTGATCCGTGTACACAGTACACTTCTCACCATACAGATAATGTCTCCAGATTTTCAAAGCAAAAACCACTACAGCCAACTCAATGTCATACGTAGGATAATTGCGCTCATGCACCTTCAACTGCCGCGACGCATAAGCCACCACCTTACCCTCTTTCATCAACACACATCCCAAACCAACATAAGACACATCGCTATACACCACAAACTCTTTCCCTGATTCAGGTTGAACCAAGATTGGAGCTTGCGTCAAAGCTGCCTTAAGCTTCTCAAAAGCCCGCTGTCTCGCTTCCGTCCACTCATACTTAACATCCTTCTGCAACAACTTCGTCAAAGGTGCAGCAATCTTTGAAAACCCATCCACGAACCTCCGATAATATCCTGCCGAACCCAGGAAACTACGGACTTCATGAACAGACTTAGGAACCTTCCAATTCATCACTGCCTCAATCTTCTGAGGATCAACACGAATCCCTTCAGCAGAAACCACATGACCAAGAAACACCACTTCTCTAAGCCAGAACTCACACTTGCTCAGCTTGGCATAAAGCTGATTCTCCAACAAAGCTTGCAACACGATTCTCAAATGCTCTTCATGCTCCTCCTCCGTACGCGAGTACACGAGGATATCATCAATGAATACCACAACAAACTTATCCAGGTATTCATGAAATACACGATTCATCATGTCCATGAAAGCTGCAGGAGCATTCGTCAAACCAAACGGCATCACAAGGAACTCATAATGCCCATACCTCGTCCTGAAAGCTGTCTTTGGCACATCCACATCCTTCACCTTCAACTGGTAATACCCTGACCTTAAGTCAATCTTAGAGAACACAGCTGCTCCCCGAAATTGATCAAAAAGATCATCAATTCTCGGTAATGGATACCGATTCTTGATAGTCAACTTGTTAAGCTGACGATAATTAATGCACATTCTCATAGTGCCATCCTTCTTCTTCACAAACAAGACCGGTGCACCCCAAGGTGACACACTCGGCCGAATGAAACCACGATCAAGCAACTCTTGCAGTTGCGTCTTCAGCTCTTTCAACTCCTTAGGTGCCATTCGATAAGGGGTAATGGACACTGGAGTCGTGTTTTCATACAACTCAATCCCAAACTCCACTTCGCGATTAGAAGGCAATCCAGGCAACTCCTCAGGAAACACACCAGGAAACTCTCGCACAGTCCTGATATCTTGCACACGCAACTCCTTAGAGCTAGGATTCATCACAAAAGCGAGATAGGCTTCACAACCTTGCCTCAGCATCCGACTCGCCTCCAATGTAGGCACCACATTGGCAAGAAACTTCACATTCTCACCAACCACAACTACCTCATAATCATCCGCAAGCTTCAACGAAACTCGCTTATTCTCACAATCCACTACAGCTCGATGCTCAACAAGCCAATCTATACCAAGGATTACATCAAAACCATAGAAAGGAAATTCCATAAGATCAACATGAAAAACATGATCTTGCACAACCAAAGGACATCTTCTATAAAGCTTTCGAGTCACTACAGTCTCGCCAAAAGAACTAGTGACACGCATACCAACATCCAAAGACTCAACAGGCAAACCAAGCAATTCAGCATGCTCACGCAATATGTATGAGTGTGTAGATCCAAAATCAATCAAGGAAAGTAATGACAAGGATTGCAAAGTGAAAGTACCTGCGATCACATCCGTGTCATTCCTCCCCTCCCTCTGAGCATACACTCTGGCCTGGCCACCACCCTCAGGATGAACAGCTACAACATGAGCCACATTCCGTCCACCTTCCTCTCTACGCTGGAAATTACCACGGCCGCGCCCACGACCTCTCTGTGGTGCAACAACTCTAGGAGCACGTCCTTGGCCACCACCGGCCAACAGAGGACACTCCCTCCTCATGTGATCAGCGGATCCACAGTTCCAGCACGAGTTACCAGCCGCACCAACAGGAGCCTGCACCTCCCTCGCCGCTCGAGGACAATCACGCCTCAAATGGCCACGCGATCCACACGTCCAACATGTGTTCGGATCAGCTCTTGCCTTCTCTCCCTGAACAAGCACACCTTGCCCACCACCTCGCTTAACTGAAGACTGATACTTTCGATCGCGTCCCCTCTTGTTCCGTCCACCACCGGAACTATACTCAGCAACTCGCTTACCAGCACTAGAACCAGTACTTCTAGAAGATAAACCCAAATTCATCTCAATATCCTTTGCTCTACCAACCAGCACATCAAAATCATTATACTCAGCAGCCAGCATGTAAGTCTTTACTTCCGTCACTAAACCATAACGGAACCGTTCACACCTCTCCCGCTCATCAGGGATAAGCTCAGGTGCGTACTGATTGAGTCGAACGAACTGAACCTCGTACTCAGCCACTGACATGCTCCCTTGGGTAAGAGACATGAATTCCCTCTTCTTTTCATCCAAGTACCTCACACCCAGGTACCTTCTCTTGAAAATGTTCTGAAAGAACGTCCATGTCACATCAGCATCCGCCATCCCAGAGATAGTGGTTGTCCACCAAGTGTATGCATCGTCCTGCAACAATGATACCACACAGCCCAGCTTCTGCACATCAGTGCAATTCATTTTCCCCAAGATTCTCTTGGTACTTTCCAGCCAAGACTCAGAACCTTCAGCAGACAAACCCCGAAACTCAGTCCCTCCCAGACTGCGCAAACGTTCCAAAGGTAGTCTAGCATTAGCATCTCCCTGATGCCCAGCTCCTTAGCTCCAACTACTGCTGCTCGAAAAGCTCCAGCAATGGCTTGAAACAACAATGTCATGTCAGGTACAGCTTGCCCCTGACCAACTTCAGGTCCAGCGGCCCCAGCACCAGCCGCAACATCAGCTCCTTCACCCCCAACACCACCATCACCAGGCGGAGAAGGTAAATCCACCACATTTTCAGCGTTCTCCTCATTCTCGTTTTGAGCCATAGCTCGCGTATTAATCCTCGTTTCTCTACGAGGTGCCATTCACTAACAATGCAATCACAATGCAATAAACAAAGTCAGGCTCAGCAAGGTAAGCAATCCAAGTACTCAAGCTCATTTCCAATTTAAAACAAATCATTACATTAGCTTTGATTTGACAATGGGTCCCTCTAACATGCTTCACCACAGTATTCATCACAATTGTAACCTACTTACAATTCACACAACATGCTTTCATTCAACAAGCATACAAAGCATACATACACTCATCACCCACATAACCATTCCCAATTACTCGAGAACTCAGCTCTGATACCAACAAATGTAACCCCCTTAACCCGGGCTAGACGGTTGACCCGAATTAAGAAGTTTACACGGGGAAAACCAAAGTCAACCCGAAAGTCAACCTTGATTAACGACCCTTTTTTTTCTTTTAACTCTTATCTAGATGCATATTAACCCTAATCAAGCACTCAGGAAAGCATACTCGAAAACCACAGCAATCGGACATCGAACAGGGACTCAATTGCACAACATACGAATTTAGGGACCAAAATGTAAATTTTAGAAATTAGAAGGTCTTAATCCACTTTTGAGTTACCATTATGGAATTAGTCATGTTTCATGCTTCTCTACCGAATTTCAACCCAAACGAACATCTCAAACTCATTCAATTGCATAAACCAAGTTTAGGACCAAAACGCAAAGATTGCAAAACATTTAACCAACAATTTCAGTGCCCAACGGTCGAGTGTTTTGGAATAGGGATGATCCGTTCCGAAACGCGGGACCGTTCCGAAACAAGTTCCGGAACAGGGCTTGGCAGTGGCAAAACCGTTCCGGAACGGATCTACCCATTTCAGAACGCCAAGGCCATTTCAGGCCCCCTGTTCCGATACGGAAGCACCTGTTCCGAAACAGGCTGCCTAGATTGCAGATTTTTTTCTGGTTTATCATGCTTTCGACCAATCAAACATAATCCAAAGACCCTCAAAACATACCAGCAAGTCATCATATACTTAAGGAACATACTAGCATCATCCAATCACAAACATGGCATCAATTAAGGAAAATCCAAATTCTATAGGCATGCATCCTATATTGAAAACTATACAAACACCAAGACACCAAAACAACCTCAAAAAGGCCATTTACATGTTCCATCATTATCAAAAGCATAAATCCAACTTAGGGAGTCCAAACATCTCCCAAAACAACAACATAGGTCCCCCATTGCCAAATGCCCAAAAGCAAATAGTGTTAGGAAAACATTCACCATACATGAGCTTAATTCTTCACTTGGATTCTTGACCTCCTTGCTGCCCTTTAAGCACTTCAATGCTCTGCATTATTGGTTTAAGAAAAGAGAGAGCGTAAGCACATAGCTTAGTGAGGAATGCTCATTTAAAACATCACAATAATGCATTTATAAACCCCTTTTCAAAACCTTTAGTTCAAACCACATTTGATCATGCACATATGCATATAAACCAAGCATTTCATGCTTCAAATCATTAACATGTCATATTGGCTTTCAAGTGATAATCATAACCATTTTCCAATTCAAAACACAATCGACAATCAACAATAGACAATCGGATACGCGGATTACAAGCGTTGTCCCTACGCTTCATACACACTACCAATATCAAGGTGGAGCATGGTACAATCACAACCCCTCAACACCCGTGATGGAGACTATGGTACAATCACAACCCCTCCACATCACTCATTGGTAGTTGTATAACATCACTAACGAGATCACGGGACATACAACACAAGATACACACATGGAGTTTTAACCACCATTGTGATCTTACAAAACACAAGGTCCACACATGGACTTTTAACCACCATTGTGACCTTAACAATACACAAGGTCCACACATGGACTTTTAACCACCATTGTGACCTTAAAACAAGAACCACCCATGGACTTTTAACCACCATGTTGTTCTTAACCATCTCGTTAGTGTACTTGGATGGAGCATGGTACAATCACAACCCCTCGACATCCAAGGCGACTTTATTCACGGTGCACCCAATCCTATAGCCGGCTAACTATATCCGATTCAAGCATTTTTAAACCAACCACATCACTTGCCAATATACATCATTTAACAACATTAATCCACTGTTTTAAAGCATTTAGCAAAGCCATTAAATCCACATGCATCACTATGCATTGAAATCACATTTATCAATGTAAAACCAAGGATCTCTTACCTTGAGCATCCTTCAACACATGGCTTATAAAACCAGCAATAAACATGCTAAAATATGCTTTCAAAAACAGAACTTATCACATTGCATTCAACCATCTCATGGCTCATCAACAAGAGAGTTTTTCCGAAAACTTACTCTTGAGCTTAGCTAAGTTGTTTAGACTTTAACTAAGCTCCCAAACCTTCAAAACATTGGTTTCAAAGCTGAAAACCAAACTTCACTCACCGATCCCGTTTCGCAACTTGCCGAAACACCAATCAAGCTTCCGGATCAACACCACAAGGATCCGAAGATGTCTCCCATGTTTTAAACACATCAAAGCAGAGGATTAATGCATCATCATGCATTAATATCTTCAACCAAGACACCTAAACTCCCTGCTCTCATCAACACTCACATTTCGGCTACCAAACACAACCGAAATCACATCCAAACATCACTACAACACTACCCAGCCAAGATCCATCAATTCCAATCATTCATAAACCTCAATTAACATCCAAAAAGGATCTAATCACGTCCTTATACCTCCAGCTAAAGCAGATCACCAAGATCACCCCAAAAACTACCAAAAACTCAAGCAAAACTTAGGAAAATCAACCTATTCGGGATTGCATTGATTAAACCTCAATTCCTCATCAATTATACATCCAATTTACATTAAAAACACATCTCAAAACAGTACCCAACCATTTCATACGAATTTTATCAAAAATTAACCAAATCTTGCATTTTAAAGCCATGATTAAGAACACAACTACAAAACCTTTAATAAAACACAAATCAAGGATTGAGAACTTGGGAATTTAAGTAAAGAACTGAGTATTTAGAGGAGAAGGACGTTCATACCTCTAAATGTGAGTTTCTCCCTTTTTGGAACCAAGATTCTTGAAAATCCAATAAGCAAATGCTAAGGTTTTGATGTAGAAAAGATTAGAGATCAAATGAAGATTGAAATCTCATCTTTGGAGGTCAAAATCATAGGGAAATTTGCTGGAGAAAAGTGTTTGGGTTGAGAGAAAAGTTGAGAGAAAAGAAATGGAAAACTTTGGAGAAAAGTTAGTTATGACAAAATATCTTTTTCCCTCCCTTTTACCTTTAATTTAAAACCATTAATTAATTGATTAATATTAAGAAAAATCTGGAGAAACTCTTCTTGGGTAAATAGCTCCTTAAAGATTCAAAGTTTCAATCCTTTTTAAAACAGTAACCAAGTTTCCAAAAATTACATTTTAGTCACTAACCCAAAATGTCTCACTTCCAAACCTCATTTTGTAAAATTGATTTCACCATTCTCTTATATATAATAAAAGAGGATTTTAAGATATTTTTCCATATTTTTAATGCAACCTGAACTAGGCTTTCCTAAAAATCACCTTTTATATTCGAACCGCGATCCGACCAGACCGGTCCAAACCCAAAACTTCTAAGCCCAAAATTGGGGTGTTACAACTCTCCCCCCCCCCCCTTAAGAAATTTCGTCCTCGAAATTTACCTGAAGGAAAGAGGTACGGAAACTGCTTCAACATGTCATCTTTCCGCTCCCACGTGGCTTCTTCAACACCACGATGTTTCCACAACACCTTTACCAACTCAAAGGTCTTGCCTCGAAGAACCTTACTATCCGAATCCAGAATCTTCACCGGTTCCTCATCATAAGTCAAATCTGGATTCAATTCCACTTCTTCCACAAGCATCACATGTGAAGGATCCGATCTATACTTCCGAAGCATAGAAACATGAAACACATCATGAATCTTTTCCAACTCTTGCGGTAACCTCAACTTGTACGCAACAGGACCCACATGCTCAACCACTTCGTATGGTCCAATGTACCTAAGGCTTAACTTACCCTTTCGGCAAAACCTCATCACCTTTTTCCAAGGCGAAACCTTCAAAAACACACGATCACCCACCGCATACTCAATCTCCTTACGCTTCAAATCCGCGTAAGACTTTTGTCGATCAGAAGCTGCCTTCAAGCGCTCACAAATGAGCTTCACCTTCTCGATGGTTCCTTTCAACAAAGCTGGCATCGAAACCAACTTCTGACCCGTTTCAGCCCAACACAGAGGAGTCCTACACTTCCTCCCGTACAATGCTTCATAAGGTGCCATTTGAATACTTGCCTGATAACTATTATTATAGGCAAACCCCACCAAAGGCAAATGTTTCTCCCAAGAGCTCTGAAACTCAATCACGCAGCACCTCAACATATCCTCCAAAACCTGGATAACACGCTCGGACTGTCCATCCGATTGCGGATGATAAGATGTACTGAAATTCAACCGTGTACCCAAAGCCTGATGCAGACACTGCCAGAAACGCAATGTAAACCTCGGATCCCTATCCGACACAATCGACTTTGGCACACCATGCAGCTGCACAACCTCAGCGATGTACAGCTCCGCAAGCTTATCCAAAGTGTACGTAGTATGCACAGGCAAGAAATGCGCACACTTTGTCAAGCGATCCACAATCACCCACACCGAATTCTTCTTCGATGGCGACAAAGGCAAACCAGATACAAAATCCATGGTAATCCTTTCCCACTTCCATTCAAGAATCCTCAACGGTTGCAACAACCCTGAAGGAAACTGATGCTCAACCTTAACTCGCTGACACACCATGCACTTGCTTACAAACTCAGCAACATCCTTCTTTAAACCCACCCAATAGTACTCACCATGAAGATCATGATACATCTTAGTACTACCAGGATGCATAGCAAATGGACTACTATGACCTTCAGTCAGAATAGCACGCCTCAACTCAGCATCATTGGGCACTACTATCCGACTCCCAAAACATAACACTCCATCATCATTAAAACAGAAATCCGAAGGTCTATCCTCTGCGATATCCTGAACATGCGGTACCAAGGAATCATCCAACAACTGTTTTTCCTTAATCAACTGAACCAAAGATGGTTTCACTTGCAATTCAGCCACAAGACCACCATCACGCGAAATACTCAAATTGGCGAACATAGCCCTCAACTCAACAGCTACCTTTCTACTCAAGGCATCCGCTACAACATTAGCTTTACCCGGATGATACTCAATCGTCAAATCATAATCCTTGAGCAACTCCACCCAACGTCGCTGCCTAAGATTCAACTCCTTCTGAGACATCAGATACTTCAAACTCTTGTGATCCGTGTACACAGTACACTTCTCACCATACAGATAATGTCTCCTGATTTTCAAAGCAAAAACCACTGCAGCCAACTCAATGTCATGCGTAGGATAATTGCGCTCATGCACCTTCAACTGCCGCGACGCATAAGCCACTACCTTACCCTCTTGCATCAACACACATCCCAAACCAACATAAGACGCATCGCTATACACCACAAACTCTTTCCCTGATTCAGGTTGAACCAAGATTGGAGCTTGCCTCAAAGCTGCCTTAAGCTTCTCAAAAGCCTGCTGTCTCGCTTCCGTCCACTCATACTTAACATCCTTCTGCAACAAATTCGTCAAAGGTGCAGCAATCTTTGAAAACCCATCCACGAACCTCCGATAATATCCTGCCAAACCCAGGAAACTACGGACTTCATGAACAGACTTAGGAACCTTCCAAATCATCACTGCCTCAATCTTTTGAGGATCAACACGAATCCCTTCAGCAGAAACCACATAACCAAGAAACACCACTTCTCTAAGCCAGAACTCACACTTGCTCAACTTGGCATAAAGCTGATTCTCCAACAAAGCTTGCAACACGATTCTCAAATGCTCTTCATGCTCCTCCTCCGTACGCGAGTACACGAGGATATCATCAATGAATACCACAACAAACTTATCCAGGTATTCATGAAATACACGATTCATCATGTCCATGAAAGCTGTAGGAGCATTCGTCAAACCAAACGGCATCACAAAGAACTCATAATGCCCATACCTCATCCTGAAAGCTGTCTTTGGCACATCCACATCCTTCACCTTCAACTGGTAATACCCTGACCTTAAGTCAATCTTAGAGAACACAGCTGCTCCCCGAAATTGATCAAAAAGATCATCAATTCTCGGTAATGGATACCGATTCTTGA
The DNA here is from genome assembly GCA_958450335.1 of Hibiscus tridactylites. Classification (NCBI taxonomy): domain Eukaryota; kingdom Viridiplantae; phylum Streptophyta; class Magnoliopsida; order Malvales; family Malvaceae; genus Hibiscus; species Hibiscus tridactylites. The sequence goes on along the minus strand of OY288289.1, from coordinate 17,484,419 downwards.
TAGTCAACTTGTTAAGCTGACGATAATCAATGCACATTCTCATAGTGCCATCCTTCTTCTTCACAAACAAGACCGGTGCACCCCAAGGTGACACACTCGGCCGAATGAAACCACGATCAAGCAACTCTTGCAGTTGCGTCTTCAGCTCTTTCAACTCCTTAGGTGCCATTTGATAAGTGGTAATGGACACTGGAGTCGTGTTTTCATACAACTCAATCCCAAACTCCACTTCGCGATTAGGAGGCAATCCAGGCAACTCCTCAGGAAACACACCAGGAAATTCTTGCACAGTCCTGATATCTTGCACACGCAACTCCTTAGAGCTAGGATTCATCACAAAAGCGAGATAGGCTTCACAACATTGCCTCAGCATCTGAATCGCCTCCAATATAGACACCACATTGGCAAGAAACTTCACGTTCTCACCAACCACAACTACCTCATAATCATCCGCAAGCTTCAACGAAACTCGCTTATTCTCACAATCCACTATAGCTCGATGTTCAACAAGCCAATCCATACCAAGGATTACATCAAAACCATAGAAAGGCAATTCCATAAGATCAACATGAAAAACATGATCTTGCACAACCAAAGGACATCTTCTATAAAGCTTTCGAGTCACTACAGTCTCGCCAAAAGAACTAGTGACACGCATACCAACATCCAAAGACTCAACAGGCAAACCAAGCAATTCAGCATGCTCACGCAATATGTATAAGTGTGTAGATCCAGAATCAATCAAGGAAAGTAATGACAAGGATTGCAAAGTGAAAGTACCTGCGATCACATCCGTGTCATTCCTCCCCTCCCTCTGAGCATACACTATGGCCTGGCCACCACCCTCAAGATGAACAACTACAACATGAGCCACATTCCGTCCACCTTCCTATCTACGCTGGAAATTACCACGGCCGCGCCCACGACCTCTCTGTGGTGCAACAACTCCAGGAGCACGTCCTTGGCCACCACCGGCCAACAGAGGACACTCCCTCCTCATGTGATCAGCGGATCCACAGTTCCAGCACGAGTTACCAGCCGCACCAACAGGAGCCTGCACCTCCCTCGCCGCTCGAGGACAATCACGCCTCAAATGGCCACGCGATCCACACGTCCAACATGTGTTCGGATCAGCTCTTGCCTTGTCTCCCTGAACAAGCACACCTTGCCCACCACCTCGCTTAACTGAAGACTGATACTTTCGATCGCGTCCCCTCTTGTTCCGTCCACCACCGGAACTATACTCAGCAACTCGCTTACCAGCACTAGAACCAGTACTTCTAGAAGATAAACCCAAATTCATCTCAATATCCTTTGCTCTACCAACCAGCACATCAAAATCATTATACTCAGCAGCCAGCATGTAAGTCTTTACTTCCGTCACCAAACCATAACGGAACCGTTCACACCTCTCCCGCTCATCAGGGATAAGCTCAGGTGCGTACTGACTGAGTCGAACGAACTGAACCTCGTACTCAGCCACTTACATGCTCCCTTGGGTAAGATACATGAATTCCCTCTTCTTTTCATCCAAGTACCTCACACCCAGGTACCGTCTCTTGAAAATGTTCTGAAAGAACGTCCATGTCACATCAGCATCCGCCATCCCAGAGATAGTGGTTGTCCACCAAGTGTATGCATCGTCCTGCAACAATGATACCACACAGCCCAGCTTCTGCACATCAGTGCAATTCATTTGCCCCAAGATTCTCTTGGTACTTTCCAGCCAAGACTCAGAACCTTCAGCAGACAAACCCCGGAACTCAGTCCCTCCCAGACTGCGCAAACGTTCCAAAGGTAGTCTAGCATTAGCATCTCCCTGATGCCCAGCTCCTTGAGCTCCAGCTACTGCTGCTCGAAAAGCTCCAGCAATGGCTTGAAACAACATTGTCATGTCAGGTACAGCTTGCCCCTGACCAACTTCAGGTCCAGCGGCCCCAGCACCAGCCGCAACATCAGCTCCTTCACCCCCAACACCACCACCACCAGGCGGAGGAGGTAAATCCACCACATTTTCAGCGTTCTCCTCATTCTCGTTTTGAGCCATAGCTCGCGTATTAATCCTCGTTTCTCTACGAGGTGCCATTCACTAACAATGCAATCACAATGCAATAAACAAAGTCAGGCTCAGCAAGGTAAGCAATCCAAGTACTCAAGCTCATTTCCAATTTAAAACAAATCATTACATTAGCTTTGATTTGGCAATGGGTCCCTCTAACATGCTTCACCACAATATTCATCACAATTGTAACCTACTTACAATTCACACAACATGCTTTCATTCAACAAGCATACAAAGCATACATAAACTCATCACCCACATAACCATTCCCAATTACTCGAGAACTCAGCTCTGATACCAACAAATGTAACCCCCTTAACCCGGGCTAGACGGTTGACCCGAATTAAGAAGTTTACACGGGGAAAACCAAAGTCAACCCGAAAGTCAACCTTGATTAACGACCCTTTTTTTCTTTTAACTCTTATCTAGATGCATATTAACCCTAATCAAGCACTCGAGGAAAGCATACTCGAAAGCCACAGCAATCGGACATCGAATAGGGACTCAATTGCACAACATACGAATTTAGGGACCAAAATGTAAATTTTAGAAATTAGAAGGACTTAATCCACTTTTGAGTTACCATTATGAAATTAGTCATGTTTCATGCTTTTCTGCCGAATTTCAACCCAAACGAACATCTCAAACTCATTCAATTGCATAAACCAAGTTTAGGACCAAAACGCAAAGATTGCAAAACATTTAACCAACAATTTCAGTGCCCAACGGTCGAGTGTTTCGGAACAGGGATGATCCGTTCCGAAATGCGGGACCGTTCCGAAACAAGTTCCGGAACAGGGCTTGGTAGTGGCAAAACCGTTCCGGAACGGCTCTACCCGTTTCGGAACGCCAAGGCCATTTCAGGCCCCCTGTTCCGATACCGTAGCACCTGTTCCGAAACAGGCTGCCCCGATTGCAGATTTGTTTCTGGTTTATCATGCTTTCGGCCAATCAAACATAATCCAAAGACCCTCAAAACATACCATCAAGTCATCATATACTTAAGGAACATACTAGCATCATTCAATCACAAACATGGCATCAATTAAGGAAAATCCAAATTCTATAGGCATGCATCCTATATTGAAAACTATACAAACACCAAGACACCAAAACAACCTCAAAAAGGCCATTTACATGTTCCATCATTATCAAAAGCATAAATCCAACTTAGGGAGTCCAAACATCTCCCAAAACAACAACATAGGTCCCCCATTGCCAAATGCCCAAAAGCTAATAGTGTTAGGAAAACATTCACCATACATGAGCTTAATTCTTCACTTGGATTCTTGACCTCCTTGCTGCCCTTTAAGCACTTCAATGCTCTGCATTATTGGTTTAAGAAAAGAGAGAGCGTAAGCACATAGCTTAGTGAGGAATGCTCATTTAAAACATCACAGTAATGCATTTATAAACCCCTTTTCAAAACCTTTAGTTCAAACCACATTTGATCATGCACATATGCATATAAACCAAGCATTTCATGCTTCAAATCATTAACATGTCATATTGGCTTTCAAGTGATAATCATAACCATTTTCCAATTCAAAACACAATCGACAATCAACAATAGACAATCGGATACGCGGATTACAAGCGTTGTCCCTACGCTTCATACACACTACCAATATCAAGGTAGAGCATGGTACAATCACAACCCCTCAACACCCGTGATGGAGACTATGGTACAATCACAACCCCTCCACATCACTCATTGGTAGTTGTATAACATCACTAACGAGATCACGGGACATACAACACAAGATACACACATGTACTTTTAACCACCATTGTGATCTTACAAAATACAAGGTCCACACATGGACTTTTAACCACCATTGTGACCTTAACAATACACAAGGTCCACACATGGACTTTTAACCACCATTGTGACCTTAAAACAAGAACCACCCATTGACTTTTAACCACCATGTTGTTCTTAACCATCTCGCTAGTGTACTTGGATGGAGCATGGTACAATCACAATCCCTCGACATCCAAGGCGACTTTATTCACGGTGCACCCAATCCTATAGCCGGCTAACTATATCCGATTCAAGCATTTTTAAACCAACCACATCACTTGCCAATATACATCATTTAACAACATTAAACCACTGTTTTAAAGCATTTAGCAAAGCCATTAAATCCACATGCAACACTATGCATTGAAATCACATTTATCAATGTAAAACCAAGGATCTCTTACCTTGAGCATCCTTCAACACATGGCTTATAAAACCAGCAATAAACATGCTAAAATATGCTTTCAGAAACAGAACTTAAACATGCAACAAATCACTTTGCATTCAACCATCTCATGGCTCATCAACAAGAGAGTTTTCCCGAAAACTTACTCTTGAGCTTAGCTAAGTTGTTTAGACTTTAACTAAGCTCCCAAACCTTCAAAACATTTGTTTCAAAGCTGAAAACCAAACTTCACTCACCGATTCTGTTTCGCAACTTGCCGAAACACCAATCAAGCTTCCGGATCAACACCACAAGGATCCGAAGATGTCTCCCATGTTTTAAACACGTCAAAGCAGAGGATTAATGCATCATCATGCATTAATATCTTCAACCAAGACACCTAAACTCGCTGCTCTCATCAACACTCACATTTCGGCTACCAAACACATCCGAAATCACATCCAAACATCACTACAACACTACCCAGCCAAGATCCATCAATTCCAATCATTCATAAACCTCAATTAACATCCAAAAAGGATCTAATCACGTCCTTATACCTCCAGCTAAAGCAGATCACCAAGATCACCCCAAAAACCACCAAAAACTCAAGCAAAACTTAGGAAAATCAACCTATTCGGGATTGCATTGATTAAACCTCAATTCCTCATCAATTATACATCCAATTTACATTAAAAACACATCTCAAAACAGTACCCAACCATTTCATACGAATTTCATCAAAAATTAACCAAATCTTGCATTTTAAAGCCAAGATTAAGAACACAACTACAAAACCTTTAATAAAACACAAATCAAGGATTGAGAACTTGGGAATTTCAGTAAAGAACTGAGTATTTAGAGGAGAAGGACGTTCATACCTCTAAATGTGAGTTTCTCCCTTTTTAGAACCAAGATTCTTGAAAATCCAATAAGCAAATGCTAAGGTTTTGATGTAGAAAAGATTAGAGATCAAATGAAGATTTAAATCTCATCTTTGGAGGTCAAATACAGAGGGAAATTTGCTGGAGAAAAGTGTTTGGGTTGAGAGAAAAGTTGAGAGAAAAGAAATGGAAAACTTTGGAGAAAAGTTAGTTTTGACAAAATATCTTTTTCCCTCCCTTTTACCTTTAATTTAAAACCATTAATTAATTGATTAATATTAAGAAAAATCTGGAGAAACTCTTCTTGGGTAAATAGCTCCTTAAAGATTCAAAGTTTCAATCCTTTTTAAAACAGTCACCAAGTTTCCAAAAATTACATTTTAGTCACTAACCCAAAATGTCTCACTTCCAAACCTCATTTTGTAAAATTAATGTCACCATTCTCTTATATATAATAAAAGAGGATTTTAAGATATTTTTCCATATTTTTAATGCAACCCGAACTAGGCTTTCCTAAAAATCACCTTTTATATTCGAACCGCGATCCGACCAGACCGGTCCAAACCCAAAACTTCTAAGCCCAAAATTGGGGTGTTACATAGGTTTTGGGTGAGTGCTTAATTGTGCAAACAAACACTTATTAGAGGGTTTTAAGTTTGCTTTGTTTATCTCTTTGTAAAGAGGGTTTCAATCAAGGCTTTGGGTAGAAAGCTTAATTGGTTGTAAGGGTTTTCTCCTAAACCTTGAAATGGGGACGAATCAATAGTGGATTGATTGAGAAATCCTTAGTGGGGAGCTAAGGTAGTGGATGTAGACCTTGGTTAGAAGGTTGAACCACTATAAATCATTGTGTCAATCTTTATTTTAACTTCCACAACCCTTCCACCTAAAAATCGATCTCTCCACCACTTGGTGAGCAACATTGGTTGATCGAATCGAGACCCTAAAAACCCAACACGCTCCTTTTGCCTAACCTAAACCCTAGCCGCCTTTAAATACTCTTCATTTCCCTCTCGACTTCGAACGTCGGCCGGTGCTATTCACCGTCCGGCAGATCTAAAACCATGTCCGACCGAAAAAAGACTCCTCACAATACCCTGAAACCAAAATAAAACCAACCTACGACACTACCCAACACTGGACTCTCGGAAACCCCCCATCCCCTTTTCGAAACAAAAAAGAAAACCCAAAAAGACACGATACGCACCGGACCTGAGGGACAACGGCAACGCAGAAGGGGAAGAGTCTTCTCGTTTTCTTTCCCGACTGAGTCACCCTTCGCGCCACGAATGGCTTGGTTTGTTCTCGGCCGAAGAAGAAAAGGGAGAAGAGGAAGAAGGTAAAACAGTAAGCCTCTTTCTGTGTTTTTTTTATTTCGTTTCGTAATGAAGAATGAAAACTGAAATACCTCTGAAATCTTTTTTTCTTGTATTGCTTCTGAAAGTTTTGTTACAATTTCCTTTTACTCTAAAAAAACCTCTCTGAAATCCTATAATGCTCTCTAAAAACCTCCCAATGGTTCCCCCCGAAATTTTCGAATGGAATCCCCCCTTTTACATTGCATGTTCAGCCTTTTATAGCCCGATATTACAAAATTTTTACTTTTACATAAATCTATCGAAAATTTGTTGTTGGTTGCTCTGATTTCTGTTGATTTCACCCCTGGAATTTCTAGTATTGCTGGTGCGCATCTGACATTTTATTTTTTTTTGTTTGCATGCACCGCTGGCCATGAGGAGGGGACCAGCAGAGGTAGACGACGGATCGGCATCTTGGAGTGATCCTGACCTTTGGTGGAAGATCTGGACGGTCGTGTAGTGCACATGGGGGAATCCCAACAGTCGCGCGTGGAGTTCTCATTGCCTCGAAGCCGTTAGATCGTGTCTTGATCTAACGGTTCTGATTCGGGCAGCGCAGCCTCATCAGATGGGTGCTAGGGTTACCACGTGAGAGTAGATCTAGGCCGTTGAAGCCTTCCTGATCCTACGGCTTTGATCCGAGCGGCGCATAACCCATCAGTGCTCATCTAGGGCTTCCTCTCCATGGCTTCATCTGGGCCGTCAGATCTGATGGTTGTGGCTGCGGCGGCTGCATAGACAAAGTGTAGCAATTATGGTTTCTATCAAATTTAGGGTTTAGGCCAAAAGGGCCTCACTTGTAAATGGACTATGAACTTTGGGCTTATTATTTAATTGGACTTTTAGTTATTTAATACACTAGGCTTCATTATTTTTACTTGGATCTTTATTTATTATATGTTTATGCATATTTTTTGATGTTTTCCGATTTGATGATAATAATAATAATAATAATAATAATAATAATAATAATAATAATAATAATAATAATAGTAGGATGATAAATAACATGATATGTGATAAATAATAATAGTATATATGATGGAAATAGTAAATAGATATAATAAATAAAAATGAGAGAAATATAATAACATAATAACAATAATAATCTAAATATATAATAGTAGTGTTAATATAATACTAGTAATAATATATCGTAGATAATAATAATGGTAATAATAAATAATAACTAATACTAATAATACTTATATTATATAACATATAATAATACGGTAATAATAGTAATAAAGAAGATGACATACTATATTAGTGGTGTTTAGGGGTTTTTCACATAAATGATATAATAATAGATATAATACTAATAGTAATATTTTTGTTTTTTTTTCTTGGATTTTAATGACACATTTACATAGTCAATAACTAGAAAATAGCCCATATAAGCCCACCATTATAAGATGAAATAAAAAGATGTTAGCCCGGACAAAATTAGTGATTACAGTTGCCCCTCTTTGCTTATTCTTTGCTTATCCTTGTGGAACAAGGATAAAGCAAAGACCATAAGCACTAATTTTGTCCAACTTTCCTGTTTGGGTGATTTGCTCCTCTGAAGCGGCAAAAACAAAGTGGGTAGCGTCGGTGTGTCCTTCCGGAACAGCAAGGAAGATAATTGATTCATCTTTCCGAAGCGGCAAAGAATAGACCAAAATAACTTGTTTTCCCGAAGCGGCAAAAACAAACTTGATAGCGTCGGCATGTCCTTTCGGAACGGCAAAGGAGATAATTGATTCATCTTTCCGAAGCGGCAAAGAATAGACCAAAATAACTTGTTTTCTCGAAGCGGCAAAAACAAATTGAGCAGCATTGGCATGTCCTTCCGGAACGGCAAGGGAGAAAGTTGATTCATCTTTCCGAAGCGGCAACGAATATACCAAAATAACTTGTTTTCCCGAAGCGGCAAAAACAAACTGAGCAGCATTGGCATGTCCTTCCGGAACGACAAGGGAGAAAGTTGATTCATCTTTCCGAAGCGGCAAAGAATAGACCAAAACAACTTGTTTTCTCGAAGCGGCAAAAACAAACTGAGCAGCATTGGCATGTCCTTCCGGAACGTCAAGGAAGAAAGTCGATTCATTCTTCCTAAGCGGTAAAGAATGAACTTCAAATAGCGTGCTTTCCCGGAGCGACGAAAGCAAACTGGACAGGCCTTCTAGCTTTTCTCTTCAGGGATCCTTGAACTCTTTTGCTCTCAGATCAGGATGCGACGAGTATGAAATTCTTCGCCTGAAACTACATTTGCTCCTCCGAAGCGACAGAAACAATGCGGGTTGTTGGCATGTCCTCCGTAAATGGCAAAGGACAAAGTCGATTCATTCTCCCTAAGCGATAAAGAATGAACCTAAATAACTTGTTTTCCCGAAGTGGCAAAAACAATTTGAGCAGGCCTTCTGGCTCTTCTGCCCGAAAATCCTCGAGCTCTCTTGCTCTTAGATTCTGATGTGGCGAGTCTGAAATTCTTCTCCTGAAGCTACATTTGCTCCTCCGAAGCGGAATGAACAAAGTGGGTAGCGTTTGTACGTCCTTCCGAAATGGCAAAGGACATAGTAGATTCATTCTTCCAAAGTGGCAAAGAATAAACCCAAATAACTTGTTTTCCCGAAGCGGCAAAAACAATTTGAGCAGGCCTTCTGGCTCTTCTGCCCGAAAATCCTCGAACTCTTTTGCTCTTAGATTCTGATGCGGCGAGTCTGAAATTCTTCGCCTGAATCTACATTTGCTCCTCTGAAGCGGTAGGAACAAAGTGGGTAGCGTTGGTACGTCCTTTTGGAATGAAAAAGGACATAGTAGATTCATTCTTCCGAAGTGGCAAAGAATAAACCCAAATAACTTGTTTTCCCGAAGCGGCAAAAACAAATTGAGCAGGCCTTCTGGCTTTTCTGCCCAAAAATCCTCGAACTCTTTTGCTCTTAGATTCTGATGCGGCGAGTCTGAAATTCTTCGCCTGAAGCTACATTTGCTCCTCCGAAGCGGCAGGAACAAAGTGGGTAGCATTGGTACGTCCTTCCGGAACGACAAAGGACATAGTAGATTCATTCTCCCTAAGCGGTAAAGAATGAACCCAAATAACTTGTTTTCCCGAACCGGTAAAATCAAATTGAGCAGGCCTTCTAGCTCTTCTGCCCGAAAATCCTCGAGCTCTTTTGCTCTAAGAGTCTGATGCAGCGAGTCTGAAATTCTTCGCCTGAAGCTACATTTGCTCCTCCGAAGCGGCAAGAACAAAGTGGGTAGTGTTGGTACGTCCTTCCGGGACGGCAAAGGACATAGTAGATTCATTCTTCCGAAGTGGAAAGAATAAACTCAAATAACTTGTTTTCCCGAAGCGCCAAAAACAAATTGAGTAGACCTTCTGGCTCTTCTGCCCGAAAATCCTCGAGCTCTTTTGCTCTTAGATCTTGGTGCGGCGAGTTTGAAATTCTTCGCCTGATGTTTTGAGCTATGAGTATCTGCCTCTCTTGCTCTGAAATTTCGAAGTTGTGGGTTTCTTCTTCTTTCTCTTTCTTTCTTTTTTCTTCTTTTCCTCTTTTCTTCTTTTCTTCTTTTTCTTCTTTTTCTTCCTCTTCTTCTTTTTTTCTTTTTTCTCTTTCTCTCTTTCTTTCTTTCTTCTTCTCTTTCTTCTTCCTCTTCTGCTTCTCCTTTTCTTCTTCTTCTTTTTTTCTTCTTTCTTTCTTCTTCTTCCTTTTCTTCTTCTTCTTCTCGTTCTTTCTTTTTCTCATCTTCTTTTTTCTTCTTTTCTTTCTCTCTTTTTTTCTCTTTCTCTCTTCTTGTTTCGTTTCATTCTTTTTCTTTTTTTCTTTTCTCTCTTTTTCTTTTTCCTTTTCTTCTTTCTCTCTTTTACCTCTTATTCTCTTCTTTTTTTCTTTCATTTTCTTTCTTTTTTTTTTATTTACTTTTTCTCTCTTCTCTTTTTCTTTCTTCTTTTCTTTTAATTTAAAAACCAAGGAACCTGATTTTTTATTTTTTTTAAAAACATCCCAAAGGGGATAAAGTTGAGAATTTAAATTTTGAGGAAAATGTCCTTTTGGAAGGAATGAAATTAAGAAATAGAGTTTTGAGAAAAACATCCTTTAGGAAGGATAAAATCGACAAATTGGAATTTTAAGAAAAATTATCCTTTAGAAAGGATAGGATTGAGAAAACCGAGTTTTAAGGAAAACGTCCTTTAGGAAGGATACGATTGAGAAATCGAGTTTTAAGAAAAACATCATTTAGAAAGGATAAGATTGAGAAATCGAGTTTTAAGGAAAACATCCTTTAGAAAGGATAGAATTGAGAAATTCAAGTTTTAAGAAAAACATCCTTTAGAAAGGATAGAATTGAGAAATTCAGTTTTAAGAAAAACATCCTTTAGAAAGGATAAAATTGAGAAATTGAGTTTTAAGAAAAACCCCTTTTCGAGAAGATAAAATTAAGAAATTAAAATTTCAAGAAAAATATTCTTTAGGAAGGATAAAGTTTAAATTTAAGAAAAAATGTCATTCAGAAAGGATAAAATCGAGAAATTTGAATTCTGGGAAAAACATCCTTTAGAAAGGATAAAAAATCAGGGATTAAGAACCTTGATACCAGTCAAAGGATTCTTGAGATCTATTTCTCTTCTCGTAGAGCCCTATATCCACCCCTTTATCAATCTTCAAATACCTGTTTAACGTAAACAAAATGCTATAATGGTATGAGTTAGCATGCTCCTAACATAGGGATGCCTAACTATCAATGATGCATGAGCATATTTCATGATGCAATGATGCGTATGGTCATGAGAATGCAAAGATGCATGAATTTAGTTTGTCTTTATTCTCTACGGTCGGTGGTCACCATCTTGAGACTACCACCACTTCTCAGACACATGTCCTGACAAAATTGCTTTCGTCTGTTGTTGCTCATTCCCTGAGTCCAACGGTCTAAATCACAATGAGAATCATTAGCCCAGTATCTTTAACCTGTGTGCCATCTCCCACTGATTTGAAATCATGTGTGTAAAAGCCCTTGTTGACCCATGGACAAAGATGCCCCAATGGTCCTTCATCGTTATACATCACGTAGTGCCTCTCAATTTTGGGTCTCACTATCGACGATGCATTTATCTCTGAAGTAATACAAGGAAATTTCTTTGTTTAAAAATATGTCAATTTGGTGGTCGTCATTTCTAATGAAGAGTGGATTTTCAAATTAACATACAGAACCTTGAAACCAAAAGTCTAATTAAAAGAAAAATAGAATAGGATGCCCCGGATATCAAATGCAAGAGCATCTTAGATTCAGCTTTCCGGTGATCTTCTCAAGCATATCTTGTTTCTTTGAATGTTGTGGCGATATTTGAAGTTATGAAACTCCTCCCTAATCGCTCGGCTCATCCTCATGATTATGGTATTTGCTGGATCAGCTCGATTACCATTCCTTCTAATCATGTTTCTCCATTCATATGTATGTTTCAAAATTCAACTTTCGCTTAGCCCATGGGGCATGTGCGTTTATGATTACCATTGATTTCGTGTCGGTGTCCTCAAGGATTCCTTTCCAGGACTTATTTAACTTGTTCATTTATTTCTTTTTCTTAGGGGAATTCAACTCGTCACAATCCTTTGGCTCGAGAATAAAGATGGAGCATACAACGATACCCCGAGTTACTCGGCATGGTCACGATTTAGAAAATATTACCATCACTCATGAAGCAAAGAGATTCAGGCTTCAGCGGAGTGCCCCTAAAATTCCACACTCGTATCCGAAAATTCCTATTACCAGGTTTCGGAAATTGGAGTGCTTTTTGTTAATGCCTATTACCAGGCTCTGAAATTAAAACCATTTATTTTGTTTTGAAACAGTCTATTTTTCACCTTTCTTTTTTTCTCTTTTTTGGCACATTTAAGCAACTTTATTTGGGTTCTCTTAGGAGATTTCCTTATCATCGAACATCATCGAAGGAATAGTAATCTTTCCTCTCTCGCTTTTCCGACCAGAACGCACAGAGTGGGAAGTCTCACTTTATCGTTATCACAACATTCAATCGATCTTTTTCATTAGAATCAATGCCACATCAAGCATGTGATATCCGAGGACCTATGAAGGTAAGGAGGGATATACATATATATGATTTCAAGGTCATTGTATGTTAAGAAAAATGCATTTTCATTAGAAAGAAAATCTGCAAATAACAAGTGCCCTCGCAAAAAGATCATTGCTATCTTCGGGCAAATGATAGCAATGTTGTTTCTATGCATTACTTCAAGAGAAAATGCAACATGAAAGAAGACTCAAACATATGAGGTTCTAAAAACCCGGGAAACAACACCTCCCCAAAAGTCGCACTCATCATTCTTTCTTTTCAAAACTTCAAAAGATCATTCTCGATCAGTCCTTGAACTTTGTTTTTCAGTGCCCCACAATTCTCCGTGGTGTGGCCCATGCTTCCCACATGGTAGTCGCATACAGCACTAACATCATAACCTTCAGGATAGGAAGGATCCTTTGGTTTGGACTAAACTGGGGTCAGAAGCTTCTTCTCAAATAAAATTTGGAGCAAATCGGTGTACGACATAGGGATCGGGTGAAGAACCTTTGGAGGCTTTGTAGACCATGATGCTTGATTATGGAAGCGGCCACGAAATTGGTTGTTTGGGCGAGAGCCCACCATATGAACTTGGGATTCATGCCCCTCGTGGGCGGTTGTGCTATAGGGATCCACTATATTCCCTTTTTTTAATAGCATCCTCAATACGTTCTCCCGTCATGACCATGTCCGCAAAGCTATTAGCGGGATTGCTGATCAAGCGATCGTACAAGACTCCTTTCAGAGTGTCCACAAACAAGGGAATGATTTCATCTTCCGGAAGTGGGGGCTGCACCTGAGCTGCTACGTCTCGCCAACGCCGGGCTAACTCACAGATACTCTCACCATGCTTTTGTTCCATCCCTTGTAGCATGAGCCGATTCAGAGTCATATCAGTTACATGCTTGTATTGACTGATGAAGGCTTTTGACATATCTCTCCATGACTTGATGTTGACTCGACTAAGTTGAGCATACCAACGTGTCGCGAAACCAGCTAAACTGTCTTGAAAACAATGAATGAGTAGCTTCTCATCTTTTATAAAAGCTGACATCTTCCGGCAATACGTAGTAATGTGGGCTAAGGGGAAAGTGGTTCTGTCGTACTTCTCAAAATCGGGAACTTTGAATTTCGGCGGAAAGACTAAATTCGTTACAAGACTCAAATCGCTAGCATCATTCCCTTGCTCATCCATCCCTTGCAAGGTCTTGAATCTTTCTTCAAAGAAGTGAAATCTCTCCTCATGCTTCTCTTCCATCTCGGCCTTAATCCTCTCCACTTCATCCTCATATCCTGCCCCTAATTCAATGGGTTAATTCGTTGAGGTTCCCCCGTGGTGGCTAACAGTCGTTCCATCAGCAGGCTTGGCGTAGATTCCCGCATAGATTCTTTTTCCGAAATTTGGGACTTCCGATTGATCTTTCACATGGGATGCATTACCCTTGTGTCCTTCTTCGGAAACTCCTTCCTCACCTTTCATCTTCAATAACATGTCGGTCATCTGAGCAATAACGGAAGCTTGCGACTGTGCGATCTGATCACCGATATTCTTACTGACCCCATCCAGACGAGCTTCGAGGTCCTTCTGTCCCTTCTCTACCTTTGCCAATCTCTCTTCCATTGTTCGGGTATGCGAACGGGTGGTGTATGAATGAGGAATGATTGCAGATTAATCTTTCACCTTCTGCCATGATATTCTCATAGTTAATTCCATGATTAATTAATGTAAGCAACGTATCATATGTATGAAAATGAGATAACTTAAAAACAAGTATGCAAAGAATAATGCATGTAATGTGTTGTATGCACAACAAGGATAGGTAATCAACAAAAATGTATAATTGAATGCAAAGGTGCATTGAACATTAATTTTATTTGTTTAATGAATGAATGAATGGATGGATGGATGGATGGATGGATGTGTCGTATGTACAATGGAAACATATGATTAAAGGTAATCAATCAAAATGTATAATTGAATGCAAATAAGCATTAATTTGGTGGACATCAATTTTGTTTGTTGAATGAATGAATGAATGTGTCGTATGTACAACGACAACATATGATTAAAGGTAATCAATCAAAATGTATAATTGAATGCAAAGATGCATTAATTTGATGGACATCAATTTTATTTGTTGAATGAATGAATGAATGTGTCGTATGTACAACGACAACACATGATTAAATCAAAAGGTATAATTGAATGCAAAAATGCACTGATTTGATGGACATTAATTTTATTTGTTTAATGAATGAACGAATGAATGTGTCGTATGTACGATGGAAACACATGATTAAAGGTAATTAAACAAAATGCATAATTGAAATGCAAAGAGCAACACTAAGTTCGGCAAATATCCTCGTTGAACAACTCATATCAATGGGAACCTTGGTATGTTACAGTGATCGGATGAAACCTACTGCATGCAGTTCTTAAGCTGGCGTCTAGGCCGACGATTTTCTTCAAGACTCACTCAATCCCTTCTTCTTCCTTGGAATGATCTCTTGCTAGGAATCGGGCGTTCTCTCATATCCACGCTAACAAATAGACCAACTCTCAGTCCTGCCCCAAGTGGTATAGGCGACGAATTATGATTGATCCCATGTCGATATTTGGTACTCTTGACTTACTCTTTGAAAGGGTCCCACTGAGCCTAACCTTCAAAGCTTATCGGAGTTGAGGTCGGAATTCCCTCTGACTTGAAATGTTTTTCTTGTTCTAGGTTGAGACTTGATTGTCGACTCAAGATGGCAGAGTGCCCGAGAAACTTCCGATCTTGCCCCGGAAAGCTTGGTTGTTGTTCGGTGTAGTTCTCGTTAATTTCCTTGCAAGACTAGGTATTTTCCAACTGTTGTAGTCAAATCAAAGCTGCCAACCGTAGAACAAATGTAGGTTGAACTCCAAAATTCGAAGTAATGGTCACTTGCCTGGGACATCTAACAAATAAGTGAGGTGGCCTTTTCTTGTTTTTGAAATCCTTTCTTGTCTCGGAAACCCAACCATGTAGTTGCTCTCCTTGTGGCTACATTTTCGTCGAGGCCCTTCTCACTATTGTTACAGACCATATTTCCCACTAATCAAGTCTTTAATTTCAGACTATTTCCAACTCAATGTGCTCTTTATGCAATGATGAAATATGCAAAATAAGAGGGGAAGAAAAGCAAAGGTGTTAGTCGCATGATAAACATAAATCAAGGCAAGAAATGAAATGAAATTCAAGCATTAACGAAAAAAGAAGCGTAGAAACAAGTAATTAGCAAGACAAACCTAGACACTCTAAACTCTAGGGTTATCTGCATGGCTCTAATGGGGTAGGCTTCTTATATTCCAACTCATGAGTTCGGTTCTAGCAAAGGGTACCTGAACCTATCGAATTTTAATAGTTTCTATCGATTAAAGGCAACAAGCGTTTTATTGGCTTAACTCTTTTTTTTGTAAAAACAAAAAAAATTCCCCAGCGGAGTCGCCAAACTGTGATAAGGTTTTTTTTCTTGAGAAAACCGTTAAATTGAGGGTCTTATCATCATCTCTTCTTGAAAAGGATTTTTATTTAAAAGGGGGAATTCGGATTTATAAAAGGGTGAATATTTGGAGTCGCCACCGGCCACTAAGGTAGGCCGGACACCACAAAACCAGAGATTCGTTTTAAAACGGGTTCGGGAGTTGGTTACGTGTGGGGAAGGATTAGCACCCCCATCACGCCCGGAAATCGGTACCAAATTACTTGTTGCCTTTTTATCGATAGAAATTATTTAAAAACCGAAGTGAATTTAATAAAAATGTTCTTAAATGAAAATGTAACTTAAATTGCACGGGCTTTATCGAATAGTGACATTGGAATTAATTAAACACTTAATTAAGAAGGATGACGGTACACCGGACCATAGACTAAACCGACATCAAATAAGGCTGACTGTCGTGTTAGTTTAGGGTTCGGATCTCGTACGTCACCTTTATAGATGATGCGAGCAAATAAGGGATGATGTGTGTTATTTCCATTTTTATGCTTTCGCTTACCTAGAGGCGGTGAAAATTAACCCAAATATTCGACCGACATCCATTAATCTAGGACTATCGTGTCTCGGATACCGAAGTTAATTAATACCTCTCTTTGGGTATATTTAAAATTAATTAATTATCTAGCAACCGGGATACCAAAAATCGCATGAATGACATCTAAGAATGCATGTCACAAACATATATTCGAGCAATCACAAAAACAACAAACAATGCACATATTAAAATAGCACATGCAACGCACAGAATAAAGCTAACTATGCATAAAAAATACATGTAAAAGCATACAACCATATATTAAAAAAAACATTAACCGCATATCATATATTTACATCAAATGAATATAACAACATGGCAAAATAAATACACATAACAATATGCAAAATAACATATATCCGATGCATGAAAAACATAATAAAAGGCATGGATAACAACCTAATATAACTAACATGGCATGCAAAACATGTATTCGATATCAAATAAAAATTTAAACATTACTAAAACATTTAGTAAAAAAACAAATATCACACGAACCAAATATATGCAAAGATGGTGACAAAATTGAAAGAAAAACGGAAAACAACGGCTAAATTAGAAAAGACACAAAAAGACTCAAAACTGTGGGGAAGACCAAATTGAACACGGGGTGAAAGGAAAGGGAATGGACGAACAAACGGACCCTAAACAGACTCGATCTGGGACTGAAAGACGAACCGACTCAAAACTCTAGGGACCTAACATGCTATTTTCCATTGCGGAAACCCCTAAGACGCAATTAACTTGACGCGGAAGGACTAATCCTGAGAATAACCCAAAACTAAACCTAAAAGATCTATAAATACCCACCTAAACTAAACGGATGCTCATTTTGCCTAACGTAAACCCTAGCCGCCTTTAAATGCTCTCCCTTTCCCTCTCGACTTCAAACGTCGGCCGGTGCTATTCGCCGTCCGGCAGACCTAAAACCATGTCCGACCAAAAAAAAGACTCCTCAAGAGACCCTGGAACCAGACTAAAACCAACCTACAACACTACCAAACACTAAACTCTCGGAAACCCCCATTCCCTTTTCGAGACAAAAAAAAAGAAAACCCAAAAAGACGCGATACACACCGGACCCGAGGGACAATGGCGACGCAGAAAGGGAAGAATCTTCTCGTTTTCTTTCCCGACTGAGTCACCCTTCGCGCCACGAATGGCTTGGTTTGTTCTCGGCCGAAGAAGAAAAGGGAGAAGAGGAATAAGGTAAAACAGTAAGCCTCTTTCTGTGTTTTTTTTATTTCGTTTCGTAATGAAGAATGAAAACCGAAATACCTCTGAAATCTCTTTTGCTTGTATTGCTTCTGAAAGTTTTGTTACAATTTCCTTTTTCTCTAAAAAACCTCTCTGAAATCCTCTAATGCTCTCTAAGAACCTCCCAATGGTTTCCCCCGAAATTTTCGAATGGAATCCCCCCTTTTACATTGCATGTTCAGCCTTTTATAGCCCGATATTACAGAATTTGTGCATTTACATAAATCTGTCGAAAATCTGTTATTGGTTGCTCTGATTTCAGTTGATTTCACCCCTGGAATTTTTGGTATTGCTGGTGCGCATCTGACATTTTTGTTTTTTGTTTGCATGCACCGCTGGCCATGAAGAGGGGACCAGCATAGGCAGACGACGGATCGGCATCGTGGAGTGATCTTGACCGTTGGTGGAAGATCTGGATGGTCGTGTAGCGCACGTGGGGGAATCCCAACAGTCGCGCGTGGAGTTCTCCTTGCCTCGAAGCCGTTAGATCGTGTCTTGATCTAACGATTCTGATTCGGGCGGCGCGACCTCATCAGATGGGTGGTAGGGTTACCACGTGAGAGTAGATCTGGGCCGTTGAAGCCTTCCTGATCCTACGGCTGTGATCCGAGCAGCGCATAACCCATCAGTGCTCATCTAGGGCTTCCTCTCTATGGCTTCATCTGGGCCGTCAGATCTGATCAGATCTGACGGTTGTGGCTGCGGCGCCTGCATAGACAAAGTGTAGCAATTAGGGTTTCTATCAGATTTAGGGTTTGGGCCAAAAGGGCCTCACTTGTAAATGGACTCTGAACTTTGGGCTTATTATTTAATTGGACTTTTAGTTATTTAATACACTAGGGTTCATTATTTTTACTTGGATCTTTATTTATTATATGTTTATGCATATTTTTTGATGTTTTCCGATTTGATGATGATGATAATAATAATAATAATAATAATAATAATAATAATAATAATAATAATAATAATAATAATAATAATAATAATAATAATAATAATAATAATAATAATAATAATAATAGGATGATAAATAACATGATGTGATAAAAAATAATAGTATATATAATGGAAATAGTAAATAGTTATAATAAATAAAAATGAGAGCAATATAATAACATAATAACAATAATAATCCAAATATATAATAGTAGTGTTAATATAATACTAGTAATAGTATATAGTAGATAATAATAATGGTAATAATAAATAATAACTAATACTAATAATATTTATATTATATAACATATAATAATACGGTAATAATAGTAATAAAGAAGATGACATATTATATTAGTGGTGTTTAGGGGTTTTTTCACATAAATGATATAATAATAGATATAATACTAATAGTAATATTTTTTACTTTTTTTTCTTGGATTTTAATGACACAATTACATAGTCAATAACTAGACAATAGCCCATATAAGCCCGCCATTATTAGACGAAATAAAAAGATGTTAGCCCGGACAAAATTAGTGATTACAGACATACATTGCATATCAAGGTTTAATGCCTTAGAACAGACATACACAAAAGCATAAAGATAAGGGCACAAGGCCAACATTCAAGGCATGAACAAACCACAACCAAACATCAACATACTAGAGGAGTCTAAACAAGCTCCTAAACACCAGCAACAACACAAATCCTCATTGCTTATCTATTACATCTCATAACTTAAAAGTTCATATTTGGGGATAGCAAAAGCAAACTTGGAGGCCATCTCTTTGCACAAGCAACCCATGAACTAAGGATCTGTATTGTCGAACAAAAGAGAGCGTAAGCGTAAAGCTTAGTGAGGGTAAGCTCATAAAACAAGCCTCGACAATGCATGGTCCAAGCACGAGTAATAAACCAAGGAAGAATGCATGTTTTCTTACCTTCGAAGCCACAATAGTCAAATATATATGATGTATGAACATAACAACGATTACCATGCCATGCTCAACATGTTCACAATACAACCATAAGGAAACACATTTATCAAATCGTATTGGCACCTAGCTATGACCCGAATACGCGGATAACAACCGTTGGAACTCACATCCAACAACTCAACCATTACCTTACGGTGGGATTACACTCATCACTGTTCACGCGAAGGGGATTTCACTCATCCTCATGCCCCGTCGATGAGATTCCACTCATCGCTGAATAAATTATAAATGAAGATTTTTGGGCGTACCCGTACTCCATCTTGATGACTACCATCACCAAGACCACGTGCGCATTTCGACACTCGTGTGCACACTAACATCCAAATGATCGATCATTTATACCCAAGCATACTAGTGCCAATACTAACTCATTCATAGCTCAACCTCATAACATTCTTACCAATTTTCATGCTTAGCACGTACTCATTATGATTCACCATCATGCACCCATATTTCATCAAATACATGCATATCACAATGCATAAATGAATCATCATGTATCATCAGAACACATATGCACAAAATGCATAGCAACATCATTCACATTTAATACATGAGGCATAACATAACATTTAGAAGTTCAACCAAAGTCTTCTAGACTAAAGCTTGAGATTAGACTACCAATCTAATCTCAACTCTAAGTGGGTTTACCAAGCCTGACCTAGGTCCACATGCTCGAACCAACATTTGAAAACCAATTTAAAATCGAAGAACCACTCACCGGACTTTCCAACACAAGCAAACAACCGGTCAAGCTCCCAACGGTTTCGGATTTATTCCCAAAGATTCTCCAACACCAAATTTTGATGCTAGTCAATCAAAGCCAACAAAACAAACACAAATTAGCCCACAAATCACTGTAGCAACCCTCGGAGCACAAAACAAACATTTAGTCGATCAAGAACACCCTTAAACATATATTTTCGAGCAGCCCAAAAACCTTACAGAAAACTCTCATTTCCAACATCCAACTTGCCATCTAATACACCCAAAACAACACTCAAACATCACTTAATCATCAGCCATCAAGTTCTCACCCAAAACAACCCCAAAAACTTATTTTAAAGCACTTTAAAACCCCATTTAAACCCAAATCCGAAAATGTTGTTAAAACTTTGTAAAAAATTAACTATGTTGGACTATTTAGGCTACCAATAACATATCTAATGATAAGAAATCAAGAGCTTTAACAATAGACCATAAAGTTTAGATTTTTATTCTTTAAACTCAAAAATTCAAAACACAAAACAATAGGTTTCAATGAAAACTAAGGACATGAGTAGCAAGGGGAAGTTGAGGACAACTCAAAAATGTAATTACCTTTCACAAATCTTCAAAGATGAAGAAAGGAGGTGATGGAATAGTAACCTTTCATGGAGAGGAGAATGTGTCGTGGGTTTTGAAAATGGGTGAGGAAGAAGATGATGAAAAATGGGTGTTTTATTTGTTGTGTTTTATTTTTAAAAGCCAAAACTCACTTTTACCCTTAATGAAATGGGATATTCACAAGAGTATGTAGTCTATGGCTATTTGGGTTCAATTTAAAATATGTCCAACACAATTTATTATTTTGAAAACAAAACCGGGACATTATTTTAATTATTTAATTCACCTGACCCCCAAACTCGGGTGTTACAATAAACAATACATACATGCATAGGTTTAGTCTAAAATCGACTAAACTCTAACTCTGATGCCACTAATTGTAACACCCCCTTCCCGGCTTAGTAGAGAACCAAGTCAAAGAACATTATTGGAAAACATAATCGGAGATCAGTGACATAAATCTTAAACTTTTAATCAATATTTTAGTGCCAAATATACCATTTTACTACTTTTAAGTCAAACTATCATACCATTCAAACTCTTAAGCTTTATAAAACATAGTCTTTACAAACGAACAAAAGTATCATAATCAACTAGTTTAATTACTGTCACCGTTTTAGAATTTTATAAAGACAAAACACATTACTCTAAGCTCGTAGTGACTTGCCGATTTGTCTACTTTTTTAATCTCGAACCGAACATCTTACTAGCCTGAAATGATATGAAAATAAATGCATTAGACTTACGTAGTCTAAGTGAGGTAGCCATAAACAATGTATGAACATATCATGTAATGCAACATAACTCAAAATCATCAATAATACTATGTCATGAACTTAAATTATCATTTCTATGCTCAATAACAACGAAAACTATCATGGCAGCAATAATCAATAATTTCATAACAAAAGCAATATCAATAACCGATAATTTCTTTAGATCGATTTAACCATATTTGGATACACGAATTTTATCACTACACTGATAATGAACAAATATGGTCCAATATTCTCCAATACACCCTTTTTGACCAGCACATATCACATCCCTCCACTACATCGTATAAACTTCGTACCACTAAGCTCATGAATTCTATGGCATGTCAATTGTATCCAATACTTCGATCTCAATGTTCAAATATCAATATCTCAATAAGCACATATCATATCGTATCAAATGTCATATCTTATTCTTAACATAGCATGTCCATAGGTCATTCATACAGAATCACATATTTTAATTGTTTCATAAATACTATAATCATATCAAAGCAATGCAAGACACTTACCAAATTTACTAATCGAACATAGTTGCTCTACGTGAGCCCTTAAACAAATGTAAAATTTAAGTAATAATAAATAAATGCAATGGAGTGGCACCTAGCCGATCCAGTGACACAACTACACTTATCTCGATATTAAAACTTTCGAATAACGATTCTTTTGTTTCTAGCGTTTGTTGAAGATTTCGGATTAGTCTTTTACAATTCTTAAGCCAAACGATAGCAGAAACTCGATAATACTAAACCAAAAATTTTCAAATCAACCCTATAATCGAATCGGTTTTTTTCTTCCCCCCATTTTTTTTCTCTCCTCATTATATATTTTTTTTCCACACTCGAACAACTTTCCCCCTTATATAAATACAAGGGTCGGTCTTTCTATGGCCACTTATTATTTTCTTTACTTGCCAAGCTACATGAGTGGCATTTTTTTAAGGACATTTTCCTTGGAAAGTCCACGTAATGGCAACCACAATTGACACAATTTTGTGGCTTTGCCGTGTGTCTCCCTAGGTGGGAGCTCACGGCCAACTTCCTTCGTTTTCAAGGATTGGGGTCTCACGGCATTATTTATTTATTTATTTTTAATAATAATAATCTATTATAAATTAACTCGAATAATTTTTATTAATTCAATTAAGATCGAATAAATTATACAATCGATATAGAATATTTTGTCACCGAAATTTAATTTTAACTAGATCGGTTTTCGAGATGTGACAACTGTTAAACATCACTCTCATACTCAAATTTATCTTATGCAACACACCACCTTAATCTCATAAAGTATGCACTTGATATGATAAAGTAAGCTTGATATTATGAATTTTAATTGTTCTGCACTTGAGTTTTTTGTTGAACTTTTCTCATTGTAGTACTATTGTTCTTTACGGTACGCATAGTGATAGAGTTGATCTTTCAACATGGCCAGAGGTAAGAGAATCTGCAGCTAGAGCTTATGGTGTCCATAAATTCAATCCGGCTAAAAGCTTTTTCCATTTTGATCCCTTTAATATAGGCTTTTTCGGTGTTAATTATATGTTGCCGCCTCAGACTCTTCAATTGTCAGTATTTTTTCTCAAACTTATTTTCTTTTTTTTCTCCTAAAGTTTGAATGTATCTATTTTGTGGTTAGTTTAAAATTGAATTTGAGTGAAGTGAGACGCAAAGTCTTGTTCTTTTTGTTTCCTTATTTTATTATTTTATATGGTTGTTGGGAATTAGTTTTAAAATTGGGTGTTGTTAATTAATGGTAAATGTGTAGTTATATTTCTTGCCTGTAATGTTTAGAGTGTATGTGGTGGCAGTTTTTAGTTTAGATAGTGTGGTTTAGGGTTTGCATCTGCAATAATAAATGACTGTACTAATATTATCTCAAATCGCAATTTGAATATTTGGTCTGTAATCAATGACAGAACCATAATTTGAGGTTGGGAGGGAAAATTATTAATGTTTGAAATTAGGCGATAAATTTATAAATAAATTAAATTTTAAAGAAATTTAAATCCGTCTTTGTCTACACTACTTTTTATTTAATTTCTTGTGATTTATTTCACTGGTCTTATTTTTCATCTATAAAAATGATCTTTTGTTGATGAATGGTTGGGATAAGATGTTGATTTTAAGTCGTCTACACTACTTTTTATTTAATTTCTTGTGATTTATTTCACTGGTCTTATTTTTCATCTATAAAAATGATCTTTTGTTGATGAATGGTTGGGATAAGATGTTGATTTTAAGTCTCCACTCCATGTATACGGTGCAGAAGATGAATTTGAGTATGAGATTAGTCTCAATAATGGTGATGATGTCTTTTGAAGGAGGAGAAAGAAAATAAATTAAAAAAATAGGTGAAAACTAGAAAGTTGAAAAGTCAAACAAATATGGGTGAGAAAATCTGATGTAAAATAACATGTCATCACACTGTTAGTAAATAACAGAGGAGTGATAAAAAATTGATGTATAAAATTTAGTTATTAATTTGAATTTTTTTAAAGTTGAGTGATCAAAATAGGAATAATAAAATAGTTGAGTGATGTTTTGTGTAGTTTACCCTTAACTTAAGTGATGAAGTTAATAGATAGATGGTTAAACTAAAACCTCCCAACAATTGAGTGGCGATTCATGTAGTTTAGCCTACACTTTTCCTAGTCAACGAAATCCGCAAGAAATATGAAGAGTAGGATCCGGTGAGACAACGCGAAGCCAGTGCCTTTGCCGACGATGCCTTCGCTCGCCATTGCGCCGACATCGATAAGGCTATCGCTGTTCGTTTCCTTTCTCCTAATCCCTTCCTTTCATTGTTTTCTTTTAAAGAAAGAAAATGTTATTTGGAATAAAATGCAGAAATCTGAGAAGGTTTCTATGGAGAAGAATAGAGCAGCGGCGGTGGCATTGATAGCTGAGATTCGTCGGATAAAGGCTCGGTTGATGGAGGCAGTTCCTAAGCTTCAAAAATCGGCGGAAAAGGTGGTGTAATTCTATTGAATTTTCAGCCTTTTGAATAATCAATATCATTTGAACTTTCAATTACAATCCAAATACAATGTTATGAATCAGCTTGTGGATCATGCATGCTCCAGTTGACCAGTAGCACTAGATCAGTAAGCAAGAAGTAGGTTGAGGCAACTAGTATAGTAGTCAAGTATGTTCATATTGTCTCATCTTGTACGGGTTCGAATCCGACTATACTCAATCAGAAAAAATTCTAGGTATTAGATTTCCTGTTTTAAAAGATTTTAAGCATTGTCTTGCATTCCAGATTGATTATGGTAACTCAAGATTACATAAGGTTGACAATGGACTTCTATTGGATATGCTATTGGTTTCTAATTACAGGTCAAGGGACTTTCCAAAGGGGAGCTACAAACTCGTTTTGATCTTGTTCTAGCGATTATCGAACGGATTAAAGCTATTCGAGATGGGTCTACACCGGCTGAGAAACAAACCGGTGGATGTAGAACTTCATCATCTAACAAAAACATCAAATTTGACTCATCAGGTAACTGAGCGTAATGCTGCTTTATTCCTCAAGTTAAAGTTACCTTAAATGCATTTTGAAATTGATCGTTGGTTACTTTCCTTTATTTCAGAGGAGTGTTTGGATAGCAGTTTTTACCGACGAACGGAAGAGTTGGACCAATTTAGACAAGACTACGAAATGAGAAAAAAGAAACAAGCATCCAAAGTAGTCTCTGATATCTCTGTGCACTATCATTTGAATGTATATAACATGTGTATGCTGGATGAAGGTCTTGATGTGATATCAGAAGGGTTGGATATGCTGAAAAATATAGCTCTTGACATGAATGAGGTTTGTTATTATGAGTGAAGTTTTGGTTTGATCATGATTTTTGGGGGCAATTCGAGATTAAGTATATGTTTTCAATGTGTTCAGGAAATAGATAGACGAGCTCCTCTAATGGATGAAATCGATTCAAAGGTGAGGGTTTTCTTAACTTCTTAATTCCATGTTTCCTTGGGTCTTGGAATCAGTTAATCAAACAACATGGACAACATTCATAAAATGCATCAATTTTACAGGTTGACCAGACGACATCCGATATTCGAAAGAACAATGTCACACTGAAGCAAACCATTACACAAGTAATTCGTACAGATGATTGTTTCATCTGTCAACTTCCTTGCATCTGCTTTGCCTGGATACATTAGACATTCTTTTTTCTTCTTGTTTTTCCAGATAAGATCCGGTCGAAATTTCAGCATAGACATTACTCTGCTGTGTATCATTCTGGGGATTGCTTTCTATTTGAACAAGTAAGCTCCCCTCTGTGTCCTCTTTCCTTTCTGATCTTAATATCATGATTTTCTGGATGCAAATGTTAACTGTATAAATAAATAAATAAATAATTAGCTAAACGAATATTGCAACTTGTCGAGAACCCCAAGCTTGTTTTCAAACAAAATCCAATATCTATCTTTGTATCATATCAATTCAAGAATTGTAGAAGCAGATGATCCGAGAATTGTATATGTTGGTGTTGATTTTTTTTTTTTAGTTCTGGCAATGGCTTTTGACTCAATTTTCTAACAAGATCTTTGTGTGTTGCAGTACAATGAAATGATTAGAGGCTTTCAACAGCTTCTCTAATCAAAATGGTGTATGGTAACAAAATTCTTCATTACTCGAGGGTTTCCATTCATATCCATTTAGCTCGCAATCTGTATCGTCTCTAGAACATGATATTTTGCCCTGCACATATGTTTTTGCTTTGTAGTATTGTTTGGTATACAAATAAAATGTTTATATTTATATACGTACATACACACTTTAGGTGGGGAAAATTGTTGGGATTTTGTCTTGGAAAAAAATGACTGATTTGGGGTGAGTGAAATTTTATTCCACGAAGTAGAGATGAATTTATAATCAGTGAAAGTCGTCGGAAAGATTGACCGACTTTGAGATGTCGTTAGGAGGAGAAGTGAGTTTAGTGGAATTTTTTTAATCGAAAAATCAATGTAAGTCGTTGAGTAGGGACGGCGAATTTTCCTTAAGCAAAAGTTTTATACATCACAATGTATTTAATAATAAAAGTTAAATTTCCAAGTCATTTTTTCTTAAGCATAATTATTTTTTCATTTTACAAATATATAAAAATTAAACTCAATTCATTTTTCAAAAGTTTTTTATTTCACAAAGAATAATAATGTAAATTATGAAATATTTTTAAAAATCAAGTTAATTTAACTAAGAATATTTAGATACCAACATAACTAAATTGTAATATATCATATCTTTATAATAAATTTATTTAAAGCAATTGATTTTATATAACAAATAAATGCTATATTTTTTTATGTTAACAAATAATAATACAAAAAATAATAAATAGAGATATATTATATTCTCAGGGTAAATATCGAGAATCGAACATAAATAAAATAATAATAACAAATATTAATTTCAGTAAAAATATAATTAAATAAATCTAATTGTAGATATAATTATTTTTTAAAATCCACCCATCAAACGATCATTAACAAAATTCCGTCACCCATATTTCATTATTTTATTTTTTTTAAAAAAAGCTCAATACCTAAATAGGTGCACAAATTATGCTTGTAGCTCACTTTTGGTGCCTAAATTATTTTTAGCTCTAAATAGGTGTTTAAAGTTTTAATTTGGTCATTTTAAGTGTCTAACCGTTAATAAAAAACCGTTAGCCAATTAAATGTAACAAGTGGCATGTTTTAATTTTTAATTTCTTTTAATTAATTTTTAAATAAAATTCAAAATTAATTTTTTTTAAATGACAGTTTTAAATCTTTACAAAACAGTCCCAAAACCCCCAATTTATCATCGTTGTCGTCGTTTACTGCCTCACCGGAGACCACCGCTATCGCCGCCGAACCACAACGACCGTTTTCCCCAACCACCCACCATCGATAACCAACGGTAGGTGTGCCGACAACTTCCTTTTCGCGATTTTGGCTTCTTTCGACGTTAGCAAGCCGATGGACACACCTGCCCCCGGTTATCGGCAATGGGTGGTTGGAAGAAACGGTCGTGGTGGTCCGACGACGGATATGCGGGCAGCGGCGTGACTATCGGCGACGGAATCGGTTGGGGTAGTTAGGGATTTCGAATTTGGGGCTATTTTGTGAGCTTTGGGAAATTTAGGGTTTTTAAAAAAATTAAGTTTAAAAATAAATTAATTAAAAAAGAAATAAAATAAAAATTATTTTTTAATAAAAGTAACGGTAGTTAACGGTTAGGCACTTAAAATGACCAAAATTAAAATTTTAAACATCTATTTAGAACTAAAAATAGTTTAGGCACCAAAAGTGATTCACAAGCATAGTTTGTCCACTTATTTGAGTATGCCTTAAAAAAATTATAAAATCATTAATTTGCTAAAATAATTCCAAAAATTCTTTGTTCAAGTACCACAACATCCCTTTCTCAAAACCGCACAATCCTTCATCTTGGAAGCACCACCGTCCATTTTTGCTTTTTTTTCCCCAACCACACCACACATTTTTATACCAACCCTCAATGAACTGTTTCTGGTAAACCTTGTACCCAACGACATACGGTGAATATAGGGTGCTTAATTTAAAGTTAAAAATAATATAATTAAAATGTTAGAAAATATAAAATACAAATTGTTATCTACACAATCGAAATGTTATACATTTTGATAGCATTTTAGGTTGCAATTTAAAATGTTACCTATATATATTTTTCACGACAAGTTTTAGAACTGGCTATGAGTTTCGAAACTTATTACTAATCTAAAAATGTTATAAAAAATAACATTTTCGATTGTGCGAATAACGTTTTAAGTTTCGTATTTTCTAATATTTTAATTATGTTGTTTTTAACGGCAAATTAAGTTATTTTACTCCAGACTCACTCAAAAACATATATATTTGGTATGTGAAAGGGTTTGTGTCCCCCAACCCCACTCCATTCAATTTTTTGTTCATTAAATTTATACAATAAATTTAAAAAGATTATGAGATAATTATAAATCATCCCTTAAAATTAAAAATATATATTTTGTCATTTGATATTTTAACTCCATCCCCTTGTGTCCTGGTGGCAAAGGCAGATGTTTATCATCCCTTGGGACCCGGGTTCGAGCACCAATTATGCCATGCTGTGTGTGCTGTCTTTGAAAAGACTAAGAAAGTTGAACAGATACTACCCTTGCATCGCACCAGCATTATTCAAAAAAAAAAAAACTCCATCCCTACTTCTACCCTTTTGTTGACCCTTATACATTACAACTATTATGTTTATTGTCACGTCCTAAAAAGACAAAAGACATTAATCTCATATCAAAAAAATAAAGAAAGATCTTGTAATATATTAGTGATGTCGTTGTACATCTTATCATATGAGAAATTATATCATAATTCTCTCTCATCACATCATCTTCGCTTAGTAAAAACTGTTTTGAAATTTGAATTAGAATAAATAGAAGTGAAGATTCACTTGGTAAAAAAATAAGATGAAAAAAATTAATGAAATAAATGTATTTTATTGGTTGGTCTCATAAATGACGTGGTACGAATGACCCATAAAATAATTTCTCCTATTAGATATATCTTTTGAGAAGATAATAATGATTTTCTAACAATATCTATTTTTGAAAAAAATTAAACATCTAAAATAAAAGAAGGATTAACTACACCGGATACCACTAAACTATAGCCCTGAGTCGAAAATATCATCGGACTTTAAAACTCTTCAAAACTAGCACTGAACTTTAATATTTGAGTCGAAAATGTCACTCTGTCGTTAATCGTTAACTCCCCCATTAAGTCAAAACGACGTCGTTTTGGTGTGGCTGTTTTGAAGCCTAATTTGGCCCAAAACGACGTCGTTTTGCTGAAGGAAAAAAATAAAACTATGCACTTGGGGTGGTTTGTACCCAAGACGTTTAAAAGGTAAAAGCTAAGCTTTAACCATTAAACCAACATAACATTATGTATTATTTTCAAATATTATATATCTTAAACTACTTCATATTAATTCAAATTATTTTATGAAATAAATAATATTAACATATAAAAATAAAAATATATACTATTTGCATATATATATATATAACAATATTATTTTTATATATTATTAATAATATTTATTATTTTTAAAAAACCCCAAAATATTTATAAAAATAATATATTTATATTATTAATAATATATAAAAACCTTAAATCTTAAATTGTTAACCCACTCACCCCAACCCCTAACTTAAATCCTAAACTTTAGAGTTTAGGATTTAAGGTTTAAGGATTTTTTATATTTGAATTTTATATTTTTTTAAACTAATATATTTATATTATAAATAATATAAAAATAATATAAAAATAAATATTTTTATTTAAATTATATAAACTTATCTATTTAGTCATCCAAATTATTTTATGAAAAATAATTCTATAAATAATATAAAATATATTATTTTACATATATCAATAAAAATATATATTATTTTTTAAAAACAAAAGGTATTCATAAAATAATATATTTATATTATAAGTAATATAAAAAATTATAAACCCTAAACCTCAAATCATAAAATTTAGGGTTTGAAGTTTGAGCTTTGTAGTTTTAGGTTTAAGATTTAGAATTTAGAGCTTTTATATAATATTTATAGTATAGATATATTATTTATATATAATATTTATATAAAAACAATCCAGTTTTATTTATATATATTATATATAATTAATATATTTTAATATTATTTATAATATTATTTATTTCATAAAATAATTTAAATTAGTCTGAAGTAGTTTAAGATATATAATATTTGTGGTAAAATACTATATAATGTTATGTTGGTTTAATGGTTAAGATTTAGCTATACCTCTTAGAGGTCTTGGGTTTAAACCAGCCCAAGTGTATGGTTTTAATTTATTTCCTCCGGCAAAATGACGTCGTTTTGAATCAAATTATGCTTCAAAACAACCGTACTAAAGCGTCGTCGTTTTGACTTAACGAGTGAGTTAACAGTTAACGCCAGAGTGGTATTTTTAACTCAAATATTAAAGTTCAGTGTTAATTTTAAAGAATTTTAAAATTTGATGGTATTTTCGACTCAATAACTATAGTTTAATCCTATCCGGTATAGTTAACAAACATTTTTTAATTAAACATTTTTAGGAAAATCAAACTAAATTAACCTATATCGATATGCTTTTGCTACTGACAATCTCTTTTGTGGGTCCCCGCCCCATATGCCTTTTGCCTTTTGCCTTTTGTCTTTGTCCTCTCTCTCAATCTTTTCACCTTTTTATTTATTTATTTAACCTTTTTAACCCAATAAGAAAATCCCCATGGCTGATAGTTGTTGCTACAATTATAACATAATAATTTTTTTCTTTTTAACAACAATCTTCAATCAAACTGGGTTGGCTGTAAAGGCAACTTCCTTTTTCATTCAATAATTCCACTTTTTCAAATCAATCTCATTCTATGTTTTTCAAACTTTTTTTTCCTTTTGAAATTTAAATTAATATTTCAATTTTAAAATATCAATATCTTACCAATCAAACTTATGTGAATTTTAAAATTAAATGTCAACTCAAATATAACCTAAAGTACATTTGAAATTTATATATATATATATATATATTGCACAAAAGATTTATACATGATATATTAAAAAAACCAATACATTAAAAATTCAAAAGGGTCGTTTTTTCTTAACACGTCATGTTCAAATTGTTTAAGTATTAATAAGTTTTGTCTATAATTTTTATAGTAAGTAGTTAAAAGCTCTCAGACACCCTCCTTCTCTTAGGTTGTGGGTTCTAGATTCAGTAAGAGTAAATTTCTCATTTCCCTCTTTTAGATAGGGATTGTTCAAAAAAAATATTAATAAGTTCAATTATTTTTTGAAATTTGACACACATTTAAATATAATCCGTATTAGATCTAAGTTGTTAACATTCAACATCTAGACCAAGAGTTGAGCTAAACAAGAGACCCTTGGGGCAACGCTCCAAAATTTAAAAATTAGAAAAAAAATTAAGTTAGGGTAATAGTAAAATTATATTTTAGTCATTAAAACATATAATTTATATTGTTACCCTTTAAATATATTTTTTTAAATGGCTCTCAATAAATAATGTTGAGTTCCGCCACTGCTAATCGATGTAAGATTGATAATTCCAATATTCAATTAGAAACATTTTAAAATTAAAAATCCAATTTAAAATCTAAATCAAATACCCTTTTGCATTGCTATAAACATTATTTCTTTTCTCCTTTGTTCAACATCATCATTTTTGTCTCTCTTTCTTTCAAAGTAATAATAATACATATTTGTAATTTCAACTCAAGTTTTACCTCATTATCACTTTTTAAGGCTAAGGGGGAAAGGCCAGGGTCATGACTTCTATTAGATTTTGGAAAATTAAAATTTAATCCCTTAAATTTTTAAAAAAATTTAATTTGGCCTCTTTAAAATTTTTAAAAATTCATATTGTTGAGATACTGATTTTAATATAACTCAATAAAAAAATATTTTTTTGACTTAAACAAATTTGTAAAAATATTTTAAAGTCCAAAATACTAGCAAAATATGTTCAAAATTAAATTGTTTTACGGTGTTTTGATTCAAACAAATATTTTCAAGTGATTTAAAGTAAAAAAAACACCTTCTGTACTGGTACGGCTATGCCATGTACCTATATGTTTTTGTTTTGATTTTTCCAGTGAGCTCTTCTCATACTGATACAAACACCCTCGTACTGATATGCGAAGTACTATACTAAAACGACTATATCGCGTATTGATACGCAGAGCCTCCACTGACTAGTTTTGTTTGATTTGATTGTATGTACCGATACCCACTTGGCAAAATTGTTTTTATGGATGATATTAAAGTCCTCAACGGCTCTAAAACACCCCCAACGACTAGATTCACATTCCACACTATAAATACACTTCAAGGACACTTGAAGAATGAGAGAATGCACACCCAAGCTTATAGATCAAGAAAGTAGAGTTTTTCATTGTTTATTTTGTAATCTATTGAAAAAAATTTAGTCCAATCCTAGTGAGCTAAAATGTGTAAACACCTACCTAGAGATGTATTAAATTTACATTGTCAAGATCTCGTAATTTAGGAATATGTTCTAGTTGAGCTTTAGAAAAATTAGGGAGGTTCTATCTTAGCCTTTGAAAAGACAGAGATGTAAATGTTAGCTTTTTTTTCTGTAAAATAAAAGAATTCATTAGTGAATTGGGAGATTCTTAGTGTGGATGCTAAGGTAGTGCATGTAGACCTTGGTTGAGAATGTCGAACCACTCTAAATTATTGTGCAAAATGTCCATCATTTTTCGATTATTTCTCATTCTTTCGAGAGACCTTTTTACACATTTCATTGGCGATTCGTTTGAATTACATCGAGCATATCACATATTAAGCTTCCAAAATTTTAAATATTTTAATTAAATCCCCCGGGTTTTTAAAAGTTTTTATTAATCCTCTTAAAGTTTCAAAAATTTTAATAATCAGACCACAATTTTCTTTTCTAAAAAATGTACTAGAGCTTTAAATTTTTTAAGTTTTTTAGTTTAAACCTGTATTAAAAAAATAAGTTGATCCTCACAAACTCCTTCACCAAGTTCTGCCATGGATATAAAGTCTCGAATCTAGCCATTATACATGCTCCCACATATATGCAGCATTCAAGTGTTATTTATATTATAGTAATATATAAATAAAAAAGGTGGTCCATGTGAGTCTATGGCTGACGGACGGGATGAATTGGAAAGAGAAGCCGTGTAGGATAAGGTGGGAGAAAGGGATGGCCATGGGGAACAAAATATTCTCTCCTCCTTGCTTTCTTTTTGGAGTTTTCTTCTGGTTTTTTTTAACCCCAATTTCAAAACAACCTCATCGACCCCAATACCAATCTTTCATTTATAAAACATTAAAAGAGAATTGTTGGCTTGTGTTTATATCTTAGTAAACCCTGTTATTATTTTTTTGTAGTATTGTCCTCAGTTTTTGAAGTAGTAGTAGTTTTCCCGGAGCTGCTTCAGTTCTGGAGTTTTGATTTCATTTCATCTGTTTACCTACTTTCAGCGTTGTTTTTGTACTTCTGCAGCGGTTCATCAGCTCATCAAATCAGCCAAAATGATGTCTCGAGATGGGGTTTCGGATTCGAACCCTAACCCTAACCCTACTGTTAATCCAGCGAAGAGGAAAAGAAATTTGCCAGGGACACCAGGCAAGTCTGTTGTCAACTTTAATGTTGTTTGATTTTGTTTTTAGTACTGGTTTTTGATTTTTTTCATTGGAATGATCAGATCCTGATGCTGAAGTTATTGCTTTATCTCCAAAATCTCTAATGGCGACCAACAGATTCCTGTGTGAAATCTGCAACAAGGGTTTCCAAAGGGACCAGAACTTACAACTCCACAGGAGAGGTCACAATCTGCCATGGAAGCTCAAGCAAAGAACCAACAAAGAAGTTCGAAAAAAGGTTTACATCTGCCCCGAGACGACCTGCGTCCACCATGACCCGTCGAGAGCACTAGGCGACCTCACCGGCGTAAAGAAGCACTTTAGCCGTAAACATGGCGAAAAGAAATGGAAGTGCGAGAAATGTTCCAAGAAATACGCTGTCCAGTCCGATTGGAAAGCTCATAGTAAGATTTGTGGCACCCGAGAGTATCGATGTGATTGTGGAACCCTCTTTTCCAGGTAACATGTACATACAAACATATATATATATAGTTTATGGAATGTTAATTTGCTTCATTTTTGGTCATGCAGGAAGGATAGTTTCATCACTCATAGAGCTTTCTGCGATGCATTAGCTGAAGAAAGTGCAAGATTTAGAACTGATTTGACAAATATTGAGGCCAATAACTGTGAATTATTACCAGGCTTTAAGCCTGAGTTTGCTGCTGGTTCAGAGGTGGTCGATAATCTGGATTCGAACAGGCAAAAGCCAAGGTTACAGTTATGGCTGGACCAAGCTAATCCCCAGATTATTAATCCAATTGGTATTCAAACCAATGGTAATGTTTTGTTAGCACCAAAACCTACAAGCTTACCTGAAATGGTTGCACCGATGAGCATTTTTGGTTCACTGTCGCAAACACAATGGCTCGGGCAGTACCCACAACATGCATCATTGCAAGAAGAGAACAAGGGAGATTTGTCGGAATCCATGACATCTTTGTATTCGAGCTCCAATAATCCTCAGAACTGTCTCCGACAAAGCCACACTCACATGTCAGCCA
The DNA here is from genome assembly GCA_958450335.1 of Hibiscus tridactylites. Classification (NCBI taxonomy): domain Eukaryota; kingdom Viridiplantae; phylum Streptophyta; class Magnoliopsida; order Malvales; family Malvaceae; genus Hibiscus; species Hibiscus tridactylites. Next base: position 17,449,264 of record OY288289.1, on the reverse strand, counting down.
CTGCTCTCCTGCAAAAAGCAGCTCAAATGGGATCTACGAGAACCAACCCTGCAGTCCATAACAGTGGGTTATTCGGCTTAATGAACTCAAATGATGACATTGCCAACAACAAGAATGAAGTTTATTACAAGCTGTTCAAGCAAGCAGATCAGTCCGAGAACATAAACGAGTTAGTGAGTTCATTGTCTTCGAGCTCGAAGCTGAACACAAAGGCAAATGAAGTCGAAGCAGGCTTAACCAGGGATTTTCTTGGGTGGGAAGTGAGTCGAGCAGACCATTGATTTTCCAGCACGAGCTTGCCGAGTTTGCTTCAATGGACTCAGTTTTAAGTCATGGAGTTAATTGATTACACTTAAAAGAGTGGTGTGAGACTAGAAAGCTCGTTCAAAGGTGGATAATTGAGCTGCATGCTGGCTTAATATGAAGCAGCAGTGAGTCAACTCGGGAGTCTTGTGACCAATGGGACCACTCTGAAGAGAAAGAGACAATGCAGTGTTTGGGCCCTCCATGCAACGTAGAATTTTCAGTTTTCGCCTTCTTCTTTTTATATATTGTTTTTGACATATTTATAATTATTTTGTTGAAAGTTTTTAGTAATTTTAGTTTTTAATTTGCACTGTGTTTCCCACTTTGTGAGGGCGGCCCTGCAACTCAAATAAAATTTGAAAAAAAATATTATGCATGTTTAGTTTTCATTTTCTCTTTTTACGCTAGAAAATATTCGACGAATCAACTATTTACCGGTAAATTTAGTAAGATGAAATACAAAGATTTAAGTTCTAACATTTATAGTGCTCAATCCATTAATCGGCTTATGAATTATATTTCAAATTAATATTTTAATATCAGTAAAATGATTTTTTTTAATAATTGAAATTTAATATCGTTAATTTTAGTCACATAATCATCCACATTGCAGTCGTAGTACCAAAAGAAAAAAGTTGAGATGTTACTCTGAGAAGAGAGGGGACATCACGTTATAGTATCGTTAAAAAGCTCCCAAAGAATCTTCCGTGTATTCACCATTTTGTCACATTCCTAGAAAGAGAATAATCATTTTTTTTCATAATATATATATATATATATATATATATATATATTTGTCTTACTATTTATGTTCGAGATACGAGACTACCCTTCTAACAATATTGTTTTTAAAGTTTGAATCTGCACTCTCTCCTTAAGAGTACAAGATACGAAGAAAACAAGATTAATAATCGCCTACAACACAACACCTAACTCGATCATACCTAAATTGATAGTATAAACCAATACCAAAAGAAAACGAAACATCAACTCATCCCTAATCAATATAGAACTGACTACAAAGCACACAACAAAAAATGAAGCCCGAAAACCAACCTAACAAAAGCAATATTCAAATTTCAACACAACCTTCGTTAAGCAGCAAAAGTCTTCGTCCACAAGGCCTTCAACATCACAAAATACTCAAACATGCACCTCCACACGGAAATGATTATATATTTCTTTGATATTTAGCTCTCATCCAGACGGCGACCAAACAAGGAGATGTAAGACTTAAAGTCTATTTACTCGATCGAACAAGCATTAAAACTATAGTAACACCGAACATGTTCCGTTCAGACAAAATCGTAATAAGATGATGTTATCAAACCAAAACAAACACCTTAGACATCCTTCTCTTTCACTAAAGGCTTGAACAAAAGATCCGTCACCCGACTCGAACCCATCCTTTATCAAAGCATGCTCCAAAATAACCATATACCACACCAACCAGTAACATTAGAATACAACATAGAGAGGCCAAATGCAAACATCATCCCGATCTCCTCAAAAAGAACGACATAGCGAGGCTAATTAATATCTAAATTAGTCCGTAATTTATACACTTTTCAATCTCAATATTATGGGGTTTTTTTGTATTATTTATTTATTTAATAAAATTAACTGTCATTATGTTGAATGAAGAAATGAACTCATGACCTCAGCCATGCAACGTCATGAATTCTCCAGAACCTTACATGTATACGTGTCACAAGTTTGTTTCATTAGCTGTCAGGTTGTTAGGGTTTCTAACGGCCTTCTCCAGCTAATGCAAAAGTTGTGCACAACATCCCTATCTTCATCGTTTCTGTGTATATAAAGACCCTTTTGTGTATCAACTTTGAAATGAATGAAATCATCTTCTTCACACATTTCTTATTACTTTATTCAATATGGTATCATTCGCTTCTGGTCTTGGGTTTTTCAGCTTTCGCTGACGTTTCTTCCCTTGTTTTTCCATGGTGAATCCATCTTCTTCTTCAGGTTCTGACGAACCTCTCCTTGAGTTTTCTTCCAAATCAACTAAAACCTTCACTAACAAGAAGGTTAATATCATTTTAGATGACACCAATTTTCTCTTGTGGAAGCAGCAAGTGCTTCTCACTATTTGTAGCCATAGGCTTGAACGTCTCCTCACAGGGAAGATCAAGCCCCCGTCTGAAACGATTGTTGATGATACTGGTACTACAGTTGACAATGATGAATATGAAGAGTTTGTAGCTCAGGATAGTGCCCTCACTGTGTGGAAGACTGTCACTCAGTTCTTTGCCAACAAGTCCACTACGTCTGTCATGAGTCTCTATGGAAAGCTTCGATCATTGAAGAAGGGTGATGACAGTATGCGTGTCTATCTCACTCGTGTCAAAGAGGTGTGCGATGCTCTTGCTTCCTGTGGAAATGCAGTGTCTTCGATGGAACAGATTGCCAGCATTATTAAAGGTTTGCCTCGTGACTACCATCCTTTCATGGCTGTTATCACTAGCAGCACTACTCCGTTTTCTGTTGATTCTGTCTATACCATGCTCATTGATGCTGAGGCACAGTTGGCTGGATTTGAATCTGAGTTTGAGGGTCTTACTGTCAGTGCAAATATGGCTCGAGGTATTAATTTTTCTGGTGATTCCTCATTTTCCCCTAGTTCACCTTAATCGCGGTCCACAAATTTTGGTGGAAGATCTGGTGGACGTGGTCGTGGCCGCATGCGTGTTCAATGCCAACTGTGTGGCAAGAATGGTCATCTTGTTGACCGCTGCTGGCACAGATTTGACCAAACCTTTCCAGGAGTGACTTCTTCACAGGATTCTCGTACCACTGATTCTGCTTCTGCTCACTACTCCTCTTACATTGGCAATCCAAGCCCCCTTGCACTTACAATGCTCGTAGCTCTTCAGTGCCCAACCCTCCTTCATCCTCACCCCAGACTCATGTTGCTAACACTACCAGTGATCAGTGGGTAGTTGACTCTGGGGCCACACATCATGTCACGGCTGATGCTGGAAATGTGACCAATGCAGTTGATTATAGTGGTCCAGGTAAGGTCCTTGTTGGTAATGGTGTTCCTCTCTCAATTGATATGGTTGGCTCAACTTCTCTTCTTACTACATCTCGTGCCTTACAATTGCATGATTTATTGTGTGTACCTCACATAACCAAGAATTTGCTCTCGGTATCTAAGCTTGCTAGGGATAATCGGGTCTTCTTTGAGTTCCATGAACTGACGGTTGTGTTCGAGATGAGGTTTCTGAGGATGTACTGCTTGAAGGTGCAGAGCAATATGGGTTATATGTTTTCAACTTGAAGAATAACGATGTTACTGTCTATAATGTCTCTAAGCCCTATGATTTGTTTGAGTTATGGCATACATAGGAGGCTAGGCCATCCAGCCTTTGAAACATTTTGGTTACAATGTGTAGTTCAATGAATGTAAAGATTTCCTCGAAAGATATTAAAACATGTACCTCATGTCCCATGGGAAAGAGTCACAAGCTTTCTTTCCATCATTCTTCCACTGTGTATACTTCTCCATTTGAATTGGTCTTTACAGACTTATGGGGTCCTTCACATAATGTGTCAAACGGATTTCGCTACTACATCTCTTTTGTGGATGCTTACACACGTCACACATGGATCTACCTATTGAAAGATAAATCTCAAGCTCTTCATGTGTTTCACTTATTCCAGCAAATGGTTTTGACTTAGTTTGGGTGTAAGATCAAAGCAATTCAGAGCGATTGGGGAGGAGAGTATCGTTCCTTCACCACTCATCTTCTCAAAGAAGGTATTAATCACAGAGTAACATGCCCTCACACGTTTGAGCAGAACGACATTGTCGAAAGGAAACATCGACATGTTATTGAATTAGCACTTGTCCTTCTGGCACAGGCTTCCATGCCCCTGCATTTTTGGTCTTATGCAGCCATTACTGCTGTGTTCTTGATAAACAGAATGCCTACTAAAATTCTCAATGGAGTTTCACCTTTCGAAAAGCTTCATGGTAAGAAACCTAACTATGACCAACTGAAGATCTTTGGATGCAAGTGTTTTCCCTATCTCAGGCCCTTTAATTCTCATAAGCTTGAGTTTCGATCTGAAGCTTGCACTTTCCTGGGTTATAGCCCACAGCATAGAGGCTTACAATGCTTGGCACCTAGTGGTAAAGTGTATACATCAAGACATGTAGTCTTTGATGAAATGTTCTTTCCCTTTGCTCAACAGAAACATGAGGTACCAAAAGACTCAACACATACATCTCAGTCTCTAAAGCTTGTCACAGACATCAGCTTCATGAATGATCAACAACACCAATTGCCTCATTCGAGGGATAACTCTCAAACACCTTCATGTCAAGCTTGTGAAGCCTCCTCTCCAGTTCATAGTCATGATCAACATATCCCTACTTCTGGTGATAACCTTTCTCCTACTACTAATGAAACCATATCGAATGGGGATCATCTTCAAAATACTACACCAACTGAACCTGAGCTCATGCATCAAAGCCATACTGTTCCTTCTGCACAAAATCCTCAACTCTCAGGTGATAATATTTATGCTCCTTCAATTTGCTCTAATGAACCTCCACCTACTACAAGTAACATCTCATGTGCTACCTCAAATCAACATTCGATGCTTACTCGAGGGAAATGTGGTATCTTCAAACCAAAAACCTTCTTAAGCACAATTGACAATGATGAGCCTGAAGACATTTATCATGCCCTACAGTCCCCCCGATGGAAAGAAGCAGTTGTTGCTGAGTTTCATGCTCTACAAACCAATGGCACATGGACCTTGGTTGAGCTACCTCCAGGAAGATTGATTGTTGGGTGTAAATGGATTTTCAAATTGAAGAGGAATTCTGATGGTTCAGTTCAAAGACACAAGGCAAGACTTGTTGCCAAGGGATACTCTCAAATCCCTGGGCATGATTTTCATGACACCTATACCCTGTTGTGAAATTCCCTACTGTTAATATCATCATCTCTTTGGCAGTGTCACAAGGATGGCAACTTCGACAGATTGATGTAAACAACGCCTTTCTTAATGGCGAGCTTGAAGAAGAAGTCTTTATGCAGCAGCCACCAGGATTTGAGAAGCAATCCTCGACTGGTGCTCAACTTGTTTGCAAACTAAACAAAGCCTTATATGGGCTAAGACAGGCTCCACGTAATTGGAATGCTAAGTTAAAGCAATGCTTGAAGAGCTTAGGATTCACTGAATCTAAAGCCGATAATTCTCTGTTTATCAAGTGCACTAACTCTCTCTACACTTACATGCTAGTGTATGTAGATGACATCGTGGTCACAGGATCCTCAGCTACAGAGATTAATAGAGTGGTTGAACAATTGCATGAACAGTTCTCGTTGAAAGACCTAGGAAATCTGAGCTACTTTCTTGGCATTGAAGTAAGAAGAACCAGTAATTCTCTTTATCTCAGTCAACGTAAGTTCATTCGAGAATTACTTCAGAAGACTCAGATGGAAAGAGCTAATTCTACACCAACACCTATGGTTGCATCTCAGAAGCTATCAGTTGAGGGTGCAGGGAAACCATTGTCTGATGCTCGAGAGTACATAAGCATTGTAGGAATGTTACTTTATGCTTGCCATACTCGCCCTGACATTACCTACAGTGTCAATAGAGTTTCTCAATTCATGCATGCTCCTTGTGAATTACATATGGTTGCTGTTAAAAGGATACTCAGATACTTGGTTGGTACTCAAGACTTTGGCTTAGTTTTCACTAGTTCTTCATCTAGCCCACAAGGGGTGGCATTCTCTGATGCTGACTGGGGATCAAGCACTGTCGACCGACGCTCCATATCAGGCCATTGTGTGTTCATAGGCAATGGTCTTGTAACATGGAATTCATCAAAACAAAAGGTTGTTTCAAGGTCCACAATGGAAGCGGAGTATAGAAGCCTTGCGGACTCAGCAGCAGAAGTCATTTGGATTAATGCATTGCTGAAGGAAAAGGGAGTAAAAATTGAACAAGTTCCAACCATATGGTGCGATAATACAAGTGCCATAGCCCTCACTGCAAATCCAGTCTATCATGCCCGCTCCAAGCATGTCGATCTCGACATTCACTTTGTTCAAGAAAAAGTAGCTCTCAATCAGATATGTGTGAACTATGTCCCTGCCATACATCAAATTGCATATGGTTTCACTAAACCATTGACAAGAACGTTGTTTGAAGCTTTCAGAGACAAAATTTGCGTCAAGAAGCTTGAAGGAGCAGAGGGAATGTTGAATGAAGAAATGAACTCATGACCTCAGCCATGCAACGCCATGAATTCTCCAGAACTTTACCTGTATACGTGTCACAAGTTTGTTTCATTAGCTGTCAGGTTGTTAGGGTTTCTAACGGCCTTCTCCAGCTAATGCAAAAGTTGTGCACAACATCCCTATCTTCATCGTTTCTGTGTATATAAAGACCCTTTGTGTATCAACTTTGAAATGAATGAATTCATCTTCTTCACACATTTCTTATTACTTTATTCAATACATTATTATTTTAAAAGAAATTTCAAAAGATATATAGTTTAACTTTTTAATGTGTGAAAATTAGGCAAGTGTAATCTAATTTTAAACATTATTTGTTCAATTTTCTTAAAAAAATATTATAGCAATACGATAAAATACTAACACAACATGGACCTACAAACTCTCAAGTCTAACTAAAATTCAATAAAACCCTAAAAGTCATTTTAATAGTTCAATTATATTCAAATGTTTGCATGATTAGAATTTATTAAGATTTATAAAATAAACATTGGAACTTCAAGTATTATACGATTAAGTTTTAATTTGGTTGACCGTTCTTGAAGATCGTATAAATACGTTTAAGCGTAGTTACTTCTGATTTAAAGGTTAGAAAGGATGATGTATTTATTATTATTATTATTATTATTATTATTATTATTATTATTATTATTATTAGTAGTAGTAGTAGTAGTAGTAGGAGAAATACACTTTAAGTCTTTTTTAATAGTCTAAAGGTGATTACAATGTAGTATATGTTCATAGATATTCTTAAGTCTTGACCATTTGAAAATGAGCATATATCTTATAGACAAAGCGATTTTAACTCGTGTCTCCTAAGATGAATATCATACGCTTTTTCATTAGGTTGGGTTGATAACTTAATTATTAAATTGCAATTTAAAGCATATCCATATAATCTAATTGTAAGTTTAGTTGTACTTGCCGTTGAAAAACATTTTTTAAAGGGTAAGTTACATTTTTTATCACTCAATTTTCTTCTCACTTCTATTTTGGTCACTGAAGTTTAAAATTTTCAATTTAATCATTGAACTTTGACATTGCCCATGTTTTGGTCACTCGACCGTTAAATCACAAACAATGTGATGACATGGCATACTCTGTAATGACACATCAAAACGACGCCATTTTGGATTATTATTATTGGATAAAGTACAAAATTCATCACTCAACTTATCCATTATTCCTGTTTCGGTCACTTAACTTTCTTCTCACTTCTATTTTGGTCACTGAAGTTTAAAAATTTTCCTTCTTCTTTTTCCTTTCCACTATATTCAACAATAATAGTAAGATCATGTATTGACTGAAATTGTTTGTCGATTAATTTTTGGCGTTTGGATTTGAGACTAATATTATCATTGTCGAAATAAAACCAATTAATCTCCAAATTTGGGACGCCGTAATTGTTCCCCCTTTCTCTCTTATTTTCCCTTTTTTTACAAATTCTTTTGCTTCTCTAATTTAATATAGAGGAGTTTCTGGTGCCCTGCTTGTGACAATCATTCGAGCAACGATATGTTTCAGCACTCTCATCGGAACCATCTTTATCCACTACAAACAAAAGGTAAGGTCTGAAGAGAAGTCAACTTTCATATTCTCTTGTTGTATGAATTGGGGTTCAAATCATATATATTTGTAATTCAAATTGTTTTAATTTATCATAAAAATTTAAATTTGATTTTATGGTTGAACTCAACTTTTAATTTTAAATTTGATCAACCTAAAATTTTATCTAAAACTCTTTAGAAATGACGGTCAACACGGTGGCCGGTTGTGGAAAGTGGTGGTCAGAATTTGCAAAAGGAGAGAATATAAAGGAAAGGAAGAAGAATGAGGAAAATTTAAAGTTAAGTGACCAAAACATGGGTGAGAAAAAAGTTAAGTGACCAAAACAAGAATAATGGATAAGTTGAGTGATGAATTTTGTAGTTTATCCAAAAATAATAATAATCTAAAATGACATCGTTTTGATGTGTCATCGGACCGTATGCCATGTCATCACACCGCTTGTGATTTAACGGTCGAGTGATCAAAACATGAGCAATGTCAAAGTTCAATGATTAAATTAAAATTTTTTAAACTTCAGTGACTAAAATAGGAGTCAGAAAAAGGTCAAGTGATGAAAAATATAATTTACCCTTTTTAAAATGTGTTATTAAAAGATATAATGTTAGAAATTTAAAATAAATTAATTTGAATGATATAGAAATATTATCATTGGAGTTAAAATAAAAACTAGTTTTTCTCTTTAACGTAGTTTTCTCTTTAAAGCAGACACAAGTTTTTTTTATCTCTTTCTTTCTTAACCAGTGGTGACAATCAGTCTTAATATTGGTTGTCGACCACCGATATTTATTATTATTATTATTTTTGTTCTTTCATGTTTTTTTTAATTTTTTTTAAAAAATTCTGCTCTTGTGGCACTCGTTTCCTCTGCCTTTGTGGCACGTTTTTTATTGACTTTTGTGGTTCGTTTCATATGTCGTTTGACACGATTTCATCATACCGTAGCGGTCGTTTGGTGCTTGTATAGAGATCCTCACGGTGCTAGCTTTTCTGATTTGATTCTGTCGGTGGTTATAGAAAAGATTGACCACCACTAGTTTGATGGTTTGTTAACCAATGTAATCAAAACTGTTTAGTAGAGCAATCTACATGATAGTTTGGTTCGCTCACCACTCTTTTTCTATCTCGTAAAACGTCTCGTTTGACTAGAGACAAGGAGATTCATGAAGGTTTCTAAGTTTTTATAGTATGCTAATCTCCATGGAATAGTTTACTTTTCTTTGCACCATTGTATGAGATTTTTAGTGGGCTAGTCACTTTTTCTCTCTTTTTGGAGCATTGTATTTATAATTTCTTTCATGGTAATTAATAAAATTCATATGACATTGTTAAAAAAATAATATCATTATACCACATTAAATATATATTTTTTAATATTTTCTAAGAATTCAATACATTTTTTTGAAAAAAAAAATATATTAGATTGTATTCAAAGTAAAAATGATTAAAAAATCACACCACAAACATTGAAAATTTAATACGAAAAAATAAATACAATAAATTTTAGAGGATGTGAAAAACATGAAAAGCATAACACGTTACAATTGAGGAATACCTGCACAATCTTCCAACAACCATATACTTTGATCAGATCGTTTTATGAGGAAACCAAATCCTTCTATTGTTAATTCTTGACATATCAACAAAACCACAAAAAGAAGATCATGACCATAACATAATACTGACCCTTGTTGCGAAAAAAGCTCGATGATACTCGTTATACCAACGTTAATTTTTTAAGAAAAACATGTAATATTGTTATAAATATGGACAAATTGTTATAGAAGCATACGAATAAAATTGACATAAAAATAGACAAAAAACTGTCAAAAACAGATGTTATACGAAATTGACAAAGTAAAATATGAGAATAAGAGAAAAAACTAAAAATAAGAGGAGAGTATTCATCAAATGAATGGATTTTATTTATTTACAAACTAAAAATTGCTGCACTGCCAAAAATTGCCGCCGACGTCAGTTGAAGAATTTTTTTTAGGAACTGCTAACAGAAATTGGCACAGAGCACTTTCTTGAAAACTAGGAGTCACTACTTTTTAAATTTTAATTTAGATATATAAACCATATTTTAAATATTAGCATCACATGTAAACATAAATAACCCTTGCAGATTGAAATGCGAAATAATTTTATATTCAATATAAATAACAAAAAAATAAATATTATATTTTTTAATTTAAATTGTATATATAGTATAATTCTGTACCCAAGATAAATGAGGGAAATAATTTTATAATTTCGTATTAAAAAGCAAAAATAATAATTTGTATTTGAGTTAAAATGGACTGACAGTTGAATAATTGAGGGCATTGGATCCTCTAGGAAAATTGGTAGGCCATCGGATCTGGTCACTTGCATACAATTAAAAGAGTTTCTGGACATGCAGCATGTTCCCAAAATATAGTACAACAAATATTCTTTAGATGTGGTTTTGTTTCCCCTTTTTTTCTAATTTTATTTGATAAATAAATTCGAAATTAAGGTTTTGAATTTTTTGAATGTGAGATACATGCTTATATTGGTCAACTATACATTAGAACATAATTCTTTTATTCTTTTCTGTTTTTAATATTGATATTATGATATACGATAATGATAACAACAAGTATATGATTACAAATAATCAACGAGACATTAAGACTTACTTGAAATATTCTAAAAGGGAAAAATTATGGACAAATGAGAAAGCTCACTGTAATGTTGAAATTACAAGAGGTTTAAAGAAACTTGTGTAGCAAAAATCTACCAAACTATGTTTTAAACCAAGTATACCACAAGAAGTATAGTCGTGTACGAGGTAGATGTACTTGTTGCACTGCAAATTTTTCGAGTTGGAACATAACGAAATTTGATTAACAAAATCTATTGATTAATGTTTTAACATAATTAAAAAATAATTACAATTACCTTTTAACTATATTTAAATAAAATTTCAGTATTTATTTAAAAATCACACATGTTTTATTTTACTCATTAAATAAGGTAGCTAACTTATTATGATTCATTGATGGTGTATAAAAGTCCTACATTGACAGTATATCATATATATTATCCCTCTAATTATACTAATATTTTTTAGAATATGGTGGTAAAAATATTATATAAGATGCTGGTGGAAATATTACAAAGATGTACAAAAGGGAAATATTTAAAAACGGAAGAAAGATATAAATTTCCTAAAATAATATTTTAGTGAAAAGAGATATTGATAGCAAAAGGTGCCTTGCTTCGTTACAAGCTTCCCCTTTTATAGCCTTTATTCTCCAAACTCTATTCATTTTACACTTGAAGTTCAATACATATATTTTCTTGATTATTGTGGTAGCTTCCACGTCTTCAAGTATCTTGATTAAGGTGTCTTCCATGTCTTCAGCTGTTTTTTTGTTCTTCTTTTAATAATTAAGATGACTTCTCTTTTTATTCATCTGACCTGCCGTTTTTTCAACTTTTGTTCATATGATGTGTTGTTTTTTTAGCTCATGTTCATCTAACTTGTTATCTTTTCATCTTTTATGTTGTCTTTTCAGCTTTCTTGAGCATTTATTAAATTTATCTCTTTTAGTTGTCTAAATTCACTAAATTATTGGAGACGGGTAATTTCTGTGAGTTTTAACATACACATGTAATATATATGGCTTCAATTATGTCAAAAGGATAGTCATCAATTTTCAAGTCAGCTATCTTTGTTAATAGCTCTATAGTTTTTTTTTCGTATGATGTCCTTGTTTTATCAAAAGAAGCATCATATGCTAGTATGGCTAATTTGGTCAGATATTTCCTTTGGAGAATTTATTTGAAAAAATACCCCCTAAAAACAACATTTGGAAAAATACCCCCAATTTGCCCAATGTCAGGATAAAAGGCAGGTTAATTAATAATTTTTAGAGTGAAAGGCGTACCCATGCGAAGAACTATTATACGCTCATCATTGTTCTTATACCTCTAGTAGTAATTTGCAGCAATGTGTCGCAGACAATACCGATGATTAATATACGGAGGTTCCCAAGATGATTCCAAACGTTGGATTGATCCTCAGATCAATGCGTCTTTGTCTGAAATAATACATATGCCGTCTTATCTTGCCTGTAGGACCCGGCGTAAGACATAGGTCTGTAGGTTGATAAGAAAAAAACGTCTACGGAGGGATATCTTCCTTTTCGACAATGGGGAACGCTACCAGAATACATTTTCTGTTGTCGTCTTGTGCAACTGCCATTAGTAAGATATGGGTGTATTTGTCGTACAAGAATGTGTCGTTGATTTGCAGCATCGGCTTGCAGTGGCGGAATGCTTTAATGCATTACAAAAATGTCCAAAATATGCAGAAAAATTCGTGCTCCCTAGGTACGACACGATCCATTTCGTATCTTGGCACTTTCTCAAGTTCCACAACAATTCATGGGTTGTATTTCTACATACAGTTCAACCACGTTCGCAACTCGTTGTAGGATTCCTCCCACTGCTCATACAGTTGATGGATGGCACGATATCTTGCAAACCACACCTTATCGTATTTAACAGTATATGTGAAACGAGATTTGATCGATGTTATACACACTGGAACAAATATACGTGGATTTGCTTTCACGAGTGGAAGGATATGATCAGAGAGCACATGCACATCCAAGTTAGAATGGTCTTGAATCAGGCTTCTCGCGGAGCATGTATGGGGTCTTTCGTATCTCGTTATCTACCACATGTTGTTAATCCTCTTCAAACATGATACAAGGACCCTTCAGTTACATCTAGAGTACTTGTGGGGGCATTCGGCAACATATTTGTCCGCTTCAGTTTTCTGCATGGTGGACATAACTGAGTTGCGTATATTGTAATGCTTGATGGCAATCTCCACAATTTTTTTAGTCCTGAAGACTATCCCAACATGTAGTTCACTATTATTTCGTTCGTTCAACTGGTCTAATTGTGGGAATTCTGGAAATTCTGTAGCGTAGAAGCCTTTCATATCCACTGTTTTGAAGTGGGATGGCGGATTGTAGTACGCGGAGCTTCTGCGAGTTCCAGTAAAACTGCTCGGGCCAACAATTTCCACATGTTCTTTCTTTGCAACTTCCATAGGCTCGTCAAGGTTTGGTGGTTGGTCTAGAAATAAACCTATCTCGTCACCTTCGGGCTTGGGCTCCCTCAACGGTTCCTCATCAAAATTATACCCTTCAAAACTGTATAGTTCTGATTCATCAGCAACGTGTACCCTACTAGGTTATGCTGCCGTAACCCGATCGCGAGAATGTGTCCCTATCGATGAGAAATCAATTTTCTTCGCCTCACTGGAGATATAAGTTGAGTGACGTCCGGAAGAAAAGTCATCAAACTGGTAAAACTCTTCAGGGTAGGATGACCCCATAGATGATGACGGCCCCACACCTGAGATATAAGTTGAGTGTCGTTCGTATGAGAAATCATCTACGTTTGTCTCACTGATGAAAATATATAATAATTAAAATTAAACAATAGTCGAATTCTTCCACAAATTTTCTCCACTAAAATATTTATTTACTAATTAAAAATTAACTCAAAATATTGATTCAAATAAAATATAAACTCATTAAAAATAAAAAAATGCAAATTAAAAAACATACACTAGTTAAAAAAGTAAACTACAAATTTTTATTAAACTAAAATATATACTAATTAAAAAACAAAATAAAAATATAAAGTTCAACATTTCCAAATAAAATAAAATAAAAAACTAATGACGCCTATGTCCACCGGTACCAAGGGACGGTGCACGACGATGTCACTTCGGATTGCGTCGAGGGAGAGTATCATGAACTACCTCATTGTCGTCGTCATCAGCATCACCATCATCATCACCATCATCCCCGGTTCCAGCTCCAACAGTACCGCTCGTTCCACCTGGCCCACTAAGGTAGAAAATGGATTGTGGCGGCGTTTGGTTGACAATCCCAGTTCCAAAAGTGGCTGAAACCGAGGGAACTATATGAAGGGCACGTAGGGCACATAGGCTGCATGATAGCTCGTGGCACCACTCATCATCGCCGTAAATTAAGCAAAGGGGTCTAACACAGAAGGCGTTAAATAACCTTGGCTTAGACTCTAGGTCAGATGTGGCCGCATCAGTGGTAGGGTAGCATCTGATGGTGGCGGTGCTTCAGAGGCAGAAGCACGGCTACTCGTCGATGATGACGCACTGCCAGAGGTGTTCTGTGCTCCTCTCCCCCTCGAACGCTGAGACCGTGGGTGGTTGCGTTGTTGACGCCGATAGACGACCGATGCTTCCTCTCGAGTCAGAATAAACAACTTTTCATTCTTCGTAAACCAGTCCTCGTAATCATCGCTCACCATCGTATCAAACATACTGTACTCACTCTAGGGTTGCCATCGCGGATTCGTCGTGTCCCTCCAGTGAGCGATATAAACGTGGTGGTACACCGACCAATCAACCTATCGAACAATCAAAAAATTTATTATTCTCTTTAGATATGAATTACATTTGAATTAATAAAAGAATGCGGTAAATATACAAATATTTATTACCTCAGGCTTCCCTTGTCGAGTGTGTTGAGATTTAGAGGGCTATATTTCTTCAACCGTTCTTGCTCGCCAAGTGTGGAGAAGTTGAATAATTTGGGTGTAATTGTGGGAATGAAAAGATAGACAATTTACACAAGGATTTATAGTTGTTCAACCTTCTAACCAAGGTCTACATCCACTACCTTAGTTTCCCACTAAGGATTTCCAAACAAATTCACTAAGAATTTCGTCCCCTTTTCTCGGATTAGGAGGAAACCGTTACAACGATCAAGCTTTCTACCCAAAGCTTGATCAAACACTCTCTTAAAAGAGAAAGACTTAGCAAACTAGAAATCCCTCTAATAGGTATGTGTTTGCAATACTAAGCATTCACCCAAAACATAAACACTTGAGCAAATTTAACAATGTTAAGCTCACAAGTGTTGTCTAAGCAAGAAATATACAATTTAAGCACTAGACAAATTTTGACATCATAATGTTGTAACAATTGAAGCATTAACCATTACAAGATGCTTGGAGGTCCCTTTTATACTCATTGATGAGTTTGTAGCCGTTACTAGCCGTTGTGATTGAATTTGAGCCGTTGGAGCCTTTATTTCCTACCATAAATGCAGTTCTGCAGCTTGTCGTATGGATACCCTTCAAACCGTATCGATACGGTCCCGATAAGGAATTAGCCGTTGGGCTTCTTCAGCTGATGTGTATCGATACGCTTACCTAGCGTATCGGTACGGTCATGCAAATTAAAAGACCCTTGGGAAAATGACCGTTGGGGTAGTTAGGCGTATCGGTATGCGATACACCCGTATCGATACGCGACTAGCCGTTGGGCTATTTCAAAACACACCGTATCGATACGGCTAAGCGTATCAGTACATGTTTTGGCTACTGGAAAGCTCATGTAGTTGAAACCCTAAGGCGTATCGGTACGGGCACTTGAAAAGCTTGGTTTTGACTACTTTAAATGTACTTTAAATCATTCCAAAGCCTTGTAAAACCCTTAAACATATTTTCAAGTTGTTTTTTTTTACTAAAAACACATTTTAAATTCTTTTCAATTTAGTCCAAAACATTTTTCAAATATTATATCAAAACACTTAGTTCTACAATCTACCCCCTTTTGATATAATAAAACCAACTTAAAAAATTGTTTGGGATTCTCTCCCCCTTTGTATTTTAAAAATTGAATAAGAGACTTCAAATTTAAATTTGATTAAGGCTCCCCCTTATTCTCTTGAGAAACTTGATAAATCAAATTTTCAAACCATTTCTCCCCTTTTTGTTATATCAAAAAGAATTTAAAATGACATTGAGTTCAAAATAACTTAGGAGGTAAAAAGAAAATTGACACACTTAAAATTTTGGTTTTAAAAAATTGGCTCCCCCTTACTCAAAGCATCATAAGAATGTTAGTTCAACATATATGATTATCTAGTTGACATAAATGAAAATAAATTAAATAAGAACAAAACAACTAGATTTTACCACACTTGAACCCAAGGGAGGATGTGAGCCCTCCCTTCTTCAAGTGTTCTTCCTTTGTGTGCATGGAGCTCCCCCTCAATTTCTGACTTGTTGATCATTCTCCATCACACCTAGCAAAAGACAATCAAGTAATTTTTGGTATCCAAATTGCTTTGGATCCATAAGCATTAATAGCACAAAATTTAGTCCCCTTAGAAATCCATTTTTCAATTTCATTCTTTTTAGTTGAAGTGGTTAGTCCTTTTGGGACCCAATCACTTCTAAAACATTTACCATTCACAAATCTAGGGGCACTAGATTGTCTTACATAAAAATTTGATTTTCCAAAACTATTTTTCTTTTCAAGTTCATCGGAAATCAAATCCTTTTCTTTTTTAACTTTAAGAAGCAAATTTTGTAAATTAAAACATTTTTGTTCAAAATCTTTCAATTTTGCTTCAAGTTCAAGATTTGTTTTGGAAAGCAAATCATTTCAATTTTTATTTTTGAAATCAACTTTTTGTTCTTGGAAAATGATGCCTTGAATTCCAAAAGCAAATCATCATAGGCATCTTGCAACTCATCAAATGTATATGAATTTGAAATAGATGAGTTAGAAGTTACCTCCCCCTCATTGACGGCCATCAAGCATAGGTGGGCTACTTCATCATCGGTGGAGTCTTCATCACTCCATGTGGCCACATATGCTTGTTTTGAAGTTGATCCTTTTTTTTTGGATTTGTGGGAGTTCTTCATCTTCTTCCTCGATTCATGCTTGGATTTATCTATTTCGCTCTTCATGAACCAGGTGAATTTGTTAAAGAGATAGGTCATCTCTTCATCTTCACTTTCCTCCTCACTTGAATCTACATAATGGCATGTGGAGGATTGAGAGAAACGACACTTGCGTTGATGCCTAGCTCTATGATCTTCTTTTTCCCCATCGCTCTAATGTCTTCATTCTTCTTCTCATCTTCTTTGTTTTTCTTCATTATTTGGTGAGTGAGAAGTGACCCTATAAGTTCATCAAGCTTCAAGGTTTTGAGATTCTTGGCTTCGATGATGGCGGTCCTCTTTGAGTCCCAAGACTCGGGAAGGAAGTAGATGAGCTTTCGGACAAGCTTCTCTTCCGGGATGGCTTCTCCAAAACCTTTGAGTCCATTTGTGATAGTGGAGAACCTATCAAACATCTTCTCGATGTTCTCTTCCGGATCCATCTTGAAGTTCTCATACTCTAATGTGAGAAGTCCGGTCTTGGTCTCCTTTACTTCATTCGTCCCTTCGTATGTGACTTCAAGCTTGTCCCATACCTCTTTGGCACTCTCACAATAAGACATCTTCTCATAGATGGTTGGGCTAAAAGCACAAAATAGGATGTGCAAGGCTTTGCAATTTAGCTTCATCTTTTTGCGATCTTCTGCACTTCATTCCGCTTTGCTTCGTTGAGGCACGAACGGGCCATCTTCAACTATGTCCCATAGCTTGTAGTCATTTGACTTCATGAAGAATTTCATCTTTGTCTTCCAATGGGCATAGTGATTTCCGTCGAAGAAGGTCGGTTTGTCGATGGATTGCATCATTTGAGCCGGTTGGTGAAATGATGATCGAGCTTGCCGGATCTTCTCAATAGGATGTGAATCCCTTCGATTGATCCAAGCTCTGATACCAATTGTTGAGATTTAGAGGGCTCAATTCCTTCAACCGTTCTTGCTCGCCAAGTGTGGAGAAGTTGGATAATTTGGGTGTAATTGTGGGAACGAAAAGATAGACAATTTACACAAGGATTTATAGTGGTTCAACCTTCTAACCAAGGTCTACATCCACTACCTTAGCTTCCCACTGAGGATTTCCAAACAAATTCACTAAGAATTTCGTCCCCTTTTCTCGGATTAGGAGGAAATCATTACAACGATCAAGCTTTCTACCCAAAGCTTGATCAAACACTCTCTTACAAGAGAAAGACTTAGCAAACTAGAAATCCCTCTAATAGGTATGAGTTTGCAATACTAAGCACTCACCCAAAACCTAAACACTTGAGCAAATTTAACAATGTTAAGCTCACAAGTGTTGTCTAAGCAAGAAATATACAATTTAAGATCTAGACAAATTTTGACATCATAATGTTGTAACAATTGAAGCATTAACCATTACAAGATGCTTGGAGGTCCCTTTTATTCTCCTTGATGAGTTTGTAGCCGTTACTAGCCGTTGGGATTGAATTTGAGCCGTTGGAGCCTTTATTTCCCACCATAAATGCAGTTCTGCAGCTTGTCGTATCGATACCCTTCAAACCGTATCGATACGGTCCCTATAAGGAATTAGTCGTTGGGCTTCTTCAGCTGATGCATATCGATACGCTTACCTAGCGTATCGGTACGGTCCTGCAAATTAAAAGACCGTTGGGAAAATGACCATTGGAGTAGTTAGGCGTATCGGTACGCGATACACCCGTATCGGTACGCGACTAGCCGTTGGGCTATTTCAAAACACATCGTATCGATACGGCTAAGCGTATCGGTATGGGTTTTGGCTACTGGAAAACTCATTTAGTTGAAACCTTAAGGCGTATCGGTACAGTCCTAGACCGTATCGGTACAGTCACTTGAAAAGCTTGGTTTTGACTACTTTAAATGTACTTTAAATCATTCCACAGCCTTGTAAAACCCTTAAACATATTTTCAAGTTGTTTTTGACTAAAAACACATTTTAAATTTTTTTTTTCAATTTAGTTTAAAATATTTTTCAAATATTATATCAAAACACTTAGTTCTACAGAGTGAGTTTGTGCAACTCATCCATATTTGGAGGCTCCACTGGGATACGTTGGAAACAACTAAATTACCGTAAGACGTGGTCGGTCGGATGCCACTCAAGTGTGGCGTAGCAGACGAGTGGTATAGAGGTCATCTAAATAAGTTTCGTCTCGACCAAAAGTTCTAGGATGCGGTGGTGCACTTTCGGATTCCCGTCATGTGTCCATAAAAACTGTACAATATATAATGAGTATATTAAAAATGAAGAAGATACTACGTATAGTTAAATATAAATTTTATTTTATATAAATACACCAAAGTGTTACCTGATCTTTCAAAAAATTCTCAATATTCTGTCTGATAACCTCTAGGCCTTTCGCAACACCAACATGAGTTAAAGGAGAGGACCACCTACAAAAAAAGGAGATAATTTTAATTATATTAATACGTATATTAAAAATTAACTATTTTCTTACCTCCGGCCCAACGAAAAAACATATGGAGTAGACTGCAGAAATTCAAGGTGTAAAAACGACATTCTCCATCACGCCCAAGACTGGAGCAACACCAAACAACCTCTGATGCTATCTTTTATGGATCGATGTTCTTGCAAAGCTCCCTAAACAAAGTGGCCAAAACTGCGGATCCCAGCTCAGTTTACCGGCATCTCCAAAATTCTGCAAATGCCACAACCAGATCGTGTGAACCTTGTTCCGAGTTTTTTCAAGCATCAATACCCCGCCGATCATCTGTAAAATATAAGCACGAGCATATGCCTACAATACGAATATATCTATATATATTAGCATATGTAAAAAATTTATTATTTCAATAATACTCACTAAAAAAATTATTGTTACCTTTTTCTCATTTTCGCTCACGTCAGTGGGTACATCAACAAAATTAGTTCGCATCCATACTAATTTTATTTTTCCACCGTAAAATCGCTCTAGCGCAGCCTCTAGCCCATTCAAACATAGATTCATCCAATCTTTAGCACCGAAACCAGTGATAGTCTCTCCATCAATAGGCAAACTCAGGATATGGGACACGTCATCCAGCGCAATCGTCACCTCGCCACAAGGAAGGTTGAATGTGTGTGTCTCCGGCCTCCACCTCTCCAAATGAGCGTTGATCAAATCAACGTCTATTTTCGCACCTCCAAGAATTTTGGATGCGTTCAAAAACTCGACCTCCTCTATGTACGGTTAAATCAACATGTCGGGTGATCTCGTCATCCGGTTGTAAAAAACCTCAAGACGTCGTTCCATCTCATTCTTAAAAAATAAACACATATGTATAAATTAAACTATATAAAAGAATATAAAAATACACATGTATAAATAATAATATATAATAAAATAAAATAAATAAAACGTGATAAAACATACATTTCTCCGATGATAATCGTACACGTGCTTGTGATCCAACCTTATCAATCCCGCCATTATATCAAACACGAAAAATCAACCGAAAAATTGAAAGAAAGTAGATTTTAGAGAGAGTGAATTTTTTGGTGTGGGGTAGAATGGGAGGGTGGGGACCAATTTATAGTGGAAATCACACTGGTTGGGGTGCGACTATTGAATGAAAATCATGTCCTGTAGGACGCGACTTCCGTAAATCGCACCCTATAGAAAGTGACTTCTTCATAACCCTAACGCGGTAAATAAATTTCCAACTGATGCAATTTATTGTCGCGGAAATCGCGACCCACACAACGCGACTTCATCCTATATTGAAGAGTCGTTTGAAATTCTCGTAGAAGTCGCGTCCTGTCGAACACGACTTCAATTTATTTTTTTTAAATAAATACCGAATAATATAATTCACATCAGATCGAAGTCGCTCCCTGTAGGACGCGATTTTGGATATCGCATCCTGCAGAACACGATTTACCCTGACATGGGGTGAATGGGGGTATTTTTCCAAAAGTTATTCTTATGGGGTATTTTTCCAGATAAATTCATAAAAGAGAATATCTAGCTAAATTAGCCATGCTAGTATTCTTTTTCCACCGGTTCGGAATTTATTGGATGTTCTTAAAAGTAGACTTGGGGCATTTTTTTTGAGTTCTACATCAGCTTGTATTTGATAATGAACTAGATCATTATAACATTTATCAATGTGGAATTGTAATCTTTTTGCGTCTTCTTTTACAACATCAAGAGCTGGCTCTCCAAGTGATTTTGAAATAGTCCATATTTAATAGAGTTGATAGAATTTTCTCTTTCAGCTATTCCATTTAAACTACTAATTTTAAAATAAAAATATTCATAGCTTTTAGAAACTGTATACTTTAATTTTTACAAAAGCTGAAAAATCTCTTAGTAGATGGAATGAAAAGTGTTGAATAATTATTTCTCTAACAAGTCCTCATTTAATATTGTTTATATCAAATGGTACAGGATCAAGCCTATATTTTATTACAATATATATTGTCTGTATAATATTAGTAGTAAGGTAGGCTTGTAGAAAATGTTCTGAAAAAATTCTTTTTAAATTGCTCTTATTGGTTGTAAATAGTTTTATTTTTTTTTTGATTAAAGGGGAGAAAATACTATGGCGAGCCTCGTTAAAAACCTCCCTAACCTAAATGGAGGAAAAGAGTACTCACCATAGCATTACATCAAAATACACATCATAAAGCAAACTCCTAACCCAACTCGGGTAAGTCCTCATGTAACAAAACCAAGATCTCATCCGGTGGGGAAACCAAGTACATCACCTCATAGCCGGACCCATGTCCCAATTTAGCCAACGCATCCGCAACACGGTTAGCCTCACGAGGAATATGAAAGAAATCACATCGTCAAAATTGACGAATCAAGACACGTATCGCACTCACCATGGAAGGCTCGCCTCGCCTATCCTTACTGGTACGCAGCAACCGGATAACCTCTAAGCAATCTGATTCTACAATGACGTCCTCAATGCGACAATAAAGGGTGTATAGCAGCCCCTCATGTATCGCCCAACATCCCGCTTCGAAAGCACTACATCGGCCTATAAACTTCGTAAAACCCCCACCCTAATGACCTGCACCATCGCGAAGCACTCCTCCGCAAGTCGCCAAGCCCGTACCTGTGTTACGTGCGCCGTCAATATTCAGTTTCCACCTAGGAAGATCCGGCGGCATCCAACGACGCGACCCAACGCTAATACCCGAGATCTGCCCAGCTCGCAAGCCAGCGTGCTGCTGCCGAGCATTCGTGCTTGGCGACCGCCCAGTCCGCGCAATATCAGCAAGTTGCTGTCCAGCATTTGCGCCCAACGTCCGTCCAACTCGCGCGACACCAGCATGTGCGCGAATCGTATCCTGCACAAGCCGTCTCCCACGGGCAACAATGTCATCCTCGCTGATAATCTCGTCCGCAAATATTTTTCGATTGCGCGCAAGCCAAATATGCCACACAACGGCTCCAAACAAGAGATCCCAACGTTCAACACCACCCCAACCAACATCACCAAGCTGTAGATTGGCTCGAACCCAATCAATAACCGAACCCCTGCGAAACCAATCCCACTTCGCGCGTGGCACTAGCATATGCCAAACCATATTTGCCATAGGACAAGAACGTAAAAGATGATCGACATCCTCAGTAGTTGCTCCACACGAAGCACACTCAGCCGAACTCGCCAAATTCCTCCTCACACACTCAGCATTAGTCAAAACTCGACCTTTACAAACCAACCACAAAAAGCATTTTACCCGTTGCGGCCCTTGAAACCGTTGTACCAAACGCCAAACTACATCTCTAGTGGAACCATTGTGCGTTTCGGAAAGCGCATACGCCGATCTTACCGTAAACCGCATATCCTCGTTCCACCTCCAACCCACACCATCACGTGCACCATCAACTAGAGGAGGCCTGATCACCATGATACTGTCCACAACTGCCGGGTCAAACCAACTTTGAAACTCCGTCACCTTCCATTGCCCATTATTCTCACACATCGCGGGAAGAGGAACACAACCCGCCGGGATCAAGTTTGGATCCGTAACAGCCCCCACCAGTGGACCCACACCTCGGACCCAATTATCTCGCCAAAAATCAATGGATACACCATTACCAACTCTCCAAAGAATACCCTCACGAACCACATCCCAAACTGTCGATAAACCTCTCCAAAGGTGTGAGGAATTACTGCGTGTAATCGATACCGGCATAACTTCCACACACTTATATTTAGCGCGCAAGAAACGCACCCAAAGCTGCCCCCGTTTGTCTATCAACTGAAACCCAATTTTCATGAGGAAAGCATCATTCTGATCTTTCAACCTTTTAAATCCCAAACCACCAATATCAACAGGTTTACAAAGCTCGTCCCAGTTAACCAAGTGAATGCTCCGCTTATCCGCGCAGCTCCCCTACACAAAATTACGAATTATCCTCTCAATATCCTCGCAAACACCAAGAGGAATCCTGGTTGTCTGCATCGCATAGTATGGAATAGCCGACAAAACAGCTTTTGCAAGCGTAATCCGTCCCGCAAACGATAAATAACGAGCTTTCCAACCTGATAATTTATCGCGGACCTTTTGAATTAAATAGGAATAAGTTGCACAAGTTACCCTTTTATGCAGCATAGGGACTCCAAGGTATCGGCCAAGGTCTGAAACCTCCGAAAAACCCACTGTTGAACTCAAAGAGTGACATATTTCTCTCGCGACATTCTTTGAGAAAAAGATACTAGACTTTTGGATATTAACTTTAAGCCCTGAAAACCTACAGAAATCAATCAAAACCTCCCTGATCACATCCAACTGTTCCTCAGATGCCTCCGCAAACAGTACCATATCATCGGCAAACATAAGGTGAGAGATAATCGGACCTTGCTGAGAAGTACAGAAGCCCTTCCACTGCCCTGCTGCTACTTTCTGATTAATCGCCTGGCTAAGTCGCTCCATACATAACACAAACAAATACGGTGAAATAGGATCACCCTGCCGGATCCCTCTCGATGGCGTAAAGGAGTCAGTTAAAGATCCATTCCAGCTAATTTGAGTCGAGGCACTAGAAACACATCGTATAATCAACTCGCGAAGGTTAACCAGAATTCCAACATCGCTCAACGTATCATCAATGAAACCCCACTCCAATCTATCATAGGCTTTCTCAAGATCAATCTTTAAAGCCATCCACCCACGCTTACCAGTTTTCCGATTCATAGAATGCACAAGTTCCTGAGCAATAATAATATTATCCGAAATAGCTCGCCCAGGGACAAAGCTGGTCTGGCTCTCTGAGATCCAATCTGATATATACGGCTTGATCCTATTAACCACCACCTTGGTTATAGCCTTGTAAATAACCGTACAAAGGCTGATAGGCCGGAATTGACTCATCGTCTCAGGAGATGAGACCTTAGGGATTAACACCAGAATAGTCCTATTGATGTCCACAAGGAATGCTTCCCCTAAAAAATACTCCGAATACATCGACACACACTATCACCCACAACATCCCAGTTACGCTGAAAGAAAGCCGCATGCAAACCATCAACTCCTGGAGCCTTCCACGGCCCCATATCAAAAATCGCATCCTTAATTTCCTCATTCGTAACCATCCTGCCTAAAGCCAGCAACTCCCCCTCACTCAAGGCGGGAAATAAACCTCGAATATGGTACTGTCCCTGGCAACTCGGATCCGCTGTGAAAAGCCGCTGATAAAAAGCCGTTGCTTCCACGCGCAACACTGCTTGATCCGTAACCCACTGTCCGTTACTTGTTTTTAGGCCTGCAATAAAGTTAGCTCTTCGTCGCGCCATCGTCGAAGCATGGAAATACCTAGTATTTTTATCCCCTGACACAATCCATTTGCTCCGGGATTTCTGAAACCACATAGATTCCTCCTGTTCAAGAATAAGGTCCAGTTCATCCCACAAATCTCTTCGTAGCGCAACTAAAAAATCCGAGTAAGACTTTTGCAGGGACCTCTCAATACCCCTGAGTCTCGCCATAATACGCTTCTTCTTCTTCCCAATATGACCGAAAACATCAACATTCCATTGTTTTACTGCATGTTGAAAATTCTGAGCATTAACAACCACCGACGATGAGGCATCCCAAGAAGATTCAAGACACGCCCGGAAATCAGGATGATCCTGCCAAGAACCGAAAAGGCCGGTCCGACATAGACACCAGAGAACCAATCGGCTTAAGTAAGAGGGGGCAGTGATCACTACCCACCCTATCCAGATGAACCACAACCGACATCGGAAACTCCACAAACCACGCACTATTCGCCAAACATCGATCCAAGCGTTGATATAAGTTACCCCTACTCCATGTAAACTCATCCCCTTTGTAGTCCACCTCCATTAGTTCCGTATCGTCAAGAAACTTCTGGAAAAGAGAACAAACCCCTAGGACCTCACTTGAGCCGCCGCAGCGCTCCTCTTTACGAAGAATCACATTAAAATCCCCTCCCAAAACCCAAGGAACATCAATCCTAGGGTTAAGCTGATTCAAACTATTCCATAAAAACTTCCTAACGCAAACATTAGGACTAGCATACACTGCAGTAAAAAATAACCAGTGCTCAGAGTTGACCATACGGGCTCGCCCATGGATAAACTGATTACTAACAGAAAGAATCACAACCTCCACATCATCCTACCATAGAAGCCAAACGCCACCACTAAAACCACGTGCTTCCACACGGAAAGAATTCTGAAACCCAAAGCTACGAATAACCCTATCAGCTTCACCAAAACTTACACGTGGCTCAAATAAAGCCACCATTTGCGGATTATTCTCACGGACAAAATTACGAAAATGGCGACGGAATTCCGCACTACCCGCGCCCTGTGTATTCCAAAACATAATATTCATGGTAACTAAAAATAAAGGCCAACAAAAGGGAATCTTACTATGATTCCGGAACATTCTCCTTCCCCGCATCCACCTCTTGATCAGTCTCCATAGCATTATCCAACCCCTGCGATTGTACTTGCATACACCCATCCGATGGCGGTACCTGCACCTGCCCCGTATCCTGTAGGTTGTCGAGTTTCGACGTGAGATTTGACACCCATTCCGTTAAAACAGGCCGCGGCGGAACTCGAGTCTCTGATTTTTTCAAGACTTTTAAACTCTTTCGTTGTACCCCTGATAAATTAGACCCTCCTTTACCAACGCTACCACCATTACGGAACCGTGACGTAGACGTAAAATCCCCCCGTCCTTCTCTAATCGAAAGCGCCGTGTGAGAACCCGACGCAATCCCCGGAGAATGCACATTTGCTTGCGGCTGTCCCCCTACAACGGACGGAACGACATCCACAGCGCGATCTCCCACGCTAACCGAAGTCCCCTACGCATTA
The DNA here is from genome assembly GCA_958450335.1 of Hibiscus tridactylites. Classification (NCBI taxonomy): domain Eukaryota; kingdom Viridiplantae; phylum Streptophyta; class Magnoliopsida; order Malvales; family Malvaceae; genus Hibiscus; species Hibiscus tridactylites. The sequence continues at coordinate 17,423,037 of OY288289.1, read as the reverse complement.
GCATTGCCTATAACCGAACCACCTCTATTACCCACTTCGTTGGCAATTTCCTTGCCTTTACTGCTACTAATTTTCTTCCCCACACTATCATCCACAGTATGATTTCCACCACCCACGCCATTCATTGCTTTTGTCTTGGAACTGGGCCCCGCTTTCCCATGCACAGATCGCATGGAACCATTCTTTGTGTGCGATTTCAGCCCCTCAACATTGGACCGACCCGCACCCTCCTTCGCCGCTGTACGTGCATCACCATGCACCTCCTTTTCCTTGTGATTGTTATGTATGTCATGGGGTAATCCACCGTCCATCCCCGTACCATCCTCGTCGCCTAAATCTTGTAGAGCTCCAAAGCGAGAACCGCCTCTAACCGTCGTACTTCCACCTTCTCTATTACCATTCATCCGCGATCCCCGACGACGACTCCTCTCCACTATCATCCATGGTCCAAATAGCTCCTCCATTGATATCTCCTTCTTGGAAGAAACTTGTGAGTCACTAGCCGCCGGGGGCGATGTCATATCTTCCTCACCACCACCGATTTCATTCACACACAATTCCGCTAAATGCCCATATTTTCCACACTTGAAACAAATCACATTAAGGCCTTCATATTCTAATTTCTGCACAAAGCCGTCGATTCCAATACATGATAAAAGCGGCTTGTTAAGATCAACTACCACAGCAAGTCTTGCAAAACGGCCCCGTTCACCCATGGTCGTACTATAATCAATTCGTATTACATGACCAATGACCTCTACAATACGCCGAAATAAAGCCTTCGAGTAATACCTGTAAGGAAGACCCGGGAGGCGTATCCATACTACAACTCGGGAAGGATGTTTCTCTGCAGTCGAAAAATTCCGACACCACGGTTGCACAGTCAGATAGCACCCAAAAAGAGTCCACGGACCACCCGTCAACACTTTAATGTAATCATCCATGGATTCGAACTTTACCAGGAAGTAGTTGTTATCCAAGTCAATCACTTGAAAGTTTTTCTCAGTCTTCCATATTGCATGCACACGATTAACAAGGGTTTTAAAACCTATCGATCTTCCCAACGGACGAAGGATAATAGTTGTTTTCAGGCTTTCATCTATTCGCTCGTGTATCTTTTCCGAAAAAGATATCTTGGGGAAGAGCCCACTGCGGTCAACCACAAAATCAGCCTCCGAAACTTCGAGCCCCTCAACGGCGTCGCCACCACCAACGCCACTGCCATTCGACGAATTCTCCACAAGCATGGCTGCGTATGACTTCTTCTCACCAGCAGCCGCATCCTGCGCATTCACATGTCCGGTCAACCCCGCCTGATCACCAGCAACCTCTTCCAACGTAGACTGATCAGCCCCGCCGCCAACCATATCAACATCTCCTCCTTCCGGTCGGTCATCATCCTCCTGCGGTTTCTTCAAAGCCGGTTGCACCTCTATAGCCAACGGCAGACCCTGCCTCTCCAAGGTCGGTGGAAGGGGCACGTCCACCACCACCCCCCGGCGGCTGCCCACTCGAGTCATTATACAATGCTTCCATCTGAGCGCCGGCAGCCGGCGAAATAGATTCACTCATCGCTAGGGTTTCCAAAAAACTCGGAGAAAATATTATTGTATACTATTAATTTTTACAATAGTTTTATTTATTTTTAAAAATATTTCAATAGGAAGAACAAATCTAAATTTATTATATAGGCATAATCTAAATATTTTTATTAAAATAGAATTTCTTATTCCATTATCGAGAAAATATTGACAAACATCACAAAAATTGTTTATCTCCTCAATTTTTAAAAAACTAAGTTTAAGCTCATCCTAATCTCTATATAAAATAGATCTTAATAATAGATCTTAAATTTTATTTTCTTTAATAGTTTCTTCAACTAAAGTTCCAAAAAAAATTGTAAGAGCTCTTCTAAAGTTTGCTCTTTAATTAGTGATATAATTATTTCCTTACCTCAATAAATAAATTATATAAATTTAATATAAACCATAGTTATAAATATATTTGATTTCTTGTGATTGTCGTGGTTTCAATAATGCTTATGTTTTTCTTTTTTTATAATTTTAGCATAACCGACATAATATTCTGAGTTTGGATCTTGAGACCATTGAGACCTCCAAAAATACTGCAGTGGATTTACTACTTGTGGTGTTGATATTTGTGTCATATTTCTAATTGGTTGTCTTATTATTGGATAAAGAACATAATATCTTGAATTAGGATAATACATTACTGTAGTTTTTAATGGCACAAATCTTTAGTTAGGATATTATGGTCTTTGAATCCCTTTGTGGGGTTTCTTTCGGACAATAATCTATGTTGAGTTGTAGGGTGCTCGATTCTTTCAACCGATGTTGCTCACCAAGTGGTGGAGAAGTGAAATTTTGGGTGGATGTGGTGTGGAAGCTAAAACAAAGATGACACAATAATTTTAGAGTGGTTCAACCTTCTAACTAAGGTCTACATCCACTACCTTAGGTTCCCACTAAGGATTTCCAATCAATCCACTATTGATTCGTCCCCTTTTCTAGGCTTAGGAGGAAACCCTTATACATCGATCAATCTTTCTACCCAAAGCCTTGATCAAACCCTCTTTACAAGAGAAAAAAAAAATGCAAACTTAAATCCCTCTAATAGGTATTTGTTTGCTCAATAATGCACTCACCCAAAACTCAAAACACTTGAGCAAATTTAACAATTTTGGCTCACTAATGTTTGTCTATACAAGAATTGACAATTTAAGTACAAAGACACTTTTTGATATTTATTGATTGACAATTGAAGCATTAACCATATCTTGATGTTTGGAGGTCCCTTTTATACTCATTCATGAGTTTGTAGCCGTTATTAGCCGTTGAAGACTTTATTTCCCTTCATTAATGTTGTTCTGCAGCTTTCCGTCTCGATACGCTTGGACCCGTATCGGTACAACCTTCATCAGAAACTAGCCGTTGGGCTCTTGCCAGCCTAGGCGTATCGATACGCTTGAGGGCGTATCGGTACGGTATGACGTTTAATAGACCATTGGAAAATATGACCGTTAGAGTTGTTAAATGGGGATCGGTACGCTTAGTAGGCGTATCGAAACGACCCCTCACCGTATCGAAACGGCCAAGCATGTTTCGATACGGGTTTTAGCAGTGACCAAACTGGGCAAAAAATATATCGATACGGGTTGGACTGTATCGGTACGGGCACTTTGAAAACACAAGTTTGGTTGTTTTAAAGCATGAAAAATCTTTCCAAAAACCTCTTAAAATACCTCAAACATAATTCAAGTTGTTTGGACTTAAAACCAAGTTTTAAATTCTTTTCAAATTAGTCCAAAACATTTTTCAATTATTATATCAAAACACTAGTTCTACAATCTATTCTCTAATTAATTCTAGAGGTTGTTTATCTCTTTCTATGAGGCATGCTCAGATAATCAACAATAACATTATCAGTGCCTTTGATATATAAAACTTTAAAAATTAAAGGTACATAATTTATTATACCATGTAATTCTTCGAGGTATTATTTCTAATTTTTTATTAGTGTGAAATTGTTTAACCGCTTGATTATTGATCTTTATTATAATTTTTTTAGTGCTAAATATATAAAAAAATTGTATACCATTTTTTATGGCTAATAATTTTTTTTAAAAATTACATAATTAATTTCATTTGATTAAAATTTTTCTAAACTATATTCACATCTCATTTCTTGATTGTTCTAGCTTTTAATTTACAACCCCAATATTTTTCTGAGGCATCTGTTTTTAATATTAATTTACCTCCTTGTTTAGGAAGGTAAACTTTTGAGATATATGGGATTTTAGATTTTATTTTTCTAATTATTTTTGAATCTTGTTTATACCATGTAAAGTGTTATCAAATTTTAATTTATCATATAACATGTCTTGAAAATTAATTTCTACCATAATTAACTATTCTTAGAAATTGTCGAAGTTGTTTTTTGTCTTCAATATTTTTTAAAAATTCTTTTATTTTAACTCTGATGTGATCTTGAAGTTCAAGACCATCTGAAAATAATTTTAATCCTAAAAATTTTGTTTCTGTTTTTTCTAGCTTTATTTTCTTAGGGTTGAATATAATTTCACGAATTCTTGAGAGATAATGTTTAAACGTTTTCTATGTAAATCCAACGTTTCTGAAAATAGTAATATAACATCTATATAAACTACCCAAAATTCTTTATACTTATTAGAAATTGTCCATTCATCTTTGGAAGACTTGTGGTGTATTACATAATTCAAAAAGTATTTATTTCTATTGATAATGACCACTAGGTGTACTAAAAGCTCTTAACGATTTTAATTTATCAATTAGCACGATTTTACAAAATCTTGATTTACAATCAAACTTACTAAAATATTTAGCTTGATTAGCCCGATTAATTAATAACTACTCTAACCTTTTCTCTTTTTATTTCTGCATGGTTTTTTACTATAAATGTCGAACTAGATTGTGAATTATTAATGTGTTCTATTAATCATTTATCTAATAACACTTTAATCTGAATGCTGAATTCATCTATATCTTGTTTTGTATAGATCATGAATTTCACTCTTATAATTTTATTAAGATTTTCTAACTTTATTCTACAATATCTTGGACTATTTTCAATAGTTCTTCATTAAAATTATTTTCTAATATTTTAAATACCCAATGATTAATATCTACTTGTTTAATTTGTTCTATTTGGAGGTTTAAATTTTTTATAACATATGAATTTATGGTTTTTTATCAGAGAAATTTTTACCGGTGTTTTTTTACATGTAAAGTTATTCTATCATTATCTATAAAAGAAAAAGGGTAAATGACTAGATAAAATTGTTTTCTAATAGTATGTATCCATGCATGTCAGGAAAGCATAAATTCATATGTTATTAAAATTTTAAACCTCCAGAAAGAGCAAATTAAACAAGTATGGATTTATGATTTTTTATGGTGTTTTTACTATGGATAAAGTTATTCTATCATTATCTATAGAAAAGGGTAAATGACTATAAATAAAATTGTTTACTTATAGTATATCTCCATGCATGTCAAGAAAGCATATTAGCTTTGAAATTATAAATTTAACATCATTTATGTAATTAGGAACTTTTTTGGTTTTATATTCAATTATTGTCTCGTCTCACAAAAAAGAATTATTGTCTCGTTTTCATCAAAGCTTTTATTGGATTTCTCATTGATTGCCATTTTTGTCTTGGTATAATATTTTTCTACCGCTGCTTGTTGTAGCTCAAGTATCCAACAAAGCATTGAAAGAATACTTTTTATATTCTTTGAATTGAAATGTAATTTATATATATGTATAATATTTTATTTGTTGAGAATTAGTTCATGTTTAAGAATTAGTGAATAATTGATAGTGGATATCGGATTACATTAGCTGATAGTTGATAATTAATAGCTGATTTGCTTAACGGATTGCATCAACTAATTGTATGAAAGTATTTGGTAAAATTAAATGATAGATTAGATGATAGTTGTTTGATTATTTGAACAAACAAAATAACATAAAAGGACATGGTTTTATTCACTACTTGTTTGAATAATTAATTAGTTATTAATATTTTGTATCTATTAATATTAATCAGATTATGAAAAATATTTTTTAATATCATTACTAAGCATATATGAAGGATGTATGTATTATTTTCTTATTTGTGAAATTATCTTTTAATATAATTTTAATAATAATTAAATTTAGATGTATATATTATTTTATTATTTATGAAATTATATTTTGACTATACTTTTATTAATTATTAAATTTAGATGTATATATTGATTTATATATTAAATTTTTTGTTTATAAAATTATTTTTTTAATTTTATTAGTTATTCAAAATTTTTTTATATATAATTTTTTTGTAAATATCAAAAAGAATAAAGAGTCTTCACATTTTTTATGCAAACCTTTAACTCAAAATAATCTTAAAAGACCATTCAAAAAATCTTAAAAAGAATTTTTTTAAATTGAAAAGTTCATCCAAATTTACTATTACAATTATCTATTTACCAAACATCTAAATTAACGAATTTAACTGATCAAACCTCTAAATATAATTTAAACTTTTAATTTTAGCTCAAAAAATTGTTTATAAATAAGAACATAAATAAACTATAGCATTTGGACTTCAATGCTAAGTTACAAAAGCTAGGCTAACGATGGGCCCAACATGTTACCATGGGCTTATTGTTGTTTCTGTGATATTAGAAAGTTGGACATATTAAGTATGTTGCAGCAGATCGATCATAATCAACATTTGGATTATTATTAAACAATGTGTTATTTTTTTGATTTATCAAGTATTTATTAGAGTGAGTCTAAGGACCAATCTTTCACGTTTTGTTATTTATGTAGAGATAGACATTGCCAACACATATTAAAATTGCTCTATGCCCATAACGAGAATTAAACCATCGGTCACTCGTTAAGGTAGGAGAAATCATCACCATCTCACGTAAGCCCACAAATAACAATATTATATTTTGATACACAATATGCATAATTTTTTACATAATTTTTCCTATTTAAATTATACAATCTAAAATTTATATCTTAAAATCGCCAACTTTAAAACTCTAAATTCTAAACTCTAAATCCTTACTAAAAATCTTAATTATAAACATCCTACATCACTAAAATCTATAAACAATAAATTAAACAAATTTATATAAACATTAATTTATACAACTTGTATATTAAAAAATTTCATAAAATATTGTTTGAATATAAATATGAGGATTATTATTAACCAAATTGGCATGACTAAAAGAAATATTATTTTCACTAAATGTAGATTGAACCTTCTTTAAAAGGGGTGGTTTTGCATAATAGCTGATGGTTGGTAGCTGATTGTAGTGGCTAGTTTAACCAACTGATTTTATTAGTGATTTAAGAAATTGATTTGATTAACTATTTATATAAAAGTATTTGGTAAAACTTGACTGATAGTTGATATGGGCAAAATGACAAATAAGGGTATGATATATTTATTTGTTAAGTACATAAATGTTTTATAATACTTTAGTCTTTAATAGGGTAAAATTATTCAGATAAATGTTTTTGACAAGAAATTAAAAAATTCTTTAAGAAAATTAGTGAATATTTCTAAAAAAATTGATTTTCTTTAAATTTAATATTTATAAATATTACCCTTGTGGAGATTGATACATACTATCAATCTTGTATAAAATATCAACACTACATTTTTTTCTTCACTTTAATATTTTGCTATATTATCTTAACTAAAATATACTTGAGAATCTATAACTAAAAATAAAATAATAAAAATAATTTTTCACTAATTCATCATTAGACGTAATTGTGGCAGGGACGTAAAATAAAATTTCACTAATTCAAGTAGATTAGAATGGAGGCTATTTCATTAGATTAGGTTTTAAGGCAATGATATAATTATAAAAATAACAGAGTCAAGTACGTCATTTAACATCTTATTTTTACAAATAAGCTCTTTCAATTTATTGGATTTTCTAGCGTCTTCTCTTTTAGTTTATTTTCCACAATCAACTCTTTTAAAAATGTATTTACTAAACACTAGAAATAAAGAGTTTAACTGCCAAATAGTTATTTGTGCCCAAATAAACTAAAAGCCTTTCAAAAAGTTGTTTACCAAACACCTAATTTTTTTTTATCAAATTCTTTAAAAGAAAGTAGATTGTACCTTGAACACTTTAATTTCATCTTATTTCTTAAAGTCTGAAATTAATTTAAATGTATTTATTTTTTATATAATTATCAATATTTGATTTATTGATCGAATACTTCAGATTTTGTATTGTAAAAATTTATTATTTAGACGTTATTTCATACTTAATTTGTTTCGTTATAATATTAGAATTCGAACTTTTAACCATAACTAAAAGACCTAATATCTCATATCATCAGACCAATCTAGTGAATAAAACTTAATTTCGGTTAATATCTTAATATTTTATATAAGTAATATTCATAATTCATTGACAAATAGAAGAAGAGTTGTAATCAATTAATTAAACTCAATTCTCAATGGGACAAATAGAAAAAAAAAATTGCAGTGCAAACAATATTACAATGAAATTAACAACGCAAACAAAGAAAAAAAAAACACATCAAAATCAATTTCATAATGATAGTAATTGGAAAACAAAGAAATGAAGAACACTCAGCAGCTTGATCACCACCGTCGAACATGAATCCAACCCATCAAAATCACCGTCTTCAATTCTCCACTTTCACGGTCACAAATAAAGCGCGGCAACTACAGCAGCAACACCAAATAAGGCCACATTTTGCACGGTGGCCGCTTTGGAGTTATCAGCAGGGGTTTCATCAGGGCTATCTGCAACAACGGCAGCTTTCTTCTTCTTCGACTTCGCCGGCGCTGGCGCCGGAGCTGGAGGCCTGGGAGCAAATATTTGCATAGGTTGAAGCACCTGGTCGATTTGATAAACAGCAAGCTGCCCATCAGTGTAAATAGTGCCCGAAACACTGGTATTTGTCAACCCGCTTGTCATATTCACCGAGTTTCCCGATGTGGTAATATTGAGAGGGAACTTCCCGTCGCCACTGTCGCCGGCTTGGGTTCTCAAAGGGTTGCTAATGGTTTGGAACTGAGTCGACGAAAGGTACGTCGGGACGATGTGGAATTGCACCAGCTCGACTTTTTGTTCGTCGGTGAGCGAATTCAGTGTGCCGGATTTAAGGCTGGCGAAAGCATTGTCCGTCGGTGCAAAAATGGTCATCCCGTTGTTGGAGTTGTTTAGCTGACCCAGCAGCTGGTTGGCCACTTGTGTAGATTTTAGAAGACGAATGAAGAGGGTGAATTGGCCGGCTTTTTCGAGGATTTTGGTGACGTTCGTTGGACCGGAAGGTGCCGGTGCTGCTGCCACCGGAGTTGTCGGAGCTGCCGGTGCTGCTGCCGGGCCTTGGGCTAGTGTTGTTGAACAATGGAGGACGAAAAGTATGAGAAATGAGAGTGTGGTGAAGACATATTGTTGCTTCATTGGGGACTCTTTTGGGATGTATTGGAAGGTGTTGTTTTGGCAAATAAAACAATGTAAAATGGGAAGAAGTGGTCCTTGAAGAAAATGTTTTGGATGATTCAATTGGAAGGGAAATGGGGGGGTTTTATTAAGGATTTGAGAAAATCAAAGTTAGGTAAAATTTGCTTAGTTTAGTTACTAAAAACATAGTTATTAACTTTAGAAATGGGTGTTGATGTCACCTTCACACATAAATTTATTTAGTGTGTTATTTGCACTAAACATATTTAAGTTACGACTTAAATTTAAATCAATCTTTAAAAATAAAAAACATTTTAATTGAATTTCTCAAAGCATCAACATTTTGTCAATCATGTCCTTTTGTCAATCAATTTAGGTGGGAAATATCAAGTCAATCTGGCGTGAAATATATTTAAAACAATAAGATCAAATTGTAAATATGTGTGTACCTAACGCATGATAAATTTAGTTATAACGTGTTAAAATCACTAGTATCATTAAAATTTAAGAGGATTATTATTTCGAACTTTTATATTTAAATTGTCCATGTAATAGGTACACATCAGATTTGAGCGGGCATTTATCGTCTAAACTAATGACTAGCATGATGGAAGAACTTGCATAATACAATACTAATACCAACACACCAAGGAGCTTAATTAAAACATCTTGAAATTTAGTGATCAAATAACGGTTGGTGTAATTAAGGGTAGAAAGAAATTGGTGAGAGTTGGAGCAAGTATATTGCTTGGAAAAGCAGGAAAAACAGAGGAGATATTGGAGTGGATGTGTGGCCAAATAAACATATGAATCATTGCCATCGCCTAACTTAGGAAATAAGTTTCCCGTCGGGTAAGTTGGGAGATTGGGCCCTTTCTTTTCTAGCTAATGGCTTGTTGTGGGGGCAGGTCGATTCAAGCCGATCATCCCTCTTGCATATTTCGCTGCCCTTTCCTTTTCTTAGCCCTCTTTTGCTGTATTCATTCATTTTTTCAAGACAAAAACACAATACTTTTCGTATGTTAATAACGGCAAGTTAAGGTTTTGATTTAGAAACTTTCTTTGGTTATAATTTTTATTTTTTTTATAATCACCGGTATTCAACCGATTGACTGATTAATTCGAATCGAGTATTGTGTACGCCCATTATGAGGCCGACCCTCCCAACTCAATTGTTCCATTTATAATGTCAAGACTCGAACTTTCGACATTGCTTAGATAATTTAGTACCTCATCCTACTAGACCAACTGGTTGATGGTTAAATATATTTGTTACGATCCAATTCGATCATTGGACCGTGTCGTGATAGCATGATTCAAAATTATCATTTTTGAATATCCACAAGTCTTTCACGGCTGTCACCCTCTAATGTATGATCTTTAGTAGGGCCGACAATTACCCATGGATGGTGGTCCACCTTATTCACCAATTCAACTAAACGTGGATTTGATCCGTTTAAAGTTGGTGGCGGATGGAGAGAGTGATGGATTCGGGTGAAAAGTTTTCAACCTACTACCCGATCCGTCATCCGCCTCATCCATTGATATATTATTAATTTTAAAAATATTTTGAACTTTAGACTTTTTTAAGCTTTTGTTTATTATTAGGAAATGAGAATTTTGTTTATGTAGGTTATGTTGCATGTAAGATTATTTAGAAATTTAAAACATATATAATAGTTGACTTTAATGTATTAAATATTTTTCGTAAAATTTTATATGTATTTTTAACTATAATTTTTTAATAGTAGAACCTATTTATGATTCGATCCACCCGCCTCATCCGCGGTTGATGGGTGGGACGGGTTTGGGTCAATGATCAAGCGAGTGGTGAGTGAGTTAGGCGACGATTAAGGATACGGATGATGGGGGTGGGTGAAGCTCCAACCCACCCAAATCTGACCCGTTGTCTACCCTAATCCGTAGGTATTCAAAGGAAATTGTATTAAATTATGCTATCACGACACAATCCTAAAAATTATGACAATGTTTGCTAGGGGTATTCAAAAATATCAGATCTGACCGATCCAATTCGATTATCCATTGATCCGATCCGAAAATTTGGATATTCGATCTGATTTTTTTCCCCGAATGTGATATCCAATCTGATTTTTTATTTTTCGGATATGATATGGATCGCAATATTTTAAGTTTCGGATTATTCGAATATTCAAAATATCTGAAAATTCACATTTTTATAGATATAAATATTTTTATAATTAGTAATTTAATGTTTGTTATATCCATAAAATTGAAAAATAAAAAAATATGTTAATCTTGTTATATTTGACAATTTGTTAATATTTTATTCAAAAATCTAAAATTTTCATAGAAACATCCGTCAAATTTGAAAAAAATACTTAAATCAAGTTATATATTCGAATAATTAGATATCCGAATATTTAATCCGCGTATCTGATATCCGGATATCCAATTCTTTTCGGATTAAATACAAATTATTATTTTACCGATCCGAAATTTCAGATATTCGAAATTTCAGATCGAATCTAATATCCGAAAATGAAGACCCCTAATATTTGCCATATATTAGAGGTGTAACTGGTAAGGCTCAATCTGAAGTTGCTTCTTTCTCAATTCAAGCCCATGCGAGTTGCAGTGTTGCTTCGACAGTTAGGATAGTAGACCATTGATGCTGGCTGCCACTTGTTTGGGGAAAGAAAAAGACACATGCAATATTTTTTTAGTTGCCCTCCCAATTTTTCAAGACTTTACCTTGACTAATCCAAACCGACTTGTATCACACATCTGATTTTGGTGGGTTAGTCTCCCAGCAAAAATTTTCAACATAATCAAAGCCTCGAACTCGAAACATGTTTAAGCGATACCAAACTACTAATCACGTATACCAATTCTATTGGTATGACACATACAATATTAAAAATAATGTTGTTGGTGTTGGTTATTGGTTGAGTTCAATATACGCAAAATGCAAGTTTGTATGTATGCATCTATTTTGTTGCCAGAATCGACAAGTTTTAAGCTTACTTTCAGATGGTCTATCTTTTCACAGCATTTACAATCTAATTAGAAAGATAATCGAAGTTCAGAGTAACATTCTTCTAGTTTTCGCTTGAATTTTTTTGGATGGAAGTATTTGTCAAGTCCATCTACTATTAAACGAATCATTTTAAGCAGTATCCGAGTACAAATCATTATGATTTTATACAAGATGATTGGGTACATGCTTCATAAATTATTATATCCTCTGTGAGCGCATACATGTATACGCTTTTGACCAAGAACGAATTTTAAAGTGTTGGAGTGTGGCTCTATTTCTAAAATTTTAATAAATTTGAGAGATTTAACAAGAACTTTCAAAAATTATAAGCTTGAAATGAATGTTTAAAAATCTTAAAGGACCAAATAAAAAAATTAAAAACTTAAGAACCTTATGACAATTTTGAAAATTTAGGGGGGGCGTGGCCCCCACTAATCATGCTTATGTTCCGTCACTGTATACTATTTTGACTAAGATTAAATCAATAGTGTTAGAGTGCAGTTGTATCTATAAAACTTTTAAATTCTTGTATATTTTTTTAACCTTTAATAATTCCATACCCTCACATTTATAATATAACTTTTTAAAAATTTGCTTTCCTAAATCCCTACTTTTGACGGTCTTGCTGGCCTCAACCCCTCCTCTTCTTCACCCGCCCATCTATTACCACCCCGCCCAACCCAAGATACTCCAATCCCCATCCCCATAATCGACAAAGATGAAACCTTATGAGAGCCGAATATATATAACACTAAGATGGAGTGTCAGTCTAATTAATAAACTATCAATTAAAATTTAAAAGTTAGAGATTTGGGCTTAATTCGTCCAATTTTAAAATTCACGAGGGTATAAGAATTATTTTAAAAAATAAATTTTAATTAGTTTAATTTTAAAATTTCTAAAGTGATAATAAGTATTCAAACTAAAAAATGTAGTCAAATCTTTATTTGTCTAGAAACCTAAAGTAATTAAAGTAAAAAAAATTGAGAAACAAAACTTAATTTATTTAATTTCAAAACTATCGAAAGAAAATTAAAAACAATTAAACCTCAACAACATCAGGCTCACTTCCTCTCGTCCTTCCCCTTATGGAACGTGTACTTCATATAATGTAAGGTTACCTTTGGTAATAAAACTGCTAGAATGTAACGATACTTGACATATTACTGGTAATGTCATAATACGTTGTTCGGTTTATTTAGTAAGAATATAAGATTGTAGTGTTTGATTGAGAGAATATAATATTAATTGGAAGTAAAATTTACCAACTTGTCCTTATGCAATATTTCCTTTTTTAACAAGTGAAATTTTCAATTATTAAATTAAAAATATTTGCATAAAATTTAATAGAATTATTTTCGTTACACTGTCTAAAATTTATAAAAAATATATTTATAATATAATAAAAATATATTAAATCATTTTTAAAAATATATTTTATATTTATATATCTTATTCGTTTTAATTTTTTCAACCATAAAATGTTAAACTTTTAATTAAAAATATTTAATAAATTTACATTATAAATAATTATTAATTAGTCACCTGATTAAAAATGTAATAAAGGATCAACATGAACACAATTCATTATCTTAAAAAGCAATATTGTTCAAAGGGGAAAGAATTGTATAATACCTAAGAAAATGAGGGGAATAACATTCCCACCACTTGGGGAGAAAAGTGTCACTATTGGGAAAAATATATTACCTCTTAATGGGAATCATCCTAAACTAAACATGAGAATGTAAGTCTTAGGGATGTCAATAGATCGAACTTGGATCGAACTTTATAAAGTTCAAGTTCAATCCAATTAATAATCGAACCGCTAAAAAAAATTCAAGTCTGATTACATAAATCTGAGCCCGATCTAATAAAATATTTAAAAATTCAAATTCAAATCTGAAAGTCTGAATTCAATTAATTTTTTCTTTTTTAAATTAACAACTCAAACAAATATCTTTAAATAAAAATAACAAATAATTTTCGTCAAACATATTGGGGTGATTAAGGGTGAAGAATTACCCGATTAAAATCTGGAATTCTGAATTTGGAGAAGATAGATATCCAATCACGATTCCACAATGTCGATTCATAAGCTGCAACGATAACGCTCCAACCTCTACATAGTTCACCCAGTTGAAACGAGCATATAAAACTCTCTAAACTATTTAGATGATTTTTTCCAAAAAAACACTAATGACGGCTAGATCTCTCATACCTTTATAGCCCTTTTGTAATCCTAATTCAACTTATATTAGGATTTCAATATATATTAATATATATAATTCTAATTCAACTTTAAGATTTCAATATATATATATATATTAAATATATATAATCTCAGTTCAACTTAATGGAGATTTCAATAAATATCTATATTAATATACATAATCTCAATTCAACTTAATTAAGATTTCGATATATATATCTATATTTTTTACATCTAAGAGTTTTAAATGTTTTTATTCGGATTCATATATGGATCAGACTCATATCGAATATGGATTCAGATCAGATCATGATAATGTCCATATTTGATCCACCTCATATTAGGACTCGGACCTTTTTCGGATTGGGATTCAAACTTTTTTCAATCGGATTTGGATCGATTTTTTCTTCGGATCAAATCGTATTCAGATTATATTGTCATCCCTAGTAAGTCTGGAAAAGATTATTACGCCTGATAATCATATTTTTCGCAAACCGAACATACCCTAAGGGTGTTCATTCTTCGATTAAAATCAAATTAATTGATCGAACTGAAATTTAATTCAGTTAATCGGATGGTTAATTAACTGTTTGGTCGGTTAACAATTAAATATTTTTAAAGTTCAATTATCGGTTAATTCGGCTCGAAACTGATTCATTGACCGAATTAACTAAAATGTAAATATATAATTAATATATTTTTAATTTTAAGTTCAGATCTCATCAATAACATATAATATTTAAAATCTAATGTTTATATCTTAACCCTAAATTTAAACTCAATCGAAGAGGGAGAAAAATAAAATCTAAACATAAAAATATCTAACAAAAAATCATTTCCAATTTATTTCTACTTAAATTTTTATTTTGAATCAAAACTAAAAAAATTGTTAAAATATTTCGATTAATTTAAAAATCGACCGAATTAACCGAACTTAGTTCAGTTTAGATAATATTTTTTTTAAAAAAATTGATTAACGATTAAAAATTTCAAGAGTTCGATTAATTCAATTTTAAATAGTCCGTTTCGATGATTAACCGAACCGACCATATAAACACTTATAATTCCATATAGTTACACCCTTTTGTCGGCGCCTCTCCATCAATGTTGGTTTCCCCATTGTTTCCTGCATAAAGAGCCTTTCCTTATTATCACACCAAAAATCTTGTACAAAAATTCATTCAATAAACATAGGTAGAGAGTAAAAAATTTGTGTATAAATTTTTGAACTAATTTTTTTGATATATATAGTATAAAAATATACAAGTATGCATATTTAGTCTTTAAAAAATATAATCTAAATTTTTTAATCTTAAAACTTTAAATTATAACTATAAACTATAAATTTTAAACTCTACGAACTAAACATTAAACTTCAATTCTAAACTAAACCACTAATCAATAACCCATAAAACATAAAAGATTGTATACTACACAACAAGTATATAGAATAAATTTCAAAATTTATCCATTTTAAGTTTGACTATTTTTTATAAAAAAGGGGTTATTATCACATGTCTCATTAAAAACACCTAAATCTAACTGAGGGAGAGAGTACACAAGGTAATAAAATACAAAATCAAAAAACTAGTTCAAATAAGAAATAAATGACAAAACCTCATGCAAGAGGGGAACTGTAGAACTCGGCGGAACTTCAAAAATAACCAGATCCAATTTCAACGTATCTTCCAGCTTTGCCATGCAATCGGCGACTTTATTCCCATCCCTGTACGTGTAATGAAAATATATCTTCCAATCCTTCCCTCCCAAAGCTTTTATATGACGTAACAAAGACGGGATAACACCTGTATCAAACTCCTACTTGATCAATTATAACGACCTCTAAACAATAGGTCTCATTCATAACTGGTCTAAATCCTTTCTCTTAAGCAAGATCCATGCCGGAAAGGATCCCTCATAATTCTTCTTCAATCGCAGAACAACATCCAATAAACATCG
Source organism: Hibiscus tridactylites (assembly GCA_958450335.1). Lineage (NCBI taxonomy): Eukaryota > Viridiplantae > Streptophyta > Magnoliopsida > Malvales > Malvaceae > Hibiscus > Hibiscus tridactylites. The sequence goes on along the minus strand of OY288289.1, from coordinate 17,406,827 downwards.
CATACCCGATCACAAGTGCCGCCATGGTCACGAATTGTAGAACTAATGTTTTGATATAATAATTGAAAAATGTTTTGGACTAATTTGAAAAGAATTTAAAACTTGGTTTTAAGTCCAAACAACTTGAATTTATGTTTGATGTATTTTAAGAGGTTTTTGGCAAAGATTTTTCATGTTTTTAGTAGCCAAACTTGTATTTTCAACGTACCCGTATCGATACGGTTGTACCCGTACCGATACCTTTTTCCCCAAGTTTGGTCACTGCCAAAACCCGTATCGAAACAGGCTTGGCCATTTCGATACGGATCGGGATCGTTTCGATAGGCCTGGTAAGCGTACCGATCCCCTTTCAACCAACCCCAACGGCTATTTCCTAACGGTCATTTAAAAATGAACCCGTACCGATACGCCCAGACTAGCAAGACCTCAACGGCTAGTTTCTGATGAAGGCCGTACCGATACGGTTCCACGCATATCGATACGGATGGCTGCAGAACAGCATTTATGAGGGGAAATAAAGTCCTCAACGGCTCCAAATCATCCCCAACGGCTAGTAACGACTACAAACTCAATTGGGAGTATAAAAGGGACCTCCAAGCATCTTGTAATGGTTAATGCTTCAATTGTTACAACATTATGATGTCAAAATTTGTCTAGAGCTTTAATTGTTCATTTCTTGCTTAGACAACACTTGTGAGCTTACATTGTTAAATTTGCTCAAGTGTTTAGGTTTTGGGTGAGAGCTTAGAATTGCAAACAAACACCTTTTAGAGGGATTTCATGTTTGCTAAGTCTTTCTTTGTAAAGAGAGTGTTCCTTCAAGCTTTGGGTAGAAAGCATTGAGGGTTGTAATGGTTTCCTCCTAATCCGAAAAAAGGGGACGAAATTCTTAGTGAATTTGTTGGAAATCCTTAGTGGGGAGCTAAGGTAATGGATGTAGACCTTGGTTAGAAGGTTGAACCACTATAAATCCTTGTGTCAAATTGCCAAATTTTCACCTCCCACTAAAACACCCAATTATCCAACTTATCCACACTTGGCGAGCAAGAACGGTTGATCGAATCGAGCCCCTCACATCTCAACAATTGGTATCAGAGCTTGGCTCAATCGAAGGGGATTCACATCCTAATGAAAAGATCCAGCAAGCTCGATCAACATTTCACCAACCGGCTCTATGGCACAATCAATCGACAAACCGCCTTTCTTCGACGGAAATCACTATGCCCATTGGAAGACAAAGATGAAATTCTTCTTGAAGTCAAGTGATTACAAGCTATGAGACATAGTTGAAGATGGTCCATTCGCGCGTCAAGGAAGCAAAGCGGAATGGAGTGCCAACGATCGCAAGAAGATGGAGCTAAATTGCAAAGCCTTGCACATGCTCTTTTGTGCTTTTGGCCCAACCATCTATGAGAAGATGTCTTCTTGTGAGAGTGTCAAGGAGGTATGGGACAAGCTTGAAGTCACATATGAGGGAACCAATGAAGTCAAGGAGACCAAGATTGGGCTCCTAACCTTAGAGTATGAGAACTTCAAGATGGATCCGGAAGAGAACATCGAGAAGATGTTTGATAGGTTCTCCACTATCACCAATGGTCTTAAAGGTTATGGAGAAGCCATCCCAGAAGAGAAGCTTGTCCGAAAGCTCATCTACTCCCTTCCCGAGTCATGGGACTCAAAGAGGACCGCCATCATCGAAGCCAAGAATCTCAAAACCTTAAAGCTTGATGAACTCATGGGGTCTCTTCTCACTCACCAAATAATGAAGAAAAACAAAGAAGATCATGGAGCTAGGCATCAATGCTAGTGCCATAGCTCTCAAATCCTCCACATGTCATCATGAAGATTCAAGTGAGGAGGAAAGTGAAGATGAAGAGATGACATATCTCTTCAACAAATTTGCCCGGTTCATGAAGAGCAAAATGGAAAAATCCAAGCATGAATCGATGAAGAAGATGAAGGACTCCCACAAATCCAAAAAAGAAGGGATCGTCTTCAAAACAAGCATATGTGGCCACATGGAGTGATGAAGACTCCACCGATGATGAAGTAGCCCACCTATGCTTGATGGCCCTCAATGAGGGGGAGGTAACTTCTAACTCATCTATTTCAAATTCTTATACATTTGATGAGTTACAAGATGCCTATGATGATTTGCTTTTGGAATTCAAGGCATCATTTTCCAAGAACAAAAAGTTGATTTCAAAAATAAAAATTGAAAATGATTTGCTTTCCAAAACAAATCTTGAACTTGAAGCAAAATTGAAAGATTTTGAACAAAAATGTCTTGATTTACAAAATTTGCTTCTTAAAGTTCAAAAACAAAAAGATTTGATTTCCAATGAACTTGAAAAGAAAAATAATTTTGGAAAATCAAATTTTTATGTAAGACAATCTAGTGCCCCTAGATTTGTGAATGGAAAATGTTTTAGAAGTGTTTGGGTCCCAAAAGGACTAACCACTTCAACTAAAAAGGATGAAATTGAAAAATGGATTCCTAAGGGGACTAAATTTTGTGCTACTAATGTCTATGGATCCAAAGCAATTTGGATACCAAAAATTACTTGATTGTCTTTTGCTAGGTGTGATGGAGAGTGATCAACAAGTCAAACTTTGAGGGGGAGCTCCATGTACACATAGGAAGAACACTTGAAGAAGGAAGGCTTCACATCCTCCCTTGAGTTCAAGTGTGGTAAAATCTAGTTACTTTTGCTTTTATTTGATTAATTTTCATTTAAGTCAACTAGATAATCATATATGTTGAACTAACTTTTTATGATGCTTTGAATAAGGGGGAGCCAATTTTAAACCAAAATTTTAAGTGTGTCAATTTTCTTTACCTCTATTGCTATTTTGAAACTTAATGTTTTAAATTCTTTTTGATATAACAAAAAGGGGGAGAAATGGTTTGAAAAATGGTTTGAAAAATTGAATTTTCAAATGAATAATGGGGAGCTTCATTTGATTCCATATCTTTAATCTCTTATTCACATTTTTAAAATAAAGGGGGAGAATCCCAAACAATTTTTCAAGTTAGTTTTATTATATCAAAAAGGGGAGATTGTAGAACTAATGTTTTGATATAATAATTGAAAAATGTTTTGGACTAATTTGAAAAGAATTTAAAACTTGGTTTTAAGTCCAAACAACTTGAATTTATGTTTGAGGTATTTTAAGAGGTTTTTGGCAAAGATTTTTCATGTTTTTAATAGCCAAACTTGTATTTTCAACGTACCCGTATCGATACGGTTGTACCCGTACCGATACCTTTTTGCCCAAGTTTGGTCACTGCCAAAACCCGTATCGAAACAGACTTGGCCGTTTCGATACGGATCGGGATCGTTTCGATACGCCTGGTAAGCGTACCGATGCCCTTTCAACCAACCCCAACGGCTATTTCCCAACAGTCATTTAAAAATGAACCCGTACCGATACGCCCTCAAGCGTATCGATACGCCCAGGCTATTAAGAGCCTAACGACTAGTTTCTGATGAAGGTCGTACCGATACGGTTCCACGCGTATCGATACGGATGGCTGCAGAACAACATTTATGAAGGGAAATAAAGTCCTCAACGGCTCCAAATCACCCCAACGGCTAGTAACGGCTACAAACTCAATTGGGAGTATAAAAGGGACCTCCAAGCATCTTGTAATGGTTAATGCTTCAATTGTTACAACATTATGATGTCAAAATTTGTCTAGAGCTTTAATTGTTCATTTCTTGCTTAGACAACACTTGTGAGCTTACATTGTTAAATTTGCTCAAGTGTTTAGGTTTTGGGTGAGAGCTTAGAATTGCAAACAAACACCTTTTAGAGGGATTTCAAGTTTGCTAAGTCTTTCTTTGTAAAGAGAGTGTTCCTTCAAGCTTTGGGTAGAAAGCTTTGAGGGTTGTAACGGTTTCCTCCTAATCCGAGAAAAGGGGACGAAATTCTTAGTGAATTTGTTGGAAATCCTTAGTGGGGAGCTAAGGTAGTGGATGTAGACCTTGGTTAGAAGGTTGAACCACTATAAATCCTTGTGTCAAATTGCCAAATTTTCACCTCCCACTAAAACACCCAATTATCCAACTTCTCCACACTTGGCGAGCAAGAACGGTTGATCGAATCGAGCCCCTCACATCTCAACACGAATCACCCCCACAACACGAGAACCCATATGCATGCCTACGAGTAATGTCGGAAACTTTGATCCACCCAATCGATGGAGGTGACCAATGTAATAGTTTGACTTGTTGAGATGGACCACGCATCGGACCCTGCCGTTTAGTCATCATCGCATCACAAGATTTGTCTGCAAGCCATCTGCTCCTTGTAATAATCAATCCTCATTCCTCAACTGGTGTACCAAAAACGATAGCATTCCGTTAGCACCGAAGATTCCAACGACTGCCCCAAACAATAAATCCCAACTCAAGGGGTCTCTTCCAAAACAAGAAGAACCGACAAGATTGAGTCTAAGCCACTTGCGAAATGAGAGATTTAAAAACTCTTGCAAACGATCACGACGAACCAACAACGCCCAAACAGTTTTGGCTGCAGCACGCTGTCGAAAGAGATAATCCACATCCTCATCGGCAATATGGCATACAATGCATCACGCATCCGTTGTAAAGTGGCGGCGAGCATGTTCCATATTTGTCATTAGTTTACCACAACATGCGAGCCGCATAAACACCTTAATTCATTGCAGCCCCCAAAACCTATGATTGGTCTTACATATAGGGTCAATCGCCCCTATATAAGGACCCGCGCACACCGCATAAGAAGATGTAACCGAGAAACGATGAGCGATACTTAGCTCCCATCCAATTGCATCATCCAAGAAAGAACCAAATGGCGCATTCATGGCCACTATTCGTAGTAAAATATGAACTGGTAGAAGATGTTGGAACGAAGTCCAATCCCAATCCCCATGGACATCGAGCATTGTAACGATGGGGAGCCTTGACATACTAAAACGAGTGGGAGTCACCGTATAATCAATTAAAGGAAAGACATCATGAATCCACATATCTCTTAAAAAATCAACAGAACGATCATTTTCAATAGTCCATGCAATATTCTCACGCACGTCATTTCAAACCAACCCAATTCTTTCTAAAGATGAGAACCATATCGAGTTTGGGTAACTTTCGAAAAACTAGAAGGGCACTTGCACTTAGTGTAACACCCCTCACCCGGTTTAGTTGTAAACTGGCTAAGGAATGTTACTTAAGCATAGAAAAACACGAACCAACAAAAACTTTTGTCTAACTTACCTCTAATAGGTAAGTTAGACTTTTAAACAAATAATTACAAGCAACATGATTCATTAACAAGGATCATACTTCAATCAAGCTAAAACATGTGATCAATAGGCAACCTTAACAACATGAATTAGACATGGGAGCATTCAAGATTAATCACCCTATTTAACATGGTGTTCGAACTCTAATAGCACAACATGATCAATTTTTCATATCACTCAAACTAATACACACCTCCTATTCGAATTATACAACATCTTAATTCATATTCTATACATGAGTACATTAACAAAATCAATTAGAACTACATGACTTAGAAATGGTTCATTCGATTAGGATACTATCACCTATGATCAACCTAACATCCTTTATACATTCGAATGGCAAGTTCATCTACCACAAGAATTTTAAGCACACTATCAAGACCCTAATACATGAGTCAATGACACATTAACTAAACTTAACTCATGGCAGCAACATTTCAATTTAACATGCTTTAAAATCCTTTCATATCAACAACACAAGGAAACATGCCAATCACAAGATTATCAAAGCATTTCAATGTATGATTCTAATACATAATCAACTAATGAATAACCATGGACAACATCCAAGACATGTATCCAACATTCAATACTTTCCAAGCTTTCAAAACATATAAACATCACCATAGCAACCAACCATATTCATCTCATATAGTCACAAGATACCTAGATCAATTAGGCTATCGAACAAGCCACATTAACGAGTTATACAAGCCATATCATATCAAATATATACAAAGCCATTCATAGGCTCAAAATGCATGGACATGTATCTAATTGCAAAGTTAAGGCCACCATCTAGGAGTTTACAAAAGGATGAGTTCATACTTAAAGTTATAGCTTGTCTTGCTTTGCCTCCAACCGGGAAATCATGCAATCTACAAACATGAAGTAGGAAGAATGAAATGAGGGTGATAAGTAAGTTAAGTACTTAGTGAGGTAGCAACCTAAGCTAGGCAAGCTTAATTCATTTAACAAGTGTTTTAATCCAAGTAGGCCTAGCTAGGTTCACATGAATCATGTTTGTTCAAGGCTTGTATTCGAATGATCTTATGTTGAAACACTTTGATATCATTTCATTTAAATTGTTTTATCCTTTAAACATGGCAATACAAGGTTCTAAGAATAATTATAACAATATGTTTTTGCAATCAAACAACTACATGTTATCATCAAGAAGTCGGGTGAATAATAATCAATCAAATTTAATGGAAAAGGATATCATGTAAGCAAGCATAACAAGATTTATTTTATTTCATGTAAACACAATTTCATACCAGCAAGTTTTGTAACCCCCTTAGCTCGGTCTAGACGGTTGACCCGAACCGAGGTGATTACACGGGGAAAACCGAAGCCAACTCGTTAAAGCCGACCCTGATTGATGACCTTTTTTTTCCTTTTTATCTTTTCTAAATGCAACTTGAGTCCTATGTGATCACCCAAGAGCATAGGAAGAAAAGACACAACGATCAAAATTCGATTAGGGGTTTAATTGCACAAACTAGACATTTAGGGACCAAAATACAATTTCTACAAATTACAAAGACTTCTATGATTTTAAGGTTACCTTTATTCAATTAGTCATATTTCATACTTCTCTGTAAATTTCCATCACAATCAGGCCATCCAAACTCATCTAATTACATACATGAAGATTAGGGACTAAAACGCAACGTTTCGATACACTAAAGTTTAACCAACGTAATGACCCACGTATTGATACGCCTAAGGAGGGTATCGATACGCCCTCGATGGTCAAACTTCCCAGGCTTGCGTCACCAGACCGTATCGATACACTAAAGTACCGTATCGATATGCCTTTGCCTAGTGACCAAAGAGGGAATCAATACGACCCTGTGTACCGGTACGCCCCTTACAAATCAAGCAGGCCGTATCGATACGCTCTGAGGTGTACTGATACGCTGTAGTCTGCAAATGCCCAAAATGCAGATTTTGAACCCCAACGACCCATCCAAACCATTCCAACATATAGCTAAACATGCTTGCACACAAATATGCATCAACACTCAAAGATACGAGCTAAGGTAAACGTCTAACATCATCATCATCAAAATTGACTTCTAAAGCATGCTCCCTAAGAGTCAAAAACACCAACAGACCATAAGCATCCCAAAAGGCAAGGTAAATCCTCAAAACCACTATAATGGCCTTTTACAAACCAAAAAGGAAAACCAACATATCTCAACTAGGCGATTAAAAAACCAAACTCCCAAACCGAGGTTCTTTCCCCATTGCCAAAATCTACTTATTTAAATTCATTAAAGTTCATACTTGAATTTGAGTGACGACTTAGGTGCTCCCACTTGCTACTTCTCAGCCCTCAAGCTTAGTTATCTGCCTTGTTGGGAAAAAGGAGCGTAAGCACTCTTGCTTAGTAAGGGAAAGCTCAAAACACAACAACAATGTAGTTTTTAAAACATCAATTGAAACCATATCATGCTCAATCTTAAACATGCTTCTAAACCAAAGCAAAAAAATGTTTAACCATGCCTCACATGTATCATTAGCCTCATGCATTGTTCACAATGCAAAACTCCATTAAGCCTCACTTACTTAATTCACATGCATATATATACCCTTTGTAACATCTCATCACCACATCACATGCATAATAATCCATTATGGAACCACCAATAATCATGATACATGGGCAACAACAACAAACACATATATTGTCATATAACATTCCAGCATAGGCTCACCCCTATCTGTTATGATAGACTCACCTCTATCACTTTCACACACAATATCAGATACACGGACTTGTATAGGCTCACCCCTATACTCAATGATGACTCACCCCATCTTAATAGCTACGAATGGAATTAGGCTCACCCCTAACCCATAGTGATAGACTCGACTCTACCACTTGCAATAGGCTTACCCCTATTACGTCACGTAGCTAGACACACGTACGATTTATAGATTATAGTGCACTCACATCCTATTGGTCGACCAACGTATCCGAATATTAAAATAGATCAAACACTTACCAATATACTCATAAAGCCATGTTAACTCACTCCTTTCAATGCATCACTGAAAATCTTCATATATCCCAAATTAAACATGCTTTTTAAATAGCAAAACCATTTCATACAAGAGCAACCCATATTGTATTCAAATCAAATCATTCCATGGGATAAACACAAGAAAAAACATGCTTAAATCCCTGCATAACAGTGAGTAACAACCATTATCAAAACATGATCATGATAAACCATGAAGTCCATTTCAAACCAAACTCCGAGAATACAAGTATCCATACTTACTTCTGAGATTATGTAAAACCTATGTTTGATTTTGATATAATTAGATCTTTAAGGATCAATTTGAAAAACTTAAGATTGTTTTTGTAAGTCCCTTAATAAGTTTTAAATCACCAACTCTTTTAAACTGATTTGAAAAACTCAAACTCAAAATATTTTCTAAGTGTTCCAAGGCCAAACTATTGAAAAACGTTCAGGTGTATCGATACACTCCCAAGCGTATCGATACCTTTTTACCAAAGTTGGCTACTAGAGGAACACATATCGATACGACAAACCCTCATATCGATACGCCCCTATGTTAAAACCTAAAAGGTTTGAATGGCGTACCGATACGGCAAACTCTCGTATCGATACGGGCTTAATAATTTTTAAATATAAGTCGGTTTAAAAAATATGACCGTTGATGTCAGTTGGTTGGTAACCAAACTTTAAAAGGTCGTTGACCCGTATCGATACGCCTAACCCCCGTACCGATACGGATATCGACAGTGAGCTAAGTTGAGAAAAAGGTATCGATACGGCCTTTACCATTTCGATACCCCGTACCGATACGCTTACGCGCGTATCGATACCCCTTATTTATTGCACACAGCGACTCTTTCTTTTCTGAGACAAGTATCGATACACCTCCCCGCGTACCGATACATATAGCTGCAGAAGTGCATTTATAGTGGTAAGAGAGGGTTCCAACGGCTCCATTTATGTTCCCAACCACCCAAACGGCTAGAAATCAATGAGGAGGTATAAAAGAGACATCCAAAAGCTACAACAACAACTATTGATCTTCAAGAAAACATCTATTCATCAAATCCAAGCAATTGTGCAAAAATCCCATATTGTCTAGAAACCCCAATTGTATTTTTCATTCTTATCTTGTTCAATTGGGTTGAGTGCTTGTAATTGGGCTATCATTTGTATTGAGAGATACTCTATTATCCAACAAATTCTTTGTTATCTTGTTGTGAGGATTGGGTTGAATTTTGGGTAGAAAATTCAACCGAAATTGTAAGGGTTGCCTCCTTAGCCTAGAAAAGTGGAAGAGCAATTAGTGGAATTGTTGCAAATCCTTAGTGAAGCTAAGGTAGTGGATGTAGAGTTCATTTGGAACTTGAACCACTCTAAAATCTCTTGTCAATCTTTTAATTTGCAAATTTCCACCACACAAACTTTAAATTTCCAATTCACCCCCTCTTGGTTCATATCGATCTTTCGATCCACTCAACAATTGGTATCAGAGCCTACCTCTTTGAGGATTAACAACCACAAGAGGAGTTCCTTGGAAGAGTGTGATCATCATATATCAAGAGATGGCTTCAACCTCCGGTTCGGGCATGTACGAGTCTCAATTCACTACAAAGCCTCCCTTTTTTAATGGTGATAACTATTCTTTTTGGAAGAATAGAATGCGTCTCTTCATCAAGTCAAATGACTACCTAGTGTGGGATGTCATTGAAGATGGCCCTTATATTCAATTGAAGCAAGATGGTGAAGGCAAGAGGGTCTTAAAGAAAAAGATGGAGATGAGTGAAGAAGAAAGGAAAAAGATTCAAGTCAATGACAAAGCTCTCCACATGCTATTTTGTTCTTTCGATCCGGACATCTATTCTAAGGTTTCATCCATCGAGAGTGCCAAAGAAGTGTGGGACACTCTTGAAACTACTTATGAGGGCACCAACGATGTTAAAGAAACTAAGATTGGAATTCTCAATCTTAGTTATGAAAATTTCAAGATGGAGCCCGATGAGATGGTGTCTAAGATGTTTGATCGTTTCTCCACTATTGTCAATGGGCTAAAAGGTTTTGGAGAAATCATACCGGAAGACAAGCTTGTCCGGAAGCTACTATATTCACTTCCCGAGTCTTGGGATGGGAAGAGAACCGCTATCATTGAAGCTAAGAATTTGAAAACTTTGAAGCTTGATGAGCTTGTGGGTTCTCTCCTTACTCATGAGATCATGAAGCAAGGAAGGGAAGATGAGAAGAAGAAAGAAGAGAAAAGGGTAGAGAAGCTTGAGGTTGAGAAGAAGAAGAAGATGGGAATAGCTCTCAAAGCTAAAGCTTCACAACATGAAGAAAGCTCGTCTAGTGAGGAGGATGAACTCGAAGAATTGGCTATGATAGCCAAACGATTCTCACATTTTATGAGGTCCAACCGGGGAAGAAAAATCCAAAGAAAGATGGACTTCAAAAGCAAGAACAAAGAAGAAGAAAGGGATCCTATCATTTGCTTTGAGTGCAAACAACCCGACCACATATGTTCGGAGTGCCCTCAACTCAAGAAGAAGGGCTTTGAGAAGAAGAAGAAGCTCAAAGCCAAGCTTGCTACTGGGAGTGATGAGGAGTCATCGGAGGATGACGAACAAGAAGTGGCTAACGTTTGCCTCATGACACTTGAGGAAGATTCCTCCATGGTAACATCTAACTCATCTACTTTAGATTTTGAAGAATTAAATGATGCATATGATGAGTTACAAGAGGTCTATGATGAATTAGTTGAGAAATATAAAGAGTCGGTCATTAGGAACAAAAAGATTATTTTGGAACTAAATGAGAAAAATGACTCACTCACTCAAGCTAATTCAAAATTTGAGAAAAAGATATTAGGATTAAAAGATGAACTAAAATTCTTTCAAGATGAAAATGTTGATCTTAATAATCTTTTGTCTCAATGTAATAGTGAACACCAAAAGGTGTTGGGTGAGCTAAATGAGCTCAAAAAGTCTTTAAAAAATGTTGGTAGTGTCAAGCATGAAATAGGTGAATCATCAAGAACACACCAACCTAAGAAAAAGACTAACTACTACAAACAAGGTAGCTATCCTAGACATAGTAGAGCTAAAAGAATTAGAAGTGTATGGATTCCTAAGGAACTTGTAAAATCTAATAATATTATTGCTATGTCATCTTGGATTCCTAAGGGAACCAAGGTTTTGGGAGCTAACACTCATGGACCCAAAATGATTTGGGTACCAAAAAAAAAGCTTAATATCTTTGTTTGTAGGGGGAGCATTGCCACAAGGCCAAAGCACAAAGTCAAAACTCATGGTACCTTGATAGTGGATGCTCAAGGCATATGACCGGAGACAAGAGTAGATTCATGGATCTAAAGCCAAAAAGTGGAGGAGTAGTGACATTTGGTGACAGCTCCAAAGGCCACATTAAAGGTATTGGCTCCATAGGTAATCATTCTACTATTCTCATTGAAAATGTCTTATATGTCGATGGTCTTAAACACAATTTATTGAGCATAAGTCAATTGTGTGATAAAGGATTTAATGTCTTATTTGATAAAAATGGATGCAAAATTGTAGACATTAAATCTAATAATATTATGCTCATAGGTCATCGCATAGGGAACATATACATGGTGCATCTAGATGACATTCATACATCTCATGCATGCTTAGTAGCACAAAATGAAAATGATGCATGGTTGTGGCATAGGAAACTAGGACATGCTAGCATAAGTGTTTTAGAAAAACTAGTCTCCCTTAATCTAGTTAGAGGTTTACCCAAGATAAAATTTTCAAATGATAAAATTTGTGATGCGTGCTCAAAGGGTAAACAACATAGATCTTCCTTTAAATCCATTAATGATGTTTCTACTAGTAGATGCTTACAACTTATCCATATGGATTTATTTGGGCCAATTAGGACTATGAGCTTGGGTGGTAAGTCTTATGCTTTTGTACTTGTTGATGATTTTTCTAGATTTACTTGGGTTCTATTTTTAAGTACTAAAGATGAGGCTTTGGAAAAATTCATCACATTTTCAAAATTAACCCAAAATGATCTTGAACTTAAAATTTCACATATTAGAAGTGATCATGGAACCGAGTTTCAAAATTTGGGGTTTGAAGATTTTCTAAATGAAAATGGTATTAGCCATAGTTTTAAGGCTCCTCGAACTCCTCAACAAAATGGGGTAGTTGAGAGGAAAAATAGAACTTTGCAAGAAATGGCTAGAACTATGCTTTGTGAAAACAATTTACCTAAATATTTTTGGGCGGAAGCCACAAACACCGCTTGCTATATTGTAAATCGAGTAATGATTAGGCCAATTTTAAAGAAAACACCTTATGAGATTTTAAAATCTAAAAAGCCTAACATTAGCTATTTTCACCCTTTTGGTTGCAAGTGTTTTGTTTTAAATAATGGAAAAGACAGCTTAGGTAAATTTGATGCAAAAAGTGATGAAGCTATTTTTATAGGTTACTTTTTAACCTCTAAAGCCTATCGAGTATTTAACAAAAGAACTTTAATAGTAGAAGAATCTATTCATGTTGTATTCGATGATAACCTCCTTCCTAGGAAGGATTCTTGTGATGATGATGATGTAGGAATCATAAATGCCTTTGATGGAGGACAAACTTCAAAGGAGGATGAGATTCCAACAAAAGAAGAGGACACACAAGATCCACCTCTTGAAGCCTTGAAGGACTTGGCTCTTGAGGAAAAGGAAGTGAGCTACCCAAGGGAGTTGAACTATGTCAAAGATGGTGAAATCTTGTGTGATCCATCCAAGGGGGTAACCACTCGATCTTCTCTTAGATTAATGAATCATGTTGCATTTATCTCATGCATAGAGCCTAAGAATATTAAAGAAGCATTGAAAGATGACTTTTGGATTATGGCTATGCAAGAAGAGTTAAATCAATTTGAGAGAAGTAACGTTTGGACATTAGTTGATAGGCCTAGTAATCAATCTACAATAGGAACTAAATTGGTCTTTAGGAACAAGCTAGATGAGAGTGGTAACATTGTAAGAAATAAAGCTAGACTAGTAGCACAAGGTTACACTCAAGAAGAGGGAATAGATTTTGATGAAACCTATGCACCCGTAGCTAGAATGGAAGCCATTAGGATGTTGCTTGCATATGCATGTTATCATAATTTCAAGCTTTTTCAAATGGATGTTAAAAGCGTATTTTTAAATGGTTTTATAAATGAAGAAGTGTGTGTGGAACAACCACCGGGTTTTGAAGACTCAAAATTTCCAAATCATGTTTTCAAACTTACCAAAGCTCTTTATGGTTTAAAACAAGCTCCTAGAGCTTGGTATGAAAGACTTTCAAACTTTTTAATTGAAAAAGGATTTGAAAAAGGTAAGGTGGACACTAAACTTTTTATAAAAATGTATAAAAATGACATCTTAGTAGTTCAAATTTATGTTGATGATATTATTTTTGGTTCTACTAATGAATGTCATTGTCAAGAGTTTGCTAAGTTAATGCAAGGTGAATTTGAGATTAGCATGATGGGGGAGCTCTCATTCTTTTTGGACTCCAAATCAAGCAAAAGAAGGATGGCACCTTCATCAACCAAGCAAAATACATAAAGGATATGCTCAAGAAGTTTGGCTTGGAGAATGCAAAGCCTCAAGCCACACCTATGAGCTCATCTACAAAGCTTGACAAAGATGAAGGAGGTAAGTGTGTTGACTCTAAGCTTTATTGTTCTATGATTGGATCATTGCTTTACCTTACCACAAGTAGACCGAGTATCTTGTTTAGTGTTTGCTTGTGTGCTAGGTTTCAAGCTAGTCCTAGAGAGTCTCACCTTATAGCCGTTAAGAGAATCTTTAGGTACCTTAGAGATACTCCTTGTTTAGGTCTTTGGTACCCTAGAGACTCTACCTTCAACCTTCATGCTTACTCGGATGCGGATTATGGGGGTTGCAAAATTGATAGGAAAAGTACTTCGGGAACTTGTCAATTCCTAGGTAGTATGCTCATATCTTGGTTCTCTAAGAAACAAAATAGTGTAGCCGTATCTACCACCGAAGCCGAGTACATATCCTTAGGAAGTTGTTGTGCTCAAGTCCTTTGGATGAAGCAACAACTCTTAGATTATGGAATTAAAGTTGAAACCATACCCCTAAAATGTGACAACACTAGTGCAATATGCCTAACAAAAAATCCCATCCAACACTCTAGAACCAAACACATAGAGATAAGGCATCATTTCATTAGAGATCATGTCCTTAAAGAAGATGTGGTTATAGAGTATGTAGACACCTTAAATCAATTAGCGGACATATTTACAAAACCTTTAGACAAAGAACGTTTTTGGTCCCTTAGGAGAGAGTTAGGTCTAGCTAGCCTATCTTGACCTTTTAGGACCACTTTTGTGCTTAAATTTGCTTGATCTTGTGAAATGCCATGTTTATGTGTTTAGACTCCTAATTTCATCCATGCCTATAGTTAGGGGGAGTATGCTTCTATTAAAATATGCTTAGAACTGCTCATTCATCATTTGCATACTTTTAGGAGATGTTAAGTTCGAGCCTATGGTTGTTCTTAGAACCAAATATGCATTTCTAGGCATACGGTATCGATACGGATCTACGCGTATCGATACGTGTTCTTCATTCAGTTTCCCAGAATTTACTTCGCTTCACGGGTATCAATACGATTAAACTCGTATCGATACGGGTCGTTTCGATACGGACCTCATCCGTTTCGATACGACTCTCTAACGGGCATTTTTGCGGAAATGACGATTCTACCCCCGTATCGATACACCCTCAGGCGTATCGATACTCGATTGTGCAGACAGCTTTAAATTTGGCTTTTAATGTGTTCAACTTTTACCAAAATTAAAACTCTTCAAAACCTAAAAATCCTAGCCGTTTTTGCCTATAAAAAGGCCCTTTCTCCTTCATATTTTTCACACTTCAACTCAAATCTAAAAGAGTTTTTGAATCAAGCAAGGCTTTGTGCTCTCTCTCATCACAATTGTGCTAGTTTTTCTTCAATCTCTCAAGTTTCTATCAAGGTAATCTTTTCTTTATTTTTTCTTTTTCAAATTTTTTTGTTTTGTTTTGTTGTTTTGTTTCATCTTTTTATCAAAACCTTTGTTTCTTCAAAACTTTTCCTCAAATTTTTTTAAATTTTTTTTACCTTGGTTTTTACCCAAAATTGAAGAAATCCTCTTGCTTATTTCTCTTTTAGATCATGGCACCAAAGAAACCATCGAGGAAGCGTACAAGGGTTTCTCAAACCGGTGAATCATCCACCCTTGGAGCGATTGCTCGTCTGAACTACTCAACAATCTATGAGCAATCCTTTGATAGTAACACGGGTCTAACTCATTTTCGTCAATATGAGAACTATAAGATTCGTGCCGAAAGGGTAATATCCGTTCCTTTTCTCGACTCATAGCGTTTTAAGTTTGAATATCTTCCTTTGTTTCGACGTTGGAACTTCATGGATTTTATATCTATTCCCGGCTTTTATTATCGCCTTTTGGTTTTGATTTTCTACTCTAATGCCAAATGTATTACTCGTGATGGGGAAGTTGTTGCCATTAGCTCTTACCTCATGGGGAAGAAAATCATCCTTGATGTCAAATCCATTTGTGAAGTTTTTAAATTAGAGGATGAAGGCATTGATGATGAGCATGCTTTGGGGCATGTTCTTAGTGGATCCGTCACCGCCCTAAATGCTCAAGACCGGATCTTACATTTGATGGTGTCTTGATGGTTTCGTCCCTCCGGAGGAAAATATTCCACCATCCGTCAAGTGGATGATTTTTGGATCCGTTGCTTCCGTGAGCGAAAGCGCCCAAATCTTGCTCGACTTATGTTCGCGGAGATCGTCTACCTCGTGCAAAATCGTCACACAACTCTCGTCACCTCCTTTACATATGGTACGGCTTTGAGTTATTTCTTTATTAAAAAGAATATTGATTGCTTTTTTGACTACCCAACTCCCCTCACCGATTCCATTGATGAGCGATCTCTTGCTCGGGCAAACTTTCAATATCTTAATGGTGAATGGGTACGTCTTGCCGAGTTACCACCCGAGGCCGCCGCTGTATTTGAAGAGCCTCAAGCTCCTCAAGTCCCACAACCCTCCATGGATGTTCTCATGACTTATCTCAATGAGCAATTTACCGGGTTGCGCACAGACATGAACACTCGTCTTACTTCCATGGAAACAACCTTTGATACAAGGATGACGGGTATGGAGAATCGCCTCACATCCCTTGAAAGCGGTCACAATTCTTTGAATATTTCCATCGCCGCTTTCCATGATGAGTGGCGCAATAGCATGCGGGATAATGAGCCAATGGGAGTTGATGATGAAGATGATGAAGACGACGAAGACGATGCCTAGACGTTTCTTCTTGCATCTCATGCATATCATTTAGGATTTTCTATTTTATGCACCTTTGCTTTATATTCTTAGGACTAAGTTTATTATTAAACCTATGCTTTGATTTTTTGCTTTTGTTTGGTTTTTAAGGATTGATGCTATGATGAATAATATAAGTGTTGCTTATTTATACCTTTGCCTATGATTATGCACTTAACTGTAAAAAAATTTAAGTTTTAGTTTTGTTATATCAAAAAGGGGGAGATTGTAAAACCTATGTTTGATTTTGATATAATTAGATCTTTAAGGATCAATTTGAAAAACTTAAAATTGTTTTTGTAAGTCCCTTAATAAGTTTTAAATCACCAACTCTTTTAAACTGATTTGAAAAACTCAAACTCAAAATATTTTCTAAGTGTTCCAAGGCCAAACTATTGAAAAACGTTCAGGTGTATCGATACACTCCCAAGCGTATCGATACCTTTTTACCAAAGTTGGCTACTGGAGGAACACGTATCGATACGGCAAACCCTCGTATCGATACGCCCATGTGTTAAAACCTAAAGAGTTTGAATGGCGTACTGATACGGCAAACCCTCATCTCGATACGGGCTTAATAATTTTTAAATATAAGTTGGTTTAAAAAATATGACCGTTGGTGTCAGTTGGTTGGTAACCAAACTTTAAAAGGTCATTGACTCGTATCGATACGCCTAACCCCCGTACCGATACGGATATCGACAGTGAGCTAAGTTGAGAAAAAGGTATCGATACGGCCTTTACCATTTCGATACCCCGTACCAATACGCTTACGCGCGTATCGATACCCCTTATTTATTGCACACAACGACTCTTTCTTTTCTGAGACAGGTATCGATACACCTCCCCGCGTACCGATACGCATATCTGCAGAAGTGCATTTATGGTGGTAA